>JAQFVV010000092.1:4584663-5068208 GCA_028023455.1 Epiperipatus broadwayi
AATAAGTTATTAAATATGTTATAAAATAAGTTAGTTGTTTGATAATTTTATTACAGTTATTAATAATATACAGACAGTAAATTAAAATTTGCTACATTATGTCTGGGATGATTATCACATGACTGTCAAATAAATAGCTGTGCGTGAAGTGCTTTCTAGGATTTAAAAGAAAGTTTCAATTATTTTCTAAAATTATTAAATTCATAAAAATTGCATTAATATTTCTTAAGGCTAAGCGCTTTCATCTCCATATTCATAGCCTTCAACCATAATAATTTATGCAAATCTATGCAAGCTCATTTATATTGTCCATCTCTTTGAAATAGAAAAGCATGTATCCTTCCTGTTTATTGCCTTCATATCTCTTGCTATATACCATGCTTCTTTAACCTTCCTTTTGACATCATTTCTTTCAGTGGAAATTATTCTAGCACTTGCAGGTTCAAAGAGATGGCCAATATAAATGAGCTTGCATAGATTTTCATAAATTATTATGGTTGAAGGCTATGAATATGGAGATGAAAGCTCTGAAAGCGCTTAGCCTTAAGAAATATTAATGCAATTTTTATGAATTTAATTTCACTATATATGTCAAGCGTATTAAATCTTACATAGTTACTAATGGTGAAGAAAAAAAAATCTGAAATTAAAATTATTAATAAAATTGATACATTTTGAATATTATAGAATAAGTCTCTAGAATAATATTTAATTTAGTTTCAAATAATATTTTCAACTGATAAAAGTAAAATAAATTTTCTTTATTGAATTAAATATTTTATTAAAGTTTAATATTCCAATGAAAATTAATAAATTGTATTATTTAAAAATATTTTTATTTGAATGAATAGAGTTGTAGATATTTTAAATATTTTGTTATATTTTATTATTAAAATATGACTCATAATTTTATTTTTACTTTTTAAAAATACCAAATTTAATCATTATGTAAATTAGTTGATTTGTCTGGCTCTATTCATTCAATCAAATCTCTTGATAGTAAAGGGTAAAATTGACAGGTGTATGGAATTGTATTGTTATGTGTTGTTGTGTTATAAGGAATAGAATTGTGCAAAGTTATATATTATAATAGGTTTGTAATATAATAAATAAACAGTAAATTGTTTTAAATTAAATTTTTAAAATATTATTTTATAAAGTTTAAAACATAAAGGATTAATTACTTGTCAAAACAATGTATGAATAGAAATTTAACACTTCCATCAGTGAATCTGTTCAGAAGCTTAATTAAAACCCTCATTATTAACTTATGGAACATAAAACTTATTATAATGAACATTGGAAGAAGGATAACCAAATGGTTTTGTTGCTAAGTTGATTTAAAATATA
Organism: Epiperipatus broadwayi; assembly: GCA_028023455.1. Classification (NCBI taxonomy): domain Eukaryota; kingdom Metazoa; phylum Onychophora; class Udeonychophora; order Euonychophora; family Peripatidae; genus Epiperipatus; species Epiperipatus broadwayi. The sequence goes on from JAQFVV010000092.1 coordinate 4,586,014, forward strand.
GAAATAAAATAAAATACATTTTTGCATTTAAATCTGTAAAACAAAGATGAAATGATATCATCTAAAATTTTAGAATGTTTATTTAATATTATTCCATAATAACTGCAATTTTAATGTAGTAAGTTTGTCTTGGAAACAAATATTTGGACTTGTAATAAACAAGATATTTTAAAGATAAATTAAAGTATATAATTTATAAACATCGAATAAAAGCTTTAAATCTACTGACATAATAAAGAAATCATCTGTTTTAGCTATCTGAGAATTTGATAAAAAGTTTTATTGAAAAATACGATATTAGTAATAAATAATCTTTAAAGATTGGAACTTAAACTCATCTATCTTCTGTGCTAATTATATTTAATTGGAAAATATCTAAAGAAATAATAGTATATGTTATTTATTGGAAGCACAAGCTCAAAATATACATGCTGAATCTGATGCATCTATTACTGAAGGATCCTTGGATTTCCCAAAATGGATATTAAAGTGTTTATTAAATAAATTAGTTATCCTAAAAAGATTTACAGAAATGGACTGTTTTAAAATATTCTGGAAGCAGGATGAACAATATTTTCTTGGATTATTAAGGATTTTAAAAGTTGACATTTTAAAATTTTTTATCTATGCTGTGGAAAAGTTGAAGAGAAGGACTTTGAAAAGACTGGTTGTCAGAGTGACCATGCAGAGTTTAATACCCCCAAGTTTTCAACAGTTATCGAGGGATGTTAGGAAGAAAAATTTTTCGTAACTTTATTTTTTTTACTTACTGACTTTTTATTTTATTTCAAGAAAATTTAACATTAATAATTAAACATTATTTCATATTTTCATTTAGTTAAGGTTAAACTAATATAGAAGTTTGTTTTTTATAACTTAATCTTGAAATAGATTAACAATTTAGATATTTATGAACATTTTTAAAAAATAAGACTTTTCTAATGAATGTTGTGTGAGTGAATTTATAATATATAATTATTTATGTCTAGAGACCATAGGATGTCATAAGTGATTATAATGTTATATTATTCACTAGGTAATTTTAATTATTGTTATTATGAAGTGATATAATAACTTTTTTATCACTTGGAATTTAATATTTTTTTTATGATTAATGAATCGATTGATGAAGGATGTATGACTATTTAATACATATGATTGAAAAATATAACCAACATGGAATTGTGAATATGCATAAAATTTTATGACAAAGTTATTTACAACTTTATTAATTATTCATAATCTTATGTTTTTGCAAAATAAAAGCAATATGATATTTATATTAAAGATATATGAATGTTAGCAATATATTTATCCAGGTCATTTGCATTGTGGTAAAGCTTAGGTTTTTTAAAAACCATTCTTTAAAAGTATCCAGTTTTTTTTTTTTTTAATAGTTTTTCAAATGATAATTTATGGATTATTTGGTGTTGTTAGTTTATTTATTTATTTTTACAATGTTGATTATTTAAATCAATATATGAAATTTGAAGGGTAGTAAACAGGGAAGTAAAAACATGAACCCCTGGATGTATTTGGGATACATTAAGATGATAAGAAGATCAGCCTGTATTTTCTTGAATTTTTGAATAGTGTACAAATAGTTAACAAAGTCCTGTATTTTTATTGATATTTCCATGGACAGTGTCTGTTACTTGTTTTTATTGTCTATAAGAGCTAAAAGCCATGATGTATTTTTCATAGATACTTGACTAAGTCATACCTAGTAATCTTTTGCACAGTTTTTCCATATGAATGGATTTATTTCTTATACTATTGAGTTATTACTTTCTTCATATCCTACATTTTATCACTATCTAAATTTCAATTGTTGTACATCGTAGAATTTAGTATTTAAGAAAGTTGAATAAAAGATGAATAAAAGATAAACTTTAAAGATGGATTGTTCAAACTAAATGGCAAGATAGGTTTTCGAATAAGTTTGGGTACAAATGATGTTGAATAAGGAATGCTAATTACAGATATACTAAAGGAACAATTACTATTCCTGATATTTTATAGTTTTTTTAAAAAAAAAAAATTAATAATTTTTTTTTTTTGAAGATGCATATTTTACAAAACAAAGGTATGATGAATGTTAAAAGTAATTTTGAATATTTATTTGACCTTATCTTATTTTTTGCGAACATGCAAAAAAACAAAACAACAACAACACATTTATTTAGAGTGGTGCCAAGCAATCATTTGTTACAAAAATACACCTTTTTATTGTCTACATTTATTAAAGTTAAATGTATCCACAACAGAGTTAGATTAATTAAAGTATTTATAAGAAATGTTTTCCTGAAGGTTTGTGATGATGGTGTTCTAGATGTATTTTTATACTGGACTATTTCCATCATCTAATTAATATATGTATTGAATGTCTTTAGAAAAAATTAACTTTATTTAAATATTCCAAATACATTCAACTGTCAGTAATAGCACATCAAACAGGTTAAATTACTACAGCCTGTTGCCTTTGGCAGGATGGCTCAGTTGGTTAAAGTGTTACCTTAAAATTCAAAACTCAAGAATCTAAGGACCTAGGTTCGAATCCCATGCTAGTACTGTCACTGGTCAGGCGAGTAACACCTGAAGAAGAGGGAAGATTAATACCTCTCGAAACGTGCATATATTAAGCTGTTTGATGTGCTATTACTAATAGATGATGGAAATAGTCCAATATAAAAATACAATTTATAAGAAATATCTTTATTTAAATTAAGGAAATAATATTTTTCTTATTAACGTAATTGATAATAAAATTTTATATAGTTTTGACATATAAACATTTAGATTGTATATTAATATTTTATAAGAGATATGTCCAAATATAAATTCATCAAGCCAGAGGTGAAGGCTTACACATTTTATTATTTTATTTTATATGTAATTTTTTTTTAATAAAAAAAAACTTTAGAATTATATTTGTTACTTGTAGTTATAATTAATTGTATATTTATTTTGTAAATTTGTTTAATTAACTAGAATAAATTTGTTAATATTTTTATAAAGAATCTCCTTATCAAGTGTTATTTATTAATCTCTTCATTTCCACAATATCTGGTCCATAAAATTTAAATAAAACATATAACATATCTGCACATAATAAATGATATAAATTTGTTTAAATATTATTGTTACTTAGAATAAGATACTTGAATACTTACTCATTATAACATTATTTTTATTTATAATCAATTATTTAAATAGATACCATGTAAATTGTGTATATTTTTCATATAGACACTCTATTCAGATTACATTATATTTTGTATGCCACATAAGAAAAGTTGATTCTTATAATATTACTATTATATTTTATCTGGTTATTAAATATAGGATATATTATTAATAAGATTAAATGTAGGAATATTTATTATTATTATTATTTAGAGGGGTAATTAAGTATGATGTAAATAAATCCCTTGTTTAGCTACAGGATTTTTCAATTAATTTGCCAAGTTTATTTTATAAAACCTGAGATCATATTTTAATAACAGAAATTATAATTTATTAATAGTATATTAAAATTATTTAATGTATTTCAAAGTCATAGGAATACTATAGATTTGTGTTATTGTATGAATTTAGGGGGATAGTGTTCCTATGCCATTAAGGGTATGTCTTCTTGGAGATGTTCTCAATGTTTACCAACTGTTATATCTTTGCTAAATGTCTCATGATTATTGTTTATTATTTATTTATTATTTAATAAAACCATATATTGATAATTATTGAATTTGAGCTAGTCTAATGATAAAAGTTATATTAAGATATTAAGTGAGAGCGAGCCTGAGGATTATTACTAAATATTATACATTTCTTAAATATTGATTAGCAAGGGTACAATATATATACAAACACATATGTTGCAACAAAAGTTTACATAGACAAAAGACCATTTATGTAAAGGAAGATCTGAAGATATATAGTTATAATCATCATTATGGATACACATTATATAAAATAGCTTGCCAAAGTTTCAGTAATATTTCAATTACTTTCTTCAGGACAATAATGACTGGATTTTACAAAAGAGAATCTAAATATAACATTATAATATTTTAGAATCTAATCATTCCTGCTATGAAAGAAATAACTGTGATAATAGTAAAATGGTAAGCAATTTTAGATACTATGTAAAGTTACAGTAATGAAAACCATCTATCTACCAGAGTTTATCTGCATAAATGGTTTTTTTGCTTGTCCTTATAGGAAAATCATAAGAACATTCAATATGGAGTATAGAATTTTCTGAATGAAGCAAATGGAACCATTACATTCTGAAAAAATAAGTACACAAATAATATATTCTTCTATCGTCTAGAATTATATGTATATATATTTTAAATAAATGCAACAACTGTATAAAATTTGACATGTATGAAGAATAACATGCAAACATGATAAAGCTTCTAATTTTTATAACAAGACATATTAAAAGAGTACATTATAATCTGACATGGTTCCAAAAAACTGGAAGTTTCATTTTGTTTAAACCTATCATAAATGAATTGTGTCATTTTTAAAAACAATATGAATCATGTTTAGAGTAAATTTTCCAAGACTTATATTGCATCTACATATTTTTAAATAAAGCATGTCATTACAAGTAATCACTTAACAAGAAACATTATCTTCTTGACCTAGGTAATTTAATTTATTTATCTCTTTATAAAAGTATACCTTGGTCATTCATGCTGTCCATAATGGTCATGAGTTTTTTGAGTCTGGCCATTGATTCCTGTTCATTTCCTTTTGTCATAAAATCACTGGTAAAGCCGGGAATCATGCCCTGCAGAAATAATAAGATAGACATAAGATGATATCAGAAATTAAAATTTATTTAATTAATTCCTAATATACTGGATGAATCAAAATTTACTTTATAATAATATTTATTTTTTATAATTTCTTTTAATTTAGTTAGTTTATTATAAAGTTATTATTATATAAATTTCTTTTTTTAAATTTTGTTTTGCTGAAGTATAAATGTTTTAATAAAATATAATACCATAATAAAGTAACTTTTAGCTCATCCTTATTATCAAATCATAATTTGATTACTTCCTATATACTATTATTAAATAATAATTTGATTATTTCTTATACAATATTTCTTAAGTAGGTCTAAATAATTTAAACACCCTCCACCCTATACATAGAAAAAAATTAGATCTTTATTAAAGATTTGGACAAACAAAATAAACACATATATTTTAAGATTAAACATATAAAAACTCTTTATTGTTTACAGGATCAAGATAAGAAATATTAATACAATCAATAGAAGCAATAGAATCATTTAATAGTATTAAATTTTTTTTAGCAAATTATATTTCTCTTATTTATTCATGCCTATGAAATTGTGTAGCCATTACTAGTAAGTTTTAAAAATGGAGTAGACATTTTGTTTAAATTATATTTTGGCTTTTAGATAAACAATTAGTTTTATGAAAAGATCTTTTTTTTTTCTAGTAGATAAAAAAAAAAAAAGATTCAAATATAGATTTTTACTATTTTATTTACATGGTATATTGTTACATTACCAGTTAACATTTTCAAAAATCCACAATAACTGGGAAGTCATACAAAGTTTAAAAATATATTTTTATTATTAAAAATAATACACAAATATGTTTTCAATAGTTTTAAAGGTGAGCTAAAAATTATTTATCACTAAAATTTTCCCAATTATATTTTCTCCATTCATGTTAAAAGATTTTATTCCAATTATTTTAAATAATTTTATATTATTATAACATTGCATTTATACAGTTAAAAAAAACAAGAACACTCTATATCTGAGGTATTGTGAATATTAATTAAAATAAAAATGCAATAATTTTACAATTTTTTTAAACACACACACACATATATAGAGAGGGATAGAAAGAGAAGAGAGGCACAAAAAAAAAAGAAATTGAGAGTGAGCGAGAAAGCGAAGAAAAAGGAAAAAGAAGAGAGAGAGAAAAAAAAAAGGGGGGGGGGAGTGAAATGGGGATGATAAAAAAAGTGATTGGAGAGAAAGAAGGAGGGAAAAAGATAAATAATAAATAAAATCAGCATAAATCTTAATAATGTAATTTTTACAAAAATGAAGTCTTAAAAACTGTTATAATTTCAAAATAAAAGATGTTATAGAAATATACAAAATATAATTTTTTTAAAAATATAGTTTTGAATGAATAATAATAAGTTTGCACAGATCTTTAATAAATAGTAATGCTTTAATTCTTATTGTAAAAGTTCTTTTACTTGCTTTAGATTTTTGTTAGTGAAAAAACCTTCTCATGGCACGTCAGAATTTAAAATAAGTGATAGTAATACTTTGACATTTTTGCTGGTCTTGTAGTTTAAGAAAACGTGACAATTTTGTAGATTTTCTATAGCTTCTTGTTAACTTGATAATCTTGAAACAATTTTTCCATAAAATCATTGGTAGCTTACACTGTGTAAAATTAAATTGGTAGATACATTTTTAAGTTTATGATAGATGAAATTCCTATTAATATTGTGTGAGATAATGACTCTTTGATAATCACTAGCAGTAATGAATCATAGGAAAGCAAAAGATCTAAAACAGATCTAGCTGAATGTGATATGACAGTTACAGATGATGCCAATAGAAGTCAGCATTTTCTGAAACCATTAATCCTTCTTACTATTTCAACTCTCAACAACTCTTCTTTTATAAAATTTGAAATTGCTTATCAAATAACATGTAATAACTTTTCATACTTATATATTAAAAAATAAGTGCTTTTCCATTATTGAATTCCGCAACATGTATTAACTCAGAAATTCAAAAGCATTAAATTATCTACCTTAGGAATTCAATTGAGACTACAATTAGCTTTAAGCTATACATATAATTTGCTTACAAAAATAACCTTTTTACAAAGATATACCCAAACAAAACAAATTAAGCCAATATATGTTTTTCAATTCAAATAAGGAATTCCAACAATTTCAATTCAAAAGAAAATAAAGTTATTTCTTTTTAAAATAAAAATTTAACTGAAAATTTATTGAAATTTAAATTTATTTATGTTATTATTAAAAACCCATTCACAAAACAAACAAGTATGAATGTGTTACTAACATAATTCACAAGCTAGATTCCCAAAGAATCTTTTAAATGAACTTGTAAATAATACCAAAATAGATTGCCATTGATATAACTAAAAAGTTGGGCATTATCTACAAGATTATTTAAATGATCCTTTGGGAATCTAGCTTGTGAATTATCTTTGTAATATATTTAGATTTGTATGTTCTGTGAAATTTGACAACTATAAAATCGTTTATGTGCTCATTGAAATCATTCAGATGTTATTATTATACACATTATATTTACTAAATTTTAAACTAAATAATATCATCATATAAATGAAATTATAATCAAAAAGATCACACAATCTCTCTCTCTATATTTTGTTTGTTAACTATGATTATGACACTTATGCATTGAAAGAATATGTGATTTATTTAATTACATTTTATTATTAATTCTCTGTTGCAGTATTTTAATATTATATATATTGTAACCGACTGCTGGGGTGGACTTCTACACAAGGTTATAAATCAGTCAATTTAACGATGCATACAAAATTTAAGCTCTTGTTATGGCAATCATCATCAATAATAAATAAATTCGCTTTCCTAAAGCTCGGAAAGAAGGATTAAAATATGCACTGACTTCTCTTTTCTAATGTTTCAATATTACCCTTTTTACTATTCTTTATCTATGACATAGTAGAGACATCTCCCAATTCAAATCAAAATATCCAATCCACCCACACTTGATAACAAAATGAAATACTAAGACAGCTCAGCCTTCCTTTAAACTATTCATTTGCAAAATAAATAAATAATCTTAATAAAAGAAATCTTATTTATAAGAAATTTATATATCTATTTAACAACTAAGCACACAATGCAAAACTCCAAGAAATATAATAGATTTTATTAATCAACCATTACAAATGTTCTAATAAATATCAAAGATTAACATAACCAAATTGCTATAATTTAAATTATTAGATTATCATTCAACATACATCATGATTTTAATTATAGACCTTTGGTCTTCCATTAAATAATTAATAAATCATTGAGACAACATTTAACAAGCAATAATGCACTATTCCTAAAGAAATATATTAGACAACACATAATATTTAACAATAATAATAGTATTCTACCTCTTATAACAAATGGATTTAAAATTCTTTATAGTTGTTTTTTTATATATGTCAAATGCGTTGACCGGGAAGCAAACCCAGGCCAGCTGCTTGGAAGGCAGCTATGCTAACCACTAGACCAACAACTCTAAAATTTCTATTTCTAATATGCCTATAATATAATAATCAAAGTAATCATAATGAATCCCGAATTTTCCTTTAAATATATATAAATGTATTAATGCACAGTATATAATACAATAAAGATATATAAAACTAATATAATGAAAATAATATGTAATAATATCTCATCTTAACTATTCATTTGTTTTACTCCCGAATGAATTTCAACTGCATAAAAGAAAATAATTTACAACTGAAATATGTTCGCAATTATATATATTTAGATGCGCGAAACTCTCTATAAATGAATAACTGCTTAGAATATTTTAAATTTAACATAAATTTATTTACAAAATATATATATATATTTTATTAGACTACATCTTATTAAAAAACATACAATTATACGATAACCTATATTGTCTTGAATTTAACATTTTAACTCTACTAATATTAAATACACTATTTCATATGTTTTTATGAATCATGAAGGAAAATGCAGTTATACACAGACCAATATAATATATTTCGAGAATGGGAGAAAGCCTTTATTGAATTTTAATAAATCAATATAAATATAAATGTACCAAACTGAATTAAATTAATTTAGTATATAAAAATAAGAATCTATAGACGTTTTACCTTTCTCTCATCCTAAAACACACATGTATATATATATCTATAAACAGTCAAGAAAAATTATTATTACAATAACACTTTTTTTTTAAACATAAACATATATAAAACAATCAATCTTACAAAATAAAAGAAGATACATATTTTTACAAAAGAAACAAACATCATATTTACATACAACCTGAATTGCCTATAATATTTTCCGGTCAATACAAATCCCATGAAGTGTTGATTGACTTAAAAATCCTTCCTTAATTTCATTGATATTAGCAGTGTTAAGGTTTTATCCAAATGTGATGTTTAGTGTTATGATTTGAAGTTTTCCTAAGCTTATATCCATATGCAATATTGAAGAAAAAAAATTTTCTTTATTATTTTTGATAATGTCTAATGAAATGAATGCTGGTTTAATTAGAATAAAGTTAACAAATTTTAATTATCACATCTCAGCTTTAAGATTAATCCATCAATAATCAGAACAATATTAATTGATAAGATATCTCAGTATAGCAGCAAATTATTAAATATCAATATTTCCAAAAATCTATACAAGTTTTTCTTGTTTATTTCCAGAACTTACTTTACTATAAAATTACAATACCTTTATTTCGACATCGTCTGATAGCCTCCCTTTTACTCACTCTCCCAAACTTTCAGTTCTCTACAGTATTTCTAGATAAATATATTTTCTTTATCTACTCCATAGTTTTCTTTATATTAGCATCAACTTCTTAAATAAATAAATTACATTAATAAAAATAATTGATTCTTTCCTTTAGGTGATCAAATCATATTGGTAAATAAATAGGAGAATAAAACCGATTTGGAATAATACAAGCAGAAGCAGAAAAAAAAAAAAATGCTATTCCATTGACAATTACTTTTATATATCTCTTCAAAAAATAGTTGTTTTTTTATTTTTATTGACATCACATCTCTATGGTAATCCAAAAATTTCCTTTCACCAGCGTTCTTAGTTCAAAGTCCAACTTTAACAAACAATAATAATAACAAAAAAATATTTAAATTCAATATCAAAAAAAAAAAAAAATTAATACATATATATTAGATGAACACTAATGATATTTTATTTACATAAAATAAACAGACGTTTCTATTCATATTATATTATAGCATTCCACTGTAAACAAAGATATTTTACCCATAATGCATTCCACAATAACATATGTTGTGAAAATAAAACAGATCCTTACAACATTAATTATATTTCATAATCTGAACATTTAAATAATAATGAGTGCAATAAATCGAAGGTATCAAAAGAATAATGTAATTAAAATCAAAGTTTTTCAATAAAATCAAAACGATTTGTAACTGTAAATAATAATAATAATAATCTAATGTTGCAAAATAAAACTTTCAAAACATTAATACACTAGCAACAATATTTACATATGAAACTCCTTTTTTTAGAAATGAAAGAGGGGGAAAAAATACACATATAAAGTTCAGACTTTAAATTTAACTCAGAACACACACAAAAAATTTAACTCAGATTTCTACCATTACAAGATATATGGATTTATGTAGGTCAGGCATGTGCAAGTATACAACATAGTAAGAATGCCTATCATTTAATTTTAAAGAGGTTCAATTTCAAGTTTACGATCATAGAAGTCAAGAACATTTACTCTGGCTACTGTCATAGAAAAAATACTCAATAAAACTGCACTCACTGATTTGGAATTAAGGAGCCTGGAGATAGCATTGCTTATCTTCAAGATATTATTCTAAAGGTCACCATATGAATGGACAAGCAAAATTATATCTTCTTTTAACAGTTATCAGAAATGAATGTAGTAAGCTTTTTGTGGAAGACAAATTTGATAAAATTGGCTGATGCCAAAAGTAAAGGAACTTCAAAGTCTTTATAATAATGGTCATAATCTACGTGTTTTAAGATTTCAGTGGTAGTAACAGTGGGAGGCCTTAAAATTAATAGTAATTATAAAAGATATTCTACGATATATTGAAACAAATTTTAAATTTCTAAAGGGGGAACTGGTGTTTGTTTTGAAAAATTTTATATAATGATTGGCTATGATTAATACATCTAGATTACAATGAAATTAATAAAAAAAAATTAAAACGATTAAAAACTTCTTGAATTTTGCTCTTAAGACAATGTGTGTCAGGAATACTGATAGTATTATCCTGGATCAGATCACTAGCGGCAGCCAAGTTTTGCTTGATGATGAACAGTTAGAAAATATTTTAGAGCTATCCTAGAAACAGATCATTGTCGTCATGGAGTTTCAACCACAGTAATACCTGAATGCAGTCAAAATTACACAAATTTATCACAGTATGACTCATGCCTAAATTATCAATACATTTGCATAAACTGGAAAAAAAAGTTATCCATATGGAAAAAGAAAATGAAAGCACTGTAAAATAAAATAATCTTTACATTTTGATTAGTGGAATACTTTACAAGATACAAACAATCATTTCTTGTAAGTAAAATTAGCAATGTAATGAAGAATCTAAAAAGGACACAAATCAATAGTGGACCAATCAATCATCTCTGTCTGAAATCAGAACTGCTGACATCAAAGATGAATTACTGAGTGATTCTAGATTCTATTCATTTAATTATTAAAACAGATTCCATAAAATCTAAGCAAGCAGACTCAACAATATTATTAGGAACTACAGTTTGAGAACATACCAGAAAAACGATATTAAGATTAGGATATAATAGAAAAAAACAGATTTACAGTAATTCATACTAAATTTTCTTGAAATAATTACCAAGAAGAAAATTTCTTGTGATATTGTTAGACTCTCAAAGAAAAAGTGTCAATTAAAAAAACAACAACACATCTCTGTTAAAATTCTTAAAGAGAATTAAAAAAGGACTTATAAGAGCATTTTTATTTCAGTGCAAGATAATTTTAAAGATATGCCCTATACTAAAACAACTAATATTTTGTAAAAACAAAGGTAATGAAGATGATATAATAATTATAGAGATATTTTTAAATTTGGAAGTAGATTTGTGCATGAATTATTTTGATGTGTCTAAAAAAATTCATTGGGTAGATGCTTCTTACAGGATATGAATTTTAAAATAGACATTCAATAAAAGTTCTGATTTTGCATGATAACTACAAATTTTGTAAAATAGATAGAAAAATATACTCCTATTATACTGTCAGGTTTTTATGAAAACTTTATAAGCTTTTATGAATATTTTGGATGCTTATCACAACTTCTCAGGACAATTGTGTTGTAAAACATGTACAGCTATGTGATAAGGTATGGGATTTATCAAGTTTATGTTTTCACCATCCATATAATAAATAATATTTAATATAATAGCAATGCATTTCTCAGTGATGAGATTCACTATTAAACACATTTCTGTGAGTTCTTTCTGACTTACTTGGAGTCTCCTTTATTGGTCTGTTACATGATGCAAAAATTTCAAATGATAATCTTTATTTTATAAAACTACATGGCTTTGTTCGATCTGATAAGATTTGGAGCCAGCCAAAAATGTTGCAAATTTTTATCAGGAGCTTTTCCTTAATGATGATATCCTGAAATTTTTATTCAATGGAAGATTAAAATCAATGGAAATGAAGAGGACAAATATAATGCTTGTCCAAAGGATAATTCTACCATCTAATATTTCTTTAAATAAGACACAGCTTTGATATGATATTAAAATTTACAATTAGATTTTTGTTTTTACATTTATAACCAAAATGTTTAATAATGTTTTACTTAGAACTGTTTATAAATTATTAATAGTTTTCATTCAATTTAACTTAGAAATCAAAAATTATAATAAAAAAAAAAAAACTTCCATTTTTAAATAAATGAATTGAAAATTATAAACTTATATATTTAAATATCAATACATTATTCATATATTCACTCACTTTAGAATGACCTTACCTAAATATAAATTGCATTATTAGTAATAATGATTTGTATTAAAAATAAATAAAAAAGCACTAATTAATATTCTATATGCAAATGATTTTTTAAATAAAAGTTTGCTTAATTTATAAGTATATTGGTTATAATTATATCAATTTTTTCCCCCAATTAGATAATTAATTAACAAAATATGGATTGAAAAAAGTATTATATTTAAATAAATGCAAAACATACTTTCTTCAGATCCTTAAAACATAAGCATAAGAAGTGGTGGTCATGTGATCTTTATCTTTAAAACATCTCACTTTGTGTTTATCAGTTACTGTATTCTTGTATAATTTTCAGAATTATTACAATTTGATTCACAAGTATTAAATTTTTTGTACTCACAATTTTGACACCAACCACTTCAGATAAAAAAATCCCATAATTTCTACTAATTGTATATTAAACTAAAAAATATAAATCGGTACATTAAAATAATGCAATCCAGAAAAATTATTACAAAACACACTGTACTAAGTATGACAATATAAAAACAGACTCTGGGCTAAATTGGTCCACCTTAGAAAAAAATAAGATGCCAATGTTAGCTTCCTTCTCTATTTTCCATTTTTATTATTATGTAGCATTCAGATTTATTTATTAAGCGCATAGATTGTATGAAATTAGATAGAAAGGATTTCACCTTTTTAACATATGCGCCTCTGTATTCAACATGGCAGCGTTATTATAAAATCAGTACAGCGCATATGTTAAAAAGGTGAAATCCTTTCTCTTTAATTTTGTAATTATTATAAATTCTTGTAATACCAATGACTATTATTAAACTCTGTTATTTTTCTCTGTTGAACTAGTTGCAATTAGAATTGTTAAAATTTTACATTTCACAAATTTCCTATTATTTATAAAAAAAAAAAAAAACTAATACTGCAATTGAATTTTGCAAAGTAAACAATTTTTGCTATCATCATTATCATTTCCAACCATTATTGATCCACTGCAGGATAAAGGTCTCTCCAAGTTCAATCCATCTTCTCCGCATTACCCCAGATATCCACCCATCTCATATATGATCTCTTTCTAGGTCTTTTACAATCTCTTGAAATCCAGTTTAAGATTTCAACTGTCCATTTATTATCATTAAATTAGTCATATAGGAAAATCATGTGATGTCTGAAAACTCTCGTGGCAGATTGAGCATTTAACAATTCTATTCAGTTATTCTAAGCCAAGTTTCTTTTATGTTTTTTGAATAATAATTATAATTTAAAATTTGATAGCATTAAGTATTAAATTTTAAATTTCGTTACTTTTACTTCATTTAAAAGAAAAACAAGTACCGTATTTTTATTGCAGTAAAAGACTTTATGTTTACGTCTATATAAATATATATTACCATATCATGCTTTTATAAAAATGAATTTATACAAACCATAATTTGACTAAATGGACCCATCTTCATGATATTCTGGAATTGTTCATACATGTCTCGTAATGTAAACTGACCTATAATAGAAATAAATTATAATTTTTTAAATCCATTATATATATGTCCACAAACGCAAAAATATAAAGACATCACTTAATACTTAACAAAAAAAGTTTTATCAAAAATATTTGTTAATGTTGTTTAGAAGTATACATATATTTTAATAAAAGATTAAAAACTCGTCATTCATTCAAAATGTTAAATATTAAAACAGGAGATTAATTTTTATTATGGTTGAATAATTTTTTAAAGAAATAATAAAAAATTTTTATTTGTAAATTATTTCATTTTTTTAAAACTTGTAATTAAAAAAATATTTTAATATTTATACACATATAATATTATAAAATACATAAATGGAAACATATACATATGTATCTCCTTCAATAAATATATTAAGCACGTTTCTTAATAAGACCATTCTGATAAAAAAAAAAAAAAACATTACATCCATAAAAAAAAAATCTAATTAAATAAATAAATAAAAATATTAATAAAATAATACCTACCATGCTTTAATTTTTCTATTAATTCTTCATTATCGTCTAATTTAAGCTCATTTACTTTATCTATTAAACCTTCAATATCACCCATTCCTATATGATTAAAAAAAACAAAACTTAGCCAAGCAGTCAAAAACATAATATATAAAATAATAAATAATTTATATGAATAATCACTAGGAGTAATTATTTATTATTGTCAGTAATTCATCATCATTCGTTAAAAAAAAAGTATGGATAGTCTAAGTTCGGGGGCAAAATAGAAAAAACAATAACAAACTAAAAAGAGTGAAGTGAAAATGTGATTGTGCAAACATACAATCTTAGTGTGACAGTTAATATTAAAGATGAGGTCATGGCAAGTAACTGAAAACAATAAGGTAAAAGAAAAAAAAAAGAGAAAGGTAGAACAAAAAAGAAAGAGATAGAAAAGACTGTTTGTGCTGGAAAGAGCAAAGCATACACAATTTATTATAAATGAAATAACTTCAATTGTTTTAAACATTTAATATAACTAATACTGACGCAAATTTAAAATGTTTACAAAGTTTTAACGAACTGATTAAAAGATAAATTCTAGAATCAATAATACATCACAAAATAAATTTCAAGAAATTGTTAGTAATTAAACTCTTGATAAATAGTTTTCTATAAAGCAATGCAAAAATATAAGAATATAAATCTTCATAAAGTTAAAGTCATATTTTAGAAGTTCGAAGATAGCAGCAGCTATAATCACTGTAGTCCTATTACTGTAGTAGAAACAATGCTATATCATTACGAGCAATAATTGAAATAAATATAAGACACATTTCATAAAAAAATAAGTTCAAAATCAGACCTTGCTACTGCATATAAAACTTAAATTAAGATGTTAGCAACTCAATGAAGCAGATGGATGAGCTTGCAAAAGCATAATAATAGCCTATAATTATGTACACAAATGCTAAAATTTCAGTATGCTTACATTTGTGCTATTTTTGCCATGATCTACAATATGTATTTAATATTTTCGATGCAACATATAAAGAATTTGATTTAATAATTAATATTAAAAAAACTAAAATTCTTTATCAGCCTGTGATAAAAAAAAATTCTCATCAACTTTTAGCTAGGCTGGTTATAAACTTGAAATGTAACAATTTAAATATTGATGTTGAAATGCAGCAAAATCTCTAATTAAAAGTTAAAAGATAAGGCAACCAGATTAATCGCACGTATAACTGTTATTTTACTTGATTTATTATATGAGGTGACTTGGGACACTCTATTGATAAAGGAATTAGAAAAGATTCAGTTAAGAATGCTCCCCAAAATTTTAATAGCAAGATCGTAAGAACAATCATTATACACTTCAACTTGCTGGAGGTGATATTATAGGATCCACTATTGTAAAACCTCACCTTTTCTTAGATTGGATTGTAAAATGAATGAACATTACAAGACTTTGTAAAAGGTGTTTTAGTGATGAACTTGACCACAGTTTTCATGGAAGACGTAGACTCCATTTGCATTAAAAGGATTATTTCAAAGACATTCCAAAGAAATGCCATATTGATTGTTTCCATCGGGATGATAAAGGGTGGAGATTCGAATGCATTGGAGAGCTACAATTAACATGGTGTTGAAGTATTTCAGAAAAAAAAAAAAGGTTTTCTGAAAAAAAAGTTAAAATGGACCAGCATGTTCCACAGGTAGTTTACAGAATGGCTTGTAAAAAACTTCTCTCTAGAATAGGTTTTTTTTTTATATTGGACTTGGAATCGCCATATTTGCTTTACAAATGACTTCTGTTGTAATTGCAATGCAAAAACACAAAATTGTCCTCATCAGAATTATCAATATTCCTGCAATTCTATAAACCATACACAGTTAGGCCGAAATTCTGACAAAAACATATAATACAAAATGTAAAATTAGATGAATATTAAATTTGGGATAAAAAAGCACATTCTTTTATGTATTTTTTCAAAGTAGTTTTTAATCTAAATAAATGACATAATAACAAATTAATACCACATCAGCTACAAAAGAACTTTATATATTTTCTAAAAATCATTATCCTAATCTTATTATCTTTAAGGATACACAATATATTGTATGATTAGTTGGTTGAGAGGATAAGAACCTTTAGTGCACCCATGGGCAGATTGAACACGACAGATCAATTCAACTGCCTGTTAATCTATTAATTCACCTAAGCGATCATTCCCTGGATTTTCAGCAGTTGCAATTAAATCTTATGGATTACATGAAGGATATAAATTGTATTTATTTATAAATCCATTGGTTTCAATAATACACTTAAGTCAATAGTATATCATATTCATTATTCAAATTATTATTTCATCAAATCAAATGATCTTTAAAGAAATGCCCTTATAAAATTCCAAAATAAAATCTGTCATATTAATCAAATAGATAGATTATGCATAATGCCTATATCTCGAAAGAGCAAATTATTTGCCGATTCTTTTTATTTTAAGAAATACCTACACTTCTTCAACTTATAATGGAAAGCAATTTAAATAAATGTAGACATTTGTCTACATATTTTATTATGTGAAGTTTACATTTTGTTGCTACATTAAATATACTACTTGAATATATTGTTTCAAATTTTTTTACTAAACATAAATATTACTGAATAATAGTAAATGTGTTAATATGAATCAAATTTCTAATAACCAAAAATTGTTTTAAATTTACCTAATAGTTTGCTTACAAAAGGCTTGACTTTAAAGGGCTCAAAATCATCAATATGTTCACCTGTACCTATAAATATAACTGGACTACCAGTTGCTGCAACCCTGTATAAATACAATCAATATACATTATTTAAAATTATGCTTATAAAAAAGATAAAGGTCTATATTATGAGAATGTATTTTCTATACATAATTTTTTCATTAGAAAACAGTTATAATGCTTTTAGTCAACAAAGTCTAAACAGCAAAAATAAATACATTTATATAAGAAATTAGATACTGATAATAGCAATTAAAAATAAAAGAGAAATTCATACAACACTACAATACTAGCCAAAACAACAAAATTTTACTATAATTCTTACACAACCATGGTTTCATCTACTAACAATTAGACCTTCTATTTGTTAATAGATGAAACCATGGTTGTGTAAGAATCTTAGTAAAATTTTGTTGTTTTGGCTAGTATTGTAGTGTTGTATGAATTTCTATTTTATTTTATTTTATTTTTTTTCTCTGGGAAGAGAAATGGGCCGTTCCTGGAAGTACTGCAATACCAGGTCAACCCGTGGCGGAGGCGGAACAAGTCCATAACTCTCCACCTAATTCCAAAAATCAGTTTAATATTCTGGCCCCCATTAGGGAGCGTATCAGATATTAAGCTGATAAGAACATACAGAATAATACGTATCTGGGGAAAAAAACAGACTTTTATCCTAAAACATAAATATTAAAAGACAATTAGTAATAAAGAAAAAATAAAATGTTTTAAAAATTCATCAGCAGTAATTTAGTTTGCACTGTGAAGCACCCATATATACTCGATTAAATTATTTTAATAATTTATAGATCTGAAGTTACCTATACAATTTAACAGTTTCAAGTAAACCTCTATGAACATTAATTTAATAAAAAATGATTAGGTAACAAATACAATAACTTAATCATATATATATATTACAATTTTACAGTTAACATATACTTTCATTATTTTAAATATACAATTGTAGAAATTAAGATATTGTAATGGTTTTTAGACTGCATTTCCATAAAACCAGGCAGCATCAGCTAAATTAAACCTTATACAGTTCCCCAAACATATACACTGCTATTTACCACACCCACCCACACCATATTGGAGTATATTTCTTATCATGCATATTATCAAAACAATCAGCTCAATAAAAATACTCGAATGCTTATTAAACAATTCTTCTACCATTAAAAATTATAGCATACCTTATAACTTCTGACAAAGACTTTAAATTTAATAAATACAAATACACCTGGGTCTTGTTTTATGCGGATTATTTTAATATGATTTTAAAGTTATGTAATTCATATTTCTTTTTAATATCTTTCATATTTCACTATATTTATTAGATATCAAAAAAATTAAATTATTAATAACTTATTTTGACTTGAAATACTTTTTTTTTTTCAAAAATATTACGTTATATTAGCAGCTAATATGAATATGGCCTGAAGATGTATTTAGAATCTTAGCTTCTATGTAAATAACCTACTTATACTAATGAGTAAATAATAATAACAGATTTATACTTACGTATAAAAATATTGCAATAAATATTCAAAAATTTTAAACTTTTAAAACACATTTTGTTAGATATAACAGAAATAAATAATCTTGTAGATTTTTTAAAATAAATAAGGAAGATTTTATTGATTTTGTAAACTGAAAATAATCTTTCTAATGATAATGTATAATCTTTTTGTTTTGATTGCGATCTTATTTTTTTAATAGAAAAAAATGTGAACATTTAAAATTTATTTCAGTAGTAAACAAAAAAAGAAAAAATTATTATTTTCTGATAAGTAAAAAACCTCTTAAATTCCAACGAGAAGCCAAATAGTTATATGTCTGGATATCGTGAGCTTTATAAACAATTAGTAAAATGATCATCTCAAAGTTTAATCATTGATTACATTGTCGACAGAAAACCATTAACCCAGCACAAGACTGAAAGTGTCGCTAGTTGTATTTGCTCTTGTGACAAATCAGATTTCTTACCAGTTTACAAATGAACACATATTGTCAAATAGTGGTAATGATTAAAATATGTATGAAAAAATGGAAAATTAAATACTGTAGTTAATAACAAAAGTAAAAAAAGTTTGTCTTATATTAATTTTTTTCAAATATTTGAAATTTTTTATTAGTCATACTTTATTTCCTTATTTTTTTAATGCAAATTTTAAAGTAATTTTTCCTTGGTGCTTTGCTTTTATGCAATTTCTGAAAATTACAGAACCTATCCCCCATTTTTCAAGGAAAGTTATGTCTATTTTTGTGCAATTTTTTTAATGCGGGTTTTCTGCAGAACCTATCTACCGCATAAAACAAGAGCCAGGTGTATATCAGTTATATTTTTATTTAGAGCATTGATAAACTTTTTTTTTTTTAATTTTTCAACTTCTTTTAAAATTATATGAAATATAACAGTTTTTAACACAATAAGAAATGATTACAAATCAGTTATTTAATGAGAGGCTAGTTATGAAAAGATGAATGCAAAAAAAAAATATGCACAGTTAAGATGAATTTGGGTGACATAAGCATATGTACAGAATGTGTGCATATCAATAGTGATATTATATCTGATTACAAAGTTTTAAATAGCATACTAAGTGTAGGATATAACCATAAATGACATAATATCAACATGGCTGCTTTTATATAATTTAATTTGCCATAAAAGGAAAAAAAAACATAAATAATTTGTAAAGTTAATGAAAATAAATATCCCAAAAGTTAAAAATACATAAACGATACTCTGCATAGTTTAGTGCAATGACAGAGTATCAGATGGACCTCAGATCGATTCTAATGCTAGTATTTCCGTCACTTGAACTTCTTATGAATTCATGAGTGATAAAGAAATTAATTATTTTTTTTACACAAATTGATTATCAGTTTTTTTTTTTTTTTAGTAAATCAATTACGTAATAGTAATGAGTTAACAAAAATAAATAAATAAATACAATTTTAAAAATAAAATTATTAAGAAAGCAATCAATTTGCAGAATGTGCTGTAGACAGGGTTAAAATAATCTAAAGTGAATGTGGATCACGAATGAACTATGCTATCAATATGTATAAAATTTAATATATGAAGTTTTTATTTTTTTAAATATCTAAATATTCATAATCTTACAAAGAAAGAGGAGATTCATTAGTGGCAATCCTAGAATTATGCCAATGAATACATAGATTTGATAATCAGTAACTATGCATTTCATAATTATGCTTGCCACATCGTATAAATTAGAGGCTGTTCAATTCCATTTCTGAGTTAGATTAGTTAAGTGTAACGAATAGGTCTGAACTTAATGAAGAGACTCTAGAAACATATAAGATCAAATCCAGGTGATTTTATTGGTCAGTTTGGAAAAATAAATATATTTTGGGACTCACAAAGAACAATTTCCCACTCTATAAACCTTTAGCTATTTGAAGCATTTCTTGATTGAAAATTTAAAAACATTATCCTGAATTAAAACAGATTTTAATCTGATCAATTTAAATAAGGCAAAACTTGTCTTTTGCAGATGTGAAAAGCAAGTGTAAGAGTGTATATTTATGTATATTAATATTTTTAATGCTATTATTTAATTGTATTTCTGAAAGTGTGAGAACTTCTTGTCAAACTACACCTAAGTAATCAGTCCTTACAGGATTTGCATTGCAAGTATGGATGTTATCATCCAGCTTTTTAAAAGAAAGTTCCTAGAAATTATTTTAGATCTGATCTTTGATAGATTGGAAAACAAAATTGGGCTATGGTCCAAGATAATTCCTTAGTAGTATGAAGTAAGATCATGTATTAGTCTACAGCTGGAAGTTATATTCAGTTTATGAAATGCTTCCCTGTTGTTAAGATGAACAGTGTCTTGTGAAATTAGGACCAAAGCTTCAATCTTTGAAAATGCTTCATATCCTAATGATGTTTATATTTCTGGGAGGAATCTCTTTTGTAAAATCATGGAACTTTTCTACATTTCATTTCTGAAACATCATTAATGAATATATTAAATAAAAAGTAAATGAAAAAAGGAACTTTGAGAGAGACTATTCTATATAATTTTGCATTTGTTATTATTATTTAGAATCACTTTAATTTTTGAACTGAAGAACATTTTGTCAAGTAATTAATAGTTTTTCTGAATTTGAAAATTTTAGAGATTTTTAGGAGAATATTTTTCCAAACAGTCATAAGTTGAGATTGGATTAATAAAGGATAAAATAAGGTAGCCACAATTATTAATTTGTTTTGGAAACTCTTTTCAATGTAATTAAGATAAAAATTATTTACAGCATCTTCATTCAGATATAAAAACATCTGATCAAAAGATAAATTGTTCTCATTTAATGGTATAGTTATTTTTTATTAAGATTATTATTGGTTTTATTAAATGATTTCATATTTTTCAAAGAGATTGTAGGGAATGCTTAATAATGTTAATGGGTATTATTTTCTTGAAATGTTATTAAGTTTATTAGATTTTAAGACTGCCAAAATTTTCCCTTTATGCCAAATTTTTAAAATAATTCCTGCATTAATAATGTCAGTAAATGATTTTGATAATTGTGCTTTGGCTTTAAATTGTAAATTTTTTCAAAACTCTAATAAGAATATTTAGAAATTAAAATATTTTCAAACATGATAACAATTTTTTATGATTAACTAGAAACTTGAATGGGTTGCTTGGTTGTAGCATGTCATATGCTTGTGGCAGCTGATTCATTAAAATTTTTTTTTTTAAATTGCACGAAAACTATAAGCATGACGTTAACAGAAATCCCGGCATTCATTGCTGCTTAATTCCATCTTTAAAATGGTGTATCACAATTTGAAATCGGATAAAATTTGAAATTTTTTTATTAATAGGTGCATTTAATTTTTTTCTTTTCTGGTCAGTTTACTAGATTACACGGAAATGACAAAGGCAGAAAATCTTTATCAGCCAGATTAGTTAGTAAAATGGATTAAAAATATGCTGATATTCACATTTCAAGGCCTTCAACATGATAAAAATGTAATTGCGGAATATCAGTTGTAAATATTCAATTTTAATTTTTTAATTATTTGAATATTTTTAAATTTTTTTTTAATTATTTGATAAATGGTATAATTTATTAATGTGTTTGCATTTGTATTGATGTGTCTGTGTAGTATATAAATTATATAATATTAAATCATTTATGCTCTTTATTATACAGTATATAAATTTGTATTCAAATATAACAAAAGTGGTTTATGTACAATGTAATTTTGGGTCTCTGATCCAAGTTTGAGGCAACCTTATTTTATAGACATAATGATTCTCAAAAGGTTTAATAATTTATTAATGTGTTTATATTTGTATTAGTGTATTTGTGTTTGCACTTGCATGTTTGTGTTTGTATAACAAGTAATGATTTACATATATAGAGCAGTGCAATGTAAATTTTAAGACTGATTATCAGATGTACAGAAAGGTTGCAGTTGATAAAGCAATCACAAAATTTACTGGGCATAGTACCATGTGAAAATATAAACACTTAAAACCAATAAAGAGAGATTTCAAATGGTGTGTGTGTAGTGATAGCCACAATGGTTATGTATATACCACATGGAATTGTATGCAGGCAAAGAATCAAATTCTGATTCTTGCCTATGCCTTGATACTCATGCTGTGGAGTCAGTAGTTTTGCCACATCTTGCATCACATTATTTTCAAGTCTATAGCTAGCAAATGAGCTATATGCAAATAAATTATATCTCTGTGGGACAATAAATATAACAAGATAGCATCACTGGTGTGCATAAAGAATATAAACATCACTGGTGTACACAAAAAATATAAAATGAAGAGATGAAACTCATTTTATCATTGATACAGACAGTAGCCTACAATTTCTAGTTTTAGATAGACAAGAAGCCAATTGCTATGATGACAAATGCATATCCACCTTCTGGAAATGATTTGTTTTGTATCTTTTATTAGGATGAATCTTTTTCTTATAGATGCCTTTGAGATTTGTTAACTTTTGGGGTACAAGATAAAAATGAAGAATTCTTATGCGACTAGTTTTGGAGATTCTGAAGCTATGGATTATCTCAGGTAAGAAGTATTATATATGGTTTGAAAGATAATTTTGTGAGGAATACAAAGAAATTATCAATGAAGATGTAATTTAAACTTAATTAATGATAAATTAGAAATTATGAACAAACAATAAAGTAATAATTATATCGGATGTTAAAATTTATTTTTTCCCTATTTTTTAAATGGTAATCACTATTTGTCTTAGCCTTATTGTTTTCCTTCGTTTTTCTAGTTTCTATCAATCTAATGTTTTTTGCTCTAACATTATTAAAACTGAAGTTAGTGTGAAAATTGTGTCTCAAGTCAGTTTTTTTAAAAATTCAATATGGTACCAGGACAATCAAGTAGTTAACACAAACAATATGGAATTTAGCTCACATCATCAAACATAAGATCAATTCTGGCAAAGGAACCACTTTATCTTTTAGTGAATGTTTTAATAATTTATTAATGGCCTATCATCCTTACTTCATAAAAAACAAATGGATACTATAATTATATCAAAAAGTATTTACTAAAACACTGGCAGGATATTGGTTTTTGAATATTGGTCTGGCCATCTTGGCAATAGCATTTTGCTCTCCACTCTATTAATTTAAATATTAATTTACTGCAATAAAAAGTTTCTTTTTAAAAAAAGCTACATAAATTTGAGTTTTGAGCAAGCCCTGAAAAAAATCAAATTTATATTACATTTCTCTCTTCCAATTTTAATTCCAATGATACTTACGCACTAAGTGCACCACCACCTTTTGCATGACCATCTAATTTAGTAACAATCACTGATGCAACGTCTACTTTTTCTTTAAAAGCTCTAGCCTAAAAAAAAGAAAATATCAAATATTATAATGTGCAACTTTCTCCACACAATAATGCCATCCAGTGCAAGCCAAAGTAATTAATAAATGCTAGAAAGGGTGTGCATCAAAATCCCTAACTAGTGCCTACTCATTTAATATCCTCAGATTAATTCCTAGTTTGTGACTTTCATCAGTGAGGAGCCTTGGACCTGACTGCACTAAATTTAGATCTATAGGGATTTTGATGCATAAACCGTCTACTATTTATTGATTATTATAGCCATTACTGAGTGGCAATATTGTATGGAGAGAGTTGCTACTGTTTAAACAGCTTATGTAAGCATAAGAAATGGTGATTGTGTGATGTTTTAGTGGTTTAATACTACAGTTTCTTTATAAATCTTACATGCATATTCCATGTATAATGATATATCAGAAATAATAAAGAAAATTAATAACAGCCTGCAATTACTGCTTAGCTTAAAATAATTAAGATCATACTTGAGAATTATGGTAAGTTGTAATAACGATAAACTTACTGCAAATAATAGGCAAAGCCAATTTGTTTTTTTGTGGAAGTGGAGAAAGCTTCATAGGTGCACACACATAATTAAAATTCATTTAAGAATATATTTTAAATTTATACAATTCATAATACATAGTAGACCTAAAAAATGTTTATATAATTTAAAAGATTTTTTTTTACTAAAACCTGCATATATTATTAAGATATATTAATGTCACCCACAATATTTTTTTATCAGAAGAATTTCATAAAATCTAATAGTGATATTTTAATATTTATTGTGAAATAAGCTATTTCTTCTGAGAAAGTCCAAATGAAGACTTTTGAAGAAATAAATTTGTGTCCAAGTATAAAAAAAAAAAAATTCATATAAAAAATAAAAAAAGACTACAAATTTCAAATAATTTTTTGTCTGGATAAAAACATTTGGTAACTATAAGCATTCTTGAGAAAAAAAGAGAGAAAAAGCAAAAAATCAAGATCAAATGCTTTTCAAGAAACATAAAAATTGATAAATTTACTTTATAAAAGATTTTACTATTATGAATCAATGCCAAGTCATTAGATTTCACTTTTGAGCAAACATTTAGACAGAAATAAGTTTCCTATGTTGCATTTTGCTTAAGGATAAACAAATTTTCACATGTTGAATAAATTAAATCATCAATATGAAAATTCATATCAAATTAAATATTAATAATAGAAAGTAAAATACTTTTAAGAAAATTTTTTATATTCATGAAACAAACAAGCTCAAATATGTTAAACTAGACAATTTGAAAGTTAGAATTTTAAAGAATCATTTAAAAAATAAATCAATGCCAATTTATTTTCTCAGATACCACCTTTTATCAGAAAAAAATAGATTGGCATTGATGTAATGAAAGGTAGGCATATTTACAGGTTTATTTAAAAATGATTTTTTACGAGTCTAGCTGATAAATGATCTAGGTAGCATATTCAGACTTATTTGTTTCATGATATAGATTTATGTTCATAATGTCACATATCTGATCAGCATAAAATCATTTACGTCCACACTAAAATCATTAGTATTCCATTGTGAAGAAAATAATCATTTTCAATCTATAAAAAAAGATGTAAAAAAAAAAATAAATGTGTAAAATATAATTAACATTTTTTTTTTTATATTTGTGTATTAAAAATCCTGTATTCTTATAATTTAAAAAAGTAACCGTTTAACCATTAAACATCACATGATCACTATCTCTTATACTAGTGCATAATTGTTAATAAACAAAGCAAAACTCTCCATACAGCAGTAGTGCCAACCAGAGTAATTAATGGATGCCAGAAGGCTTGTGCATAAAATCCCTATCTAGTGCCTACTCATCCAATATGCCCAGACTAGTTTCTGGCTTGTGGCCTTCGTCAGTGAGGAGATTTGAATCTGAAAGCACTGCACCTAGATCTTAGAATCTAATGCAACCCTCCAGCAGCCACCTTTTAACTCTATTTAACTACAAAACTATGAGAATGAAATTGAAAACACAGCCACAAGGCAGAAACTAGTCTGGGGATATTGGATGAGTAGGTATTAGATAGGGATTTTATGCACAAGCCTTCTGGAATCCATTGATTACTCTGGTTGGCATAGGGTGGCACTACTGTATGGAGAGTTTTGCTTTGTTTTTTAACCAATGTTTACTGATATTTTTTGTACTTCATAAAAAATGTACGAATATTTATTAGAATATATAAAGAATGTTTACATTAGTAAAAAATTAGGCAAATAAAACACAAGTAAATATATAACTATATATATATTAACTAATCATTATAAAAATTAT
Organism: Epiperipatus broadwayi; assembly: GCA_028023455.1. Classification (NCBI taxonomy): domain Eukaryota; kingdom Metazoa; phylum Onychophora; class Udeonychophora; order Euonychophora; family Peripatidae; genus Epiperipatus; species Epiperipatus broadwayi. The sequence continues at coordinate 4,612,828 of JAQFVV010000092.1, forward strand.
GAAAAAATAAATATGCAAATCTTACCTGAGCTTCACAAGCTTGACCAATAGAAGCATCCATTACATATATGACGTTATCAGGACTCTATACAATAAAAATATAATCAACATTAATTATTGTATATTAAAATATCTATTGTAATAAAGATTTTCACAATAAAACGATGAAATTAAAACAGTCTTTGGACAACATAATGTAGAAGTCTTCAATAGAGATAATTTCTGACAAGAAATCCTCTTCATCAAGGATACTTATATGGTAGTCCTAAAAACCTTATTTAATATATGTAAATTGTTTTTGCATTAAGCTATGAAAGAAAAATGATGAGAACTACTTTGAATTTTTTAGCATTACAGAGATTGATAAAAGAAACCCAAGTTTTATTCAAATATATACACATATCAGATTAACCCTAAATTTCAGCCACTGTTGTTAGTATTAAAAATTCTGACATTTAAAAAATAAAACTTTAATAGACTTTTAACACAAATTGCTTCATATATTAAACTTGTTCTACCATACACTGTATTTAAAAAAAAGCATATTCACTATATATCTAAACGTTTTTACTGGCTTTTAATATTTATTATAAGCTTAAATTGCTAATTTTTGAGATTATTTTTAGTAATTTATATATAACTTATATTTTTAGCTTATTTACAGATTTATTTCTTTTCAGTCTTTACATTAAGCTTCTATTTTCAATAATAATAAATATGTATTCATTAATTAAAGATTTAATATTAAAAATTATTTGTTATTACCTAATTTTTGATTTCAAATATTAAAAATTATATTCTTCAACACAGAATTAGTTACATAGTAGTTAACTGTTATTATAATGAGCAAAAATAAAGTTATTTTTGAAACATTGTAAAATAATTTCAGAAAAAAAAACAACAACTGGATAATTTAATTTGGATCAACATTTCTGAATATGCTCAAAAGAATATACACCTATACATATGACACAATTATACTTAAATTGTAGTGAAAAGTATAATTATATTCCACAGGAAAATGTCGACAATTAATAATTATTACGGCATTTAAAATAAGCTGGCTAAACAGTTTTAAATATTAAATGCCAAAATAATTATTAAAATGTTCACATATTCTTGTGGAATATAACTATACATATACACATAGAATACTAATTATTCTACCAGTATAGATTAGAAGTATAAGTCTTTCTAAATTATAAATCAAGAAACACATTTTCAGTAGTGCTGTAGAAGTTCTTTTTTTTTACCTGAATAAGTTTCCACAACACTATTAAGTATATATAAGTGGATATATGTTTGAGTAGGACCAGGAAAATTTGGAAATAGTTCACGTTCTAAGTAAGCTTAAATATTTATTCCAGGTAGCTGATCACAGCTATCCAAAGCTGGTCTTGGATATCTAATTATGCTTAACTAGAGGATAAATCAAGAATGTCAAATTGCTAAAATCATTATTTCTCAGCAATTGACTAATTTGGGGTAATAGTCTTTCTTTCAATGTTTTTCTACTGGACAGGGAACAAGATCCGATGGAGAAGTCATTGCCCTGCAATAAGTTTTTTAAAGACTGCTTGAACTTTTCCAATTCATTTGTGGACCCCCCCCCTCCACATATATATTATATACAATACAATTAAAAAAATATATATATTAAAATTAAGTCAAAATCTTTATTTCTTCCCTTTTCTCATCACAAATACATAAACACTTTAAATAATAATTTGAAAAAAAAAAAAACATTACCACAGCATTAGAAACTTGTAACATTTCTTCAAATAAAGATTCTTCTTGTTTATGTCTACCACTAGTATCCACAATAATTATCTCAAAGTTATCATTTTTAAATTTTTCTACACCTTCATGACCAATGACTACAGGATCCATTTCAGTATAACTGAAAAAAAAAAATCATTAAAAGATATTAAATGAAGTTAAGTATCAGTATATATATATATATAAAAGCAATTTATTACCTAAGTAAAAAAAAACAACAACCATATAATGAAAGAAGTTATAGTCAGAATATTTTTAATAATAAAAAAGTTGAATATGAGATTAAGTAAATTTCTAGACATTACACACACACACACAAACACAAAAATTTTTTTTACAAGTGTAAACAATAATATAATAAATAGCTAACTTAGGATGATTAAAATGAGAATTTATATAAAATGTTATTAATAGACAGAAATAAGATTAGTAAAATTAGAAAATGAAATGCAAAATCCAATATTTATTTTTCAGCATCAAGTTATTATTCAGATTAATAAAAAATAGCTCAAAGCTAAAATTTAAAGAGCTGGGAATTTATTATTAATGAGGTGAAAACAATCAATCCCACAGTCCAACTAGATTATATTAGGATAGGTTCTTATTACATTATTCATCCAGAAGAGCTACTAGCAAGAAAAAAAAGATAAAAAGATTGAATATCATAATTTAAACATACTACAGACTTGTTATTCAAAATGATACTATTCATAAGTTGTATAATTTTAAGCAATAGAAGCCAAATGAATGCTTAAAAATCCTGTACATATACCTAAAAAATTTATTTTACACATAATAAATTATACATAAATTTAAGAATGTTATTACTATTCATTATAAAAAAAAAAGGATTCAGATAGAAGATGTTATTTATAATTTGCCAAATTAGACTAATCCCATGTTTGATAAATATATAGACAAAAATCAAAATATACGTATGATTCAAGATTTAAATTCCACAGATGAAAATTTTTTTATAGACATTTACTAGAATATTGAGATTGATTATAACCATATGGTTTTGTTCAAATCAAGATAGATAGGAATCTCAGTCTGTCTAAATGGTTTTTAAGATGTGTAAGTAAGGAGAAAAATAAATTTAAGGTGATAAAATGGGTTTTCATTATTATACCCATATGTCTGGAATCCTTTTATGAGATAGCTTTATAAAAAACTAGCCTTGAATAATTGTTATAAATAATAATTAATAACTTTTATATCAATAAAATTCATTCCATGAAGTAATGTACATTATAACAACGTATATATTTAAAATGACCCTTAATTTTTTCAGGCAAAGCATTAATAATTTTAAATGTGCAATTCTTATTTTAGATTTTATTGAGATTAGCTGATAAAAGAACAAATCAATTATGCCACAAATAAATAAAAGAAATGGGGATCATGTGATGTTTATTGGTTTATGCGACAAATAGTGAGCTGTTAAAAAATAAAATGAAAGATAAGAGAGAAAGAAAGAAAGAAAAAAATTTCAGCCTACTTAGAAGAGACATTTGATACCATTTTGGAAGAACTAAATATTATGAGAATTCTAGATAATAAATTCTATACATAAGCAGATTGAGAAAAAAATTAAATTCAATTTAAATTATGATAACTGTTAAGAGAAGTAATATATGAATGTTGAAATAAATTTAGGTTGCATAAGACATTTTACTTTTAGAGACCAACTGATTTGAAATTCAAGTTCAGAAGAACAACGGTCCTATTAGTATCTATAAAACAAAGAGAAATCTGAACTAAAAAAAAAATGTCTGATAACTTTTAAGTTTAATTATAATTGTTGCCTACAATTGTAGTGCACTAAGAGCAACTCTGTATATTTGAAAGAAGGTGAAAAGATTGTTAATGGTTAAATGTTTGATTTATTCGATTAGACAGCAAATAAAATAAAAATGTGAATAGTATAGGGCAGACAATAATATAATAAACACAAGTAAGAAAAGAAATAAAAACATGCACAATTTCTTTTACAAGATATGAAAAATAGTATTGTTGAAGTGTTTAAGAAAGTTGGAAATGGTATGACATGTAAATATAGAAATCAATACCTAAGAAAAGGAAGAAAAAGGTACAAAAAATTATTTAGTATAAAGATTCTATTATTAATGCCGTTGTTGAAATCATGCTCATGATAAAATTTTAATAACTCAAATTAAACCATGATATATTGCTGGATATCATATCTCTTGCAATACTTAGAACTAATTCTAACAGCCGTAATAAAAATGCATTACAAATGTACCTTACATTAGTGCGATGTGTGAACAAAGAATGGACATCAATATGATTCTAATTAGGTATGAAAAAATCCGGCAGAAAGCTTTTAACTACTGATTCCCTAAATTTGTTGTAAATTCATGCACTAAATAAACACCTTGCTCTTTCTTAAGGAATATATAAATAGAATCTTCATGGCTGGCTCATTCATAGTTATTAATAATTATAAATATTTGTAAACAACAATTTTCCATGATTATTGAAAGAATTATTGTAAATTCTGTTGCTAAATTGTTATCTCACCTGGCACAAATATAAAAAAAAAATTTAGGAGCCAGTTAAATGTCTTTAATGATATAAAAAACTCATTCAGGTTTACAACTTAGGTTTAAAGATTGAAAATGGAATAAAGTCTGTTAAGGAAATAGCAAGCCATCATCGTCAATCAATATAGTATTTCTTGATCATAGGAACACAGTTGCCTAACTATTTCAATCTGTTTTAAAATATTGAACATAGATGATGATGATTGATTTATTTCTGGAAAATTCAAAAAGAAATTCAAGCTCTGTTAAGTGTGAGAATTGGGGCACAATCCACAAATCTTAAACTGCTCCAAATTTATCACTATATCAAACCATTGTAGCCACTTAATATGGATAAAACAACTTTTAATTAACTAGCAACTAAGCAAATATCTATTCAATCACCAAATCAGGTAGGAAAAGTTTTTAGCAATTTTACACCCATATTTTAATTTCTAATTAATGATGGCCATTTAATGACCAATACTAGTTACAATGACTATCTGAAAAAAAAAATCTTAGCTTATTGGAAAAATGAAAAAATGTCTACGTTTTTTCTGGCTTGAATTTGAATACCCACCATGTACATACATATAATAGGTAACATACATATATGCAAATAAAAATCACTTAGTATTAAGTATAATAAAATGTTTAAAAAATCATAAATATGTAGCAATTTAAATATTTTAAACAGGTCTATTAAAAATACAGAATAAAATACTCTATCTGAACTAAAATTACAAAAAAAAAAAAATCAAATGATTTCATTGCTTCAGAGTTCATAAGAAGTTCAAGAACTGAAGTGACATATGAGTTATGATCCATGGGCCTTTAACGCCAATCTGCCACTCATCCCTGCAATGAAAGTAAGAAGATGAAAAATTTGTACATTATACCCTCCATGCATTTTTAAAATTAGTTTTGAGAATTTATTGGAGTTTTGTATAGTTTTTTTTTTTAAGGTAAAAAAAAAAATAATATTATGTATACATAATTCTCAACTAGGAATTATCTCCTGAATGGATAAACTATTTGTAACCTACATTTTCTTCAAACAAAAATTATCATTGCAAATATTTAAATGAAGATACATTAATCACTCTTTTCAATAATACTTAACCCAGATTCCTAAATAGTAAACATTGCCTTTTGAGAATCCACATTACACTCTAAAAAATAGAATTAGTAATGAGTAATTAACATTATTAAAACAGGTGATGTGATGTATTGTGGCTTCTCCTTAAACAAAGTCAAGAATATCTCAGCAACTATGTCCAGTTAAACCTGTTTGCCACTTTATTTTCCATTCCCCACTCTAAATTTTCCCATATTCTAATGCAACCCTCCAGCAATCACTCTGGAGGGTTGCATTAGATCCTAAGATCTAGATGCAGTGCTCTCAGATTCAAGGCTCCTCAGTGACAAAGGCCTCAAGCCAGAAACTAGTTTGGAGATATTGGATGAGTAGGCACTAGATGGGAATTTTATAACAAGCCTTCTGGCATCCATTGATTACTCTGGCTGGCACTGAGTGGCACTACTGTATGGAGAGTTTTGCCTGTTTTAATAACAGTTATGTGCAAGCATAAGAAATGGTGATCATGTGATGTTTAGTGAGTAATCAACATATGATGAAAGGTTTTTAACTATTTAGAAATCTTCAGCATCAAATGAGATGGCGCTAGTGTACAACAATGAAAAAAAAACAACACCACAAAACATGACATTAAACGTAGTGATTTTAATTAGAATTTTATAAGAGTTACTGTTCGGTTACTACTAACTAGTGTCTTAATAAATTAGTTTACTTCTACTGAAAGAGTTAGACTTAAGCATAAGTAATTTTATCAATTAACATACTACATGGAAGCTGAAATTCTTTCTTAATATCTAATACTATGCTGAATTTGACAAACTTTTTTTTTTTAAAAAAAAATCAGTCTGCAAATTAACAGCTATCATTTACTGCTCTGCATAGTTTGACACAGTAGGTAGAGCATCTGACTTAGGATCGAAAGATTCCTGAATTGATTCTGGCGCTCAGACATTAATACTTTCTGTGAAAATTTCAGATTTTGTGGAGCTTAGGTTTATTTTTTCTGCAATTTTAGCGTAAGTGAAAATTTTGGGCTTAACTGTTTCTTTATTTATTATTATTCTCATCAGTATTAACTTTTAGATTAAAATTTGTATACAAATGATATAACTTAACATAGCTTATAAAGTATTAAAACATCTATTTTTATTTTAACTTTGCAAATATTTTTCTCTCTGTCTATATACATATATATAAGATATATTATAAGCATAATATTGTACCAATGCAAATTTTAATTGGATCACACTTGCCACTATCAAACTGAGAAATATACGGAACAAGATTTAAATAGACATTTCATTTCTAACCAAAATGTGACAAGTGCGACCCAGCTGAAACATTGATACAATATTACTGTTAATTATATATGGATGAACTTGAATAAAACATCTTTTATATCTGTTTCCTATTAAAAATCTTTACTCTAATGAATAATCAAACAACAGCAAAATACTTTAAATTATTGCTAATGCAAAATTTCCACATAAAAAAATTGATTCCTTACAAAATAAAAAAAATAATCAAAAGTTTTTAATCAAACCTTCCATAAAATGGAATCCTAGCTTTGGTCGCATTTTGTTTCAGTTGATCAAATGCTCCAGCACGGAAAGTATCCGCACAAATTAGACAAGTCTTCCAACCTTTACGCTGATAATAATAGGCCAATTTTGTACAAGTTGTGGTTTTACCACTTCCTTGAAGTCCTACAAACATAATTACATTAGGCTTTGCTTTCATTGGTTGCCAGGCTTTGATTCCAGGATCAACTAATTTGACTAATTCTTTAAAAACGGCAGACTGAATCATTCGTCGTTTGTTCAGGCCAGCAGCCATTTCATCAAAATCTATTACAGATCTAAAAAAGAAAGGCATGACTCAAAATTAAATATATTAAAATTTTATAACTATTATATTTATAGTAGGGATCCTTTTTTTTAAAAAAAGGGAATTGTGACAATAAAAATAAATTAAACAGAAAATCCATAATTTATTAAATTTATTGTTAACTTTAAATCATAAGAATAAAATGAAATGTCATATGATTCTATCATATTTCCAGCTTCCATAATGCTGTTTTAACAGCATATAATTTACTTTCTTATACTACCTACTATAAGCTTTAATAACTAACAGATGCCAGATTATAATGCATTATTAATGATTTTTGCATTGCATTGTGACTAAACATGAAAACTCATGACAATTTTATTTAGGCATAGAAGAATTTATATTTAATAAAACATTTGTTATTAATGATATGTCTATATATAGCAAAAAGACAAAACTGCTTTTAAATAGCTTGCTGCAAAGCAAAGCATTCCTTTCCCCTTCCCCATAAAATGAAGATTATAATACTAGCCTCATCAAATACTGATAGGTAACAGTTTACACTTCCTTTCAGATTTTACTTTTTAGATAAACATCTATTAATAAATAATTGAACGCTTAGCTGCTACGTAATATATGTATATAAATACACTTTAAATTAAACACAGCCCAATGTATAAATAAACAAAGGGAGTAAATTACTCTCACTCTAAATGCTGAACAAAGGATCAAGAATAGAATGAATCCACCTATTCTTTGGAGCTCTCACATTACTAAGCATACTTTTATCAATAGTGTTGGTATAATTGATTATGTGTTTAATAACTTTTAAGTGCCATATTTCATCTGGCCGATATTTTAATTTCACTCAGAATTACCAACAATGTGGACAAAGGCATGTGTATAAATATAAGAACTCCCAAAGAATAGGTGGATTCATTGTATTCTTGGTCCTCTGTTCATCATTCACATCACTTTTAATTCATAGACTGAGGGAGGGCAATTTACTCCCTTTGTTTACATATATATAAATAATACCCCCACCACAACAAGCAATTTTTATTTATATGGACACATTGAAAATACAATGAGTATAAAATAGCCACAGGCAACTTACAAATAGTGGTCACAATGAACAAAAATCAATGTTGTGGAAAGTAAACTTATAAATAATAATGTTTTATTTAAACAAAGATACTATATTCATGAAGAATTTAAGAATTATATCAACATGAACTCAGCACCATAGAAATAATATCAGTATAAACATGAATTCAAACCAAATTGTTTATTAACAAATTTATATCAATTCTGGACATATGTTATAACATTCTTAATATATATTTTCTATCTTATCTCAATCCAATGACTCAATTCAATACACTTATATTGTTTTTGACATAATTTTAATACAGCAATATCATGTTTCCACATAAAATAGTTTATTCTTGACTTAAATATTCTATTTCTTTTGTTATTACCATAAACTTAACAATTATTATTTCATTAATATTTCATCATACAAAATTTTCATTAATACAATCATCAGAAAATGAGCAATAAAATAAACATATATGGCAGATAGATAACTAAGAACATCCAATAAATAATAATAAACCAAAATATTTACATTCTTAGCTTACATCAAACTTAACACTTATCTGGCCAGTTTAGACCATTTTTAATATATATGTATTTTCTGTTTACCTGGACAGTCATTATATTATTCTCATTATAGGATCCTTTAATGCCAAATACTATCAAATTGTCATATGACTTTCTAAGTTTATTCTTAATATATATTGAGAAGAGAGGTATCTCCATTCTATTCCAGAGCCATCTATTGTAAATTTGAATAAACAATGAATAATAGATAGTGGACTTTGAATGTAAAGTAGAGCGTTTTGGCAAGCATAACACTAAACAGATGCCAGTATATCACTCAACTATCTTACACAAAATCTAACTCAATATCATTCTAAAATATTAATACTAATTTCCCTACAGAAGCTGATTCTGTGATCCTAGTATACATGTTTTATTAATGCATTTATAATCAAGTCATACATATACGTATGTATTCTAATTTCAATCCATATTAATACGCATATTTCAAAATAGTGATAGTACAAAACAAAATCTTATCACTATTATAAGTTAATAATACCTAAGAATGTAGATACAGCTGGGATATATGGAAAGTTTTTTCTGTTGTTTGTAAATTGTAAAATGTCATCAATGTTCATCTAATAGTCAATTGATTAAACAGCACTGATCTATTTTTTTAAAGATATTGCAATATCTTCTTAGTCTTTTATCAATGTCATCAAATCTGTTGCCAACTGTTATTTAAATCATGCCTAATATTTAATTTCATAATGTTTCTTTATTTTTAGATAGAGAATCTCTATTATATTTTCTCTCTTGCTATTAAATATCAGAAAAGCATTTAGGATTCTGGTTTACTGGTACAGCTTCCATGTGCTGTATAAAATTTGCAACTAGCCTGTCTTACAGAAAAATAGTGGTCAGAAATCTGTTTTATAAAATGTGAATGTATGTTGCTAATCTTGATTTAAAATTTAAATTTCAGGCTAAAGATCACGAAATTCACTGGCAATTCTAAAATAAGAAACATCAATAAAAATTGTTTATATATCCATTATTAGATAATCTTTTCACAAGCCAAATAAAGCAACAACAGTTAGTGAGAGAGAGAGAGGAGAATGATGAATTTATTATTGGTCACCTTCTAAGGTACATTATTATTTAATGATTTGATGTAAGTTTTAGATATATACTTTACCATCATTAAATATTTGTCTAAAAAAAGCAAGTGCTTAATATTGCTTCACCATTTAATCAGCAATAGAAGAAATGGAGATCTCATAAGATATAGTCTGACTTTAACAATATTGTTTAATTTCTTGGACTTTTTCATATTGATTTTTAAACTTCTTACAATCCAATTGCATATAAAACCAATTAATACACTTTCTATAGTCACTTTGACTGGCCAGCAGTTTTAATCAGAACTATAGTATCCTAATATATGTGATCACATTAGTACATTTTAATATATATATATATATATTAATATAACACATATGTAAACTACTTTATAATTTTACATATTAGGTTTTTATGGATTACACTTATTTTTTAATGAACCTAATACATATATCTCTATATATTTTAGAAATTTAATAATAATAATTAAATTAAAAAGAAGTCAATATGGAATAAAATTAATTCCAGATTTGCAATCTAATTTAATAGATAACCATGTTCTTAGCAGAACTTATCGAAAGGTGATTCTCACAAGTAAAATTTATTTTATTTAACAAAACAAATAAACTAAAGATAAAATGATAAATAAATTGCTCACCAACCTATATTAATGGACTCTGATATTAGGTAACATAAATAATATGAGCTGGAGAATTAGAGATAGATTGGTGTGTTGTAAGAATAGGATGTTCTAAAAATATGGTTTTATATTATTTTGATTTACACACACATAAAATTCATGGCTATAAAAGAGCATTGAAATTGGGCTCTCTATTTTACCTGACATTTTCTCTAAGTTTCTTGACTAATTTTATATTTACATCTGCTTCTAGAAGAGCAGCACAAATTTCTTTAAGCATGGAATTCAAAACCTACAAAAAAAAAAAAATTAAATTAAAAATGCTAAAAAAAATAGGATGCCAAATAAAAACAAAAAATAACAATTACCTCTTCATTTATGATTGTTGCATTACTTAAGCCCCGAAGGGCCGAAGTAATTTTTCTTCCTAAATCTGCTAATACCATTGTATTTCACAATATTTAAAAATGGACAATAAATAAATAAATAAATAAAAAAAAAACCCTGTAAAAAAAAAAAAAAAATACAAAATCAATTTTAAATATTAATTAATTATAAAAAGCTTACTTATTCATATCCATAATTAACCTATTCACTCAGAGTACTGAATATTTCTAGAGGAATTTGAATTCAAGATTTTTCAGTCTATATTCATTCTCCAGACCATATCAAACAACTGATACACATGACCACATATATATGAAAGAGATAGATGATCCCTAATATATATATTTCATGCTATGCCAACGGATAAATTGCTGGTTATGCATAAAATATGTTTATTGGGGATCAGCTATATTTTTCATATGTATGTTGTCATGTGTGTCAGTTGTTTGAAATGGAGTGGAAAATGAATTTGGTCTCAAAAATTCTAAGTTCAAATCCTTCTATTTATTTATTCATATATATGTATATATAAGTGTAATACAAATAAAATGTCCATTAATTAAAAAAACTATTGTAATAACATAAAAATAATAAATATAACAATAATTAACTATTATATACAGTCTTTCAATCCAAAGTACTTTCGGTTAATTCCATAACTCTCCTCAACAGCCGTTAAATTCAAAAAGCATAAAGGAAGCAAACATTATCAACTCAAATTTTTTGAATTTAACACCAATTGAGGCAGGTTAAGGAATTAACCTGAAAGTATTTCTGTGGATTGAAAGACAATAGTTAATTAAAAACAATGACGACTGCCAATTCCTCAATAAGCTTTGTGATAAATGCTTAGCTAGAGAAAGCATTTAAAATACCTCTGTCAGAACCCCCCCCCCCCAACAAAACCTCTGACCGTGGTTTCATGTTCTGGCACTCCTCAGAGAGATGCTAGGGTAGGTTCAGACACTAGATCTAAAAACACTAACCCAAAGCCAAGCATTTAACTAAAAGTTATCGAGTGGAAAATCTGAAATTTTCAGACACCTACATGTCTTCAAACCCAGCTATCCAACTCAAATTGCTATATGAGGCTGAGAGATCTTCAGGCTTTGGGTTAGTGTTTTTAGATCTAGTGTCTGAACCCACCCTAGCACCTCTCTGAAGAGTGCCAGAGCACAAAACCATGGTCAGAGGTTGGGGGGGGGTCCTGACAGAGATATTTTAAATGTTTTCTCTAGCTAAGCATTTATCACAAAGCTTGTTGAGGAATTGGCAATCCTCATTGTTTATAACTTACAAGCTTAAAAGTATAGGGTCATGTGATCTATGACTTATTTTGACTATTAATAGTTAATTAGTTACATTTATTATTTTTATTGTATATATAAGTGTGTGAGACTAATATCCATCTTACTATTTATAAAAATATCACATATATCATTATAATTAATCTTATTTCATTCAGAATTATTCCTAAAATTAAAAAGTACACTTATATTTTGCTAAATACTTAGACAGCAATTTTTTCAATACAAACATTTAAGAATAAAATTAAATAAGTGAAAGATATATCATAAAGATTAACAAAGCAATAAATTAGCTTTTTCAAAATACTTGTAAAACAAGCAAATTTATCCAGTGACAGAAAGACATCCACACTAATAAAAGTGTCAGAAAATTTTACAAGATACGCAAAATCTAATCAAATATTTATCATATAGAAATGTATTTATTTATCAACATTTTAATAGAATAAAAACATGAAAAAATATCTTCAAATAAAACAAGTAATAACAGTATCCAATAATTAGAATATTAAGAATAAAAATAATTTTAAAAACCTGATAGATAAATTTATAAATTACATTTTATAATTGTGAAACTAATTAAAAAAATATGGGGGAAAAATATGCTGAAGCGATTTCTTTAAGTAAAATAAAATTAATAAAATAAAATAAAATTTTTTTTTGCACAACTTCTATACCCTGTATTTTGTTATTAAGAGTTTTTTTTTTTAATAAATTATTATTAAACCCAATCTGACTTCTAAAAGTAGGATTGCTTATAAGATAAATATGTATAAAAAAAGATGTCAACATAGTTATAAAATTTGCATTTGTTTGTATAAATGATAATAATGATAATAGATGGCCAGTTAAAATCTTAAACCATATTCAAAGAGAGTGTAAGATCTAGAAAGAAACCACATGTGGGATGGATGCATGAAATAATGAACTGTGCTGGTGTGATGTGGAGAAAAGAGGCTAGAGATCAGAGTAAATGGATTGAACTTGGAGAGACCTTCTTCCTGCAGTGGACTGATAATGGGTGAAATGATGATAATGATGTTCACAAATAACAAAGCCAAAACAATGTTTATCACACACACAAAAAAAGTGTCCTTTCAAACTTATTTCACAACTGTAAATATTTCAATACAATTAAATGCAGATATGAAACAGTTCTTTCTCAAAAGCTAATAAAAAATTCTAAGCAATCAATGACAATTTCAAAGCAATTAAATAATTTAATGAATTTTGATTGAATAAAGTATTATACCAAATAAAAATGTAATGATAATTTAAAAGAAATCAAAACAGGTAAAACTCTCCATACAGTAGTGCCACTCAATGCAAGCCAGAGTAATCAATGGATGCCAGAAGGCTTGTGCATAAAATCCCTATCTAGTGCCTACTCATCCAATATCCCTAGATTAGTTTCTAGCATTAGATCCTTAATCTAGGTGCAGTGCTCTCAGATCTAAGATTCCTCACCGACAAAATTCACAAGCTAGAAACTAGTCTGGGGATATTGGATGAGTAGGCACTGGATAGGAATTTTATGCACAAGCCTTCTGGCATCCATTGATTACTCTGGCTTGCAATGAGTGCACTACTGTATGGAGAGTTTTGCCTGTTTTAATAACAGTTATGAGCAAGCATAAGAAATGGTGATCATGTGATGTTTAATGGTTTAAAATAAATCACATAATAAGAAGGCAACTTTCTTTAGATTATCATTTGCTAAGTATTAACATTGTATTTTTCAGGCCAGCATGAGACTTATAATCTATATTTTTTTAAAAAAAAAATGAATGTGATTATTTTGTAATCATTATAGAGTAAACTTTTGGCTAACGTAATAATAATTTTTTCTACTTGAGTACTTCATTATATTTTATAGTTTTACCTTCTTCACAGAGTCGCAGGGGCAGAATAATTTATAAGGACAGATAATCAGGCTTGTGTCGGGGCAACACTTACTTACAAGCAATTATTAATTCTGTCATTGCAATGAAAAATAGTTTTCTACAATAAATTGAAATAATAAATATAATTTATAATTATGCTTAATATCTACATTTAAATATTATAACCATTTTAAAATGGCAGTTACAAAAATAGCATTTGAAACAATAAGTCTACTCTAAAAATGACTTTAAATCCACACAAATAACATATTAGTAATCCACTACTATGACTTCAGTTATGGTTATATCCATGTTGGGGCAAATAATTGTTGATTAAACTATAGCCTGTTAATTTAATAAACAATAATAATGATTAATACTGTTATTTATAAATGAAAGTAAAATTTAAATACCATTAGTTACGATGATTATCACTATTTTTTGATCTTGCTTGTCAGTATACTCTTTTGCTTTCGTAATCTGCTTTCAATTGCATTTACAATAACCATTTAAAACATCAAGTAATACTAAAATTTAAGAGTAATAGATTATTGTGTAGAATGATCGCGAAATATTGTACCCTAATGAGTTTCATCAGCAAATTTTGCTAACAATAGATAAAAAAATATTGAACATTTAGAACGAAGTTAACAACAAAAATTAAATTCACTTTACGCACAGTAACATTAAAACAATTAAGTATATAACCATTAATTAAAAAAAAAAGACAATAAAACACTCAAATAAGATTTAGATCTATTTAAATATACATATAAACAATTATACTGAAAATTTCCGCTTACAAAAAAAATATATATATACAGTATTCCAGCAGCTGGCTTAACAACGTTAACTATCATTGTTTTAATTAAAGAACACATTTAAAAATTATGATAACTAATTCAACACATTCAAGAATAGTTTAAATTTAAAAAGATAATATCTTTTGTTTTCCTAGTTTTACCTTTAACAGGGCCTGCTAATAAATATTAGTAAACAGTCCACGTTACTCGTTTTTAAAATATGGTTTCGTAATATAAGGCCATCTATTGGCATTTAATAGCGAAGTTTTTTTTTTTTTTTTAACTACTTGCGCATTTTTTTTCCTCTAGTGGAAATAAAATGAATTAAAAATATTATATTTCCTTATAAAAATCGTAACATGTTATTTCTGCAAAATTTAAAAAATATTGAATTAAGTAATGATAACACTAAAATTAATAATAAAAATATTAATGAAAATGATAATGTATTTTTTTATAATATCAAAATTCTAATCTAATTTGATGTATTAAATTCAAATTTAATTTGATATATAAATCGGGAATCGATCTTATTAGTAATTGGCTGTTTTAGCTGCTCTGTATTAAGATGCAAAATCAATCAATTCATCGCATAATATTTCATAGCCATAAAATATTTTATTCTAAAATCGGTTATAATTGAAAGCAACAAGTATGCATAATCGATTAAGACTCACCACAAAATTCAGGTCACTGTAAATAAATCTTTGCCTACCAAGTAATTAAATAAAAAAGAAACTCATACAAGAATAAGTAAAAGTAATTTAAAAGTTCTCCTCAATCTATTGATCCCAGTTATCAAAGACTACACAAGCCAAAATAGCAATATAACACTCAGAATAAGCAGAAAAAATTATGGATTATTTCAATAATAGAATGCAAACAGGTTTCTTTTTTAAAAAATACAACATTCAAGGCCCTTAAAAATTTCCGATGAATATCGCAATCAAATTAATAGTCATCAAGTCAACAAAATCATGATCCTTCAATATTGCGTCAGTAATCAAACAAAATAGTAAGATTATAACAAATCAGGAATATTAGTAATAAATAACAAATAGTTCCAATTTAAAAATTATAAAATAAGAGCAGGTATTCATTCTAAACACTAATCAGTGACTACCATATATATATATAATTCCAATTCTTTGTATTTAAATCCCATATTCAGACCAGATTCTGGTTTCTACCTTATTAGTTCTTCCAATTTTGAGCCCCAACTCTAAGTGATAAAGATAAAAATTAGAAGCTGTCTGAGAGTGAGAATTTATATATTAAGAATAGGAATTTTATATGTATCTAAGAAACATTTATTACTCAAGCTTACACCAGATAGCTTTAGATTAAAGAACTGCTCTTATCAGAGACAGTAATGGATGAGAATGTAGAATTGATTAGGAATTTGAGTAAAATTAAAGGAAGAGTAGGAGTAGTTGGATTATTACCAACATTTGACAAGAGGCATTTGTTAGATAGGGCATATTCTATAAATGAGAGATTGAAAAAATTGTGTGAGAGAAATAATGTTATGTTTGTGAATGTGTGGGATTGTTTTATTGGAAATAGGAAGTTATGTAGTAAAGATGGGTTGCATTTAGGAAAATAAGGAAGTTTTCGGGAGTTTGATTTATAAAGAATATATTCCGGGAAACTTATAAAGGGGGGTGGGATTTTAAATTGCAGTATTATCAAAAAGAAGAAGAATGGATGGAATGTAAGAAATAAGCAAAAGGAATTTATTTAGATATAAGTATAGATATGGAGAAGGAATGGGTCTGTAAAATTAATGGTAAGAAAGTTATTTATAAATATAATGAAGAAGAAAAAATTAAAATTTTTTATAAAAGAGTAGTTAGGAAAAAAGAAATTGTTAAAATTGGGTATTTAAATATGCAAAGTGGTAGAAGACTAGAAAAGGGGATGGACTTAAATAAAGCAATTGAACATGAAGAGCTTGAGGTCTTAGTAGTAGTGGAAACCCATCTAAGAAAAAAAGAACCTATTCTGGAACATTTAGTATGGCAGGGTATAAATAGAAAAGAAAAAAAAAAGTGGTGGTGGTATAGGTGTTATATCAAAAAAATATTTAAATATTGTTAAATGTCAAGAACATTTGAAGTTTGAAATAAGGTTGGGTAGACAAAAATGGATGGTGGCTATAGTTTGAGATAGTCAAATTATAATGGAGTGGAACAGTAGCATATATGAATATCTAGTTAAGGATATAGAAAGTTTTAAAGAAAGGGGAAGAGAATAATGGTTATAGGAGATCTGAATAGACACAATGAAGAAATTGATGATGTAGCTAATAAAAATAAACAGCTTTTGAAGAAATTTTGTCAGAGAGTGAATTTGAGTATTGGAAATTTATCAAATATTTATGAGGTACAATACACATGGTCTAGAAATATATTTCACACAATAGATTATGTATTGATAGAAAAAGAGGGAATGAATAAAGTATGAAAAATTAAGATGTTTGATAATTAAGAGAAAGTATGTACTAGTGATCATAACTTCATTGTAATTGAAATGGTTAGTAATGTGATGGAGAATAAAAATAAAAGTAGAAATAATAGTGAAAGATGTGGATGGAGAATGAATGATAAGAATAAGTTGGAAGAGTATAAAATACAAGTTGAAGAATCACGGAAGAGTTGGTTGGGGATGAGTATAAGGACTGGTATAATGAAATAGAAAAAGTGGCAAATAAGATTTTAGGTGAGAATATTCAGAAAAATAAAATTAATAAAAAAATGAATATTAGTAAAAGTGTAAAAGAGAGGAAAAAAGCATACAGAGAATATAAGTGTGCTACTAAGAACAAGAAAAGTGAAAAAGACATTAATGCTAAATGGAAAAAGTACTTAGAAAATAAAAAGTTGGCTAAAATATATAATTATAGAAATAGAATGAAATTGAATAGTAAATTTTTGGAGGATATTAATAAAAGTGGAAGAGATGAGAGTAAAAAAAATTGGAATTATTGGAATTACATTAAAAGGAGAAATGTAGGAGAGAGAGAGAGATAGTATTACTAGATGATGAGGAAATAGAGTGTAGCTCTTGAGAAGACTTAGAAAGAATTTTAAATAGATCAAGTAATGGATATAGAAAAGATGTTAAATGTGAAGAATAGAATGATAGAAAAAATGAAAGCATATAGTAATGAGAATATTTTATATACAAAAAACAAACTGAATGAGGTAGAGAAGAAATTGAAAAGTGGAAAGGCAAGAGGTTTAGATGGATGGGCAGCAGAGATGGTAATGAATTTAGGGTATAGAGCAAAAGTAAAGTTATTATCCTGTTTTAATAAAATGACACAGAATAGAGTTTTCCAAGTAGTTGGAATAATACAAGAGTAAGATTGTTATTTAAAAGAAAGGATAAGGATCATAGAAAGTTAAATAATTATAGACCAATAGTTGTAACATGTTTTATATAAAGTTTTCTTATACATGGTGGCTAGAAGAGTTGTAAAATGGATGGAAGGGAATAATGTAGTGGCGAAATGCAAGGAGGTTTTAGATTAGATAGGCATATAGAAGATAGTTTATTTGTAATTATACAAATTATGGATATGAGTAGGAATTCAGGTAAGCAGTTATCTATGGGTTTTATAGATATAAAGAAGGCATATGATAGAGTAAATAGAAATAGATTATGGGTAAGTTTATCAAATTTGGGAATAGATGAAGCTCTAGTGGATATTATTAAGAAATTATATGAAACTAATTACTATACATATCAATTAGGGAATATAGAATCAGTTAAAGTTAAAAATGGGGTGGGACTAAGGCAAGGATGTCCTATGTCACCTATTTTGTTTTTGTTGCATTTGAGTGCAATGGAAAGAGCAATAGAAAGATTAGGAAGAGGGATAGAGATACCTATAATAGGAAGGGAGTATATACTTTGTCAGGTTTTTTGTTTTTGGATATCTTTTTGTGTGCAGAAAGAAAAGAAGATATGGGAGTTATGCTGAGGACATGTGCAAGGGCGGGTAAAAAGATGGGGATTAAATTTAGTGAAGAAAAATCAAATATAATGATGGTTAATACTGAGGAAAGATAAGATGTAGAATTTTTATTGGGGAATATTAAGTTGTGTTATGAATAGTTATGGTTATTTGGGAATTATCTTAAGTAATCAGAAAAATTGTTTGGATGAATGGGAGAAAAAATTGATAAATGAAGGAAAGAAAGAGATTGATAAAGAAATTAACAATGTTTTCATTAATAAATATGATGTATCTAAAATTAGATGGAAGAGAGTTGCAATAGCAGGGTTAACATATGGTAATGGTGCATTATGTGTTAGTAAAGAGATATTAGATTACTTAGAAAAAGTACAAAGGAAAATAGGAAGACATGCATTAGATGCAGATGTATGGACAGCAAGAGAGGCAATTCAAGAAAAAATGGGATGGTCAAGTTTTTATATGAGAGAAACAAAAAGTAAAATGAAAATGTTTGGTAGATTGCAGTTTATGGATAATAAAAGAATAGCCAAAATAGTATTTAATTGGATTATAAGTAAAGCCAGGAAGCAAGATGGATGAGAAAGATAATGCGGTATGCAAAAGATTTGGATAAAAAATTTATATCAGTATATTTGTGCAAAAAATGTGATGATTGTGTTAGGAGGATTGTTGAGTGTTATAGTGGTAAGAAATGGGATAAAAAATAGATTCATAAATAAAGAAAAAGGAGTTAGAGAGATGGAGAGTAAAAATAGTCTAAATATATATAGAAGTAAACAGAACATTATTTGTCTGAAGGTTTGTAATGATGGTATATTATAAGATGTGATATGTTGGACTATTTCCATCATTTATGAGTGAATGTTGAATGTATAGAAAATTTTAAACTTTATTTAAACTTTTCAAATACAAACAACTTGTTAGTAATAACACACAAATAGACAATACAGGTTAGTAATTACACAACATTTCAAGTAGTATTATTCTCCACTCTTCTTCAGGTGTTGCTGGCCTATATGCACAGTGACAATATTCGCTTAGAAGTTGAACTCGCACCTTTAGATTCTTGTATATTGAATTTTAAGGCAAACACTCTACCAACTGAGCTATTCTGTCAAAGGCAACATATAGTAGAAACATATAGTAGAAAGGCAACATATAGTATTGAACCAACCCTCATATATAAATATATCAAATTTCTACTATATGTTGCCTTTGACAGAATAGCTCAGTTGGTAGAGCGTTTGCCTTAAAATTCAATATACAAGAATCTAAAGGTGCGAGTTCAACTTCTAAGCGAATATTGTCACTGTGCATATAGGCCAGCAACACCGGAAGCAGAGTGGAGAATAATACTCCTTGAAACGTTGTGTAATTACTAACCTGTATTGTCTATTTGTGTGTTATTACTAACAAGTTGTTTGTATTTGAAAAGTTTAAATAAAGTTTAAAATTTTCTATACATTCAACATTCACTCATAAATGATGGAAATAGTCCAACATATCACATATTAAACAGAACATTAGATGCGAGTTAATGTATGATAATAGTAAGGAAAGTAGTTTATTGTTTAAGGCTCAAATGGGATCTTTAGCAACAAGAGAATATACATATAAAGTGAAAACTACGAGTGATTTAGTCTGTAAATTGTGTAAGGAAGGAATAGAAAAAATTAGGCATCTGTTAATTGAATGTAAATTTTTGAAAACAGAAAAGGTACAAATAATCAAGTTATGGAAGAATAAATATGAAAAAAAAGATTATACAGAAAGTGGATTATTGGTTTTTATGCTGGGTTTGGGAAAAGATAAAGGGGATTTAGATATAAAGGCAATAGAGTTGACAACAATTATGTTGTGGAAATGGGATGGAGTAGAATATGGGAAAACTTAGAGTGGGGAACGGAAGGTAAAGTGGCTAACAGGTTTCTCTGGGCATAGTTGCTGAGAGATTCCTGACTCCACTTAAGAAGTCACAGTGCATCACATCACATTATCTAATCAGGAATACTGCAGTTTTTTTCATCAAAAATCACTTTTATCTTCTGCTATAATAAAATTTTCCTATATATAACTATGCTCAAAACTATCAGATTCTTTCTGAGCATAGCCAATTAAAGAAAAAGCTAGGAAAAAAATTTACCACTTATAAATAAGAGAGAGAGAAAGCTATGCAATGCGCTAAAGTAATTATAAAAAGAAAACAAAACTGTTTTTTGAATGCTTTGAAAATGGAAGATATTTTTTATTATCTCTATTCCCATTAACTGTTAATGAACCATGTTTAAGATGACATGGTATAACTAATCAAAATAAGAGTCATAGATCACATGACCCTATCTCTTAAACTTGTAAGTTATAAACAATGAGGATTGCCAATTCCTCTACAAGCTTTGTGATAAATGCTTAGCCAGAGCCAGCACTTAAAATATCTCTGTCAGGAATCCCTCACCAAACCTCTGACCATGGCTTTGGGCTTTGGAACTCCTCAGAGAGGTGTCTGAACCTACCCAGACACCTCTCTGAAGAGTGCCAAAGCACAAAATCATGTTCAGAAGTTTGGGGAGGTGTTCCTGACAGAGATATTTTAAGTGCTGGCTCTGGCTAAGCATTCATCACAAAGCTTGTAGAGGAATTGAAAATCCTCATGGTATAACTCTCTATGATTACATATTTGTAAAAAAAAATCCCATAGTTTAAACAAAAGGCTACAATATTATAAAATATTTGCATATATCTTATTAAAACTAGCAGCCTTTTCAATATTAATAATATGAAAGGCTATTTTATTAAGCTGAATATGTTCATATTAAATTCAAATGAGAGAGAACAGTGGATAAATGATTAAATGCTTTCAAGCAAATTTTTGGATTATAATTGATAAGATGATCAAAATACTGCTTTCATCAGAAAAGCGATTATTAATATCATAAAAGAGTATATCGCCCACTGATTTAATAGGATTACATCTTGCAAGATTTGGTTCCTGATAGAATGGCAGTCTCTGGAGTTCAAGTTCCATGTATCATGGTTTAGCAGTACTGAATTATTTCATTATAGTATTATGCCATTTTCAGCTCCTAATATCACTCCATTGTTTTAATCAAGAGGGATTGTGATAAAAAATGACTATACTTGTTAGTGCAGTTCTAATTCAATTATGATTCATATTTATTTTATTATTCTGCCAGCAAAGAATCACAATTATTTTCTTTTAAATTAATAATGATAGAATTAATGACATTGATCCAATGAAGGTTCTTGTTTTATTAACATTGAACCAATAAAGATTGTTGTTTTAATAGATTCAAGAATAGACTTGCTGTTGAAGTTTTTGTTTTTAGCAACACAAGAACAGGCTTAATTGTATCCAAAAGCTTAAAAAAGTTTCATTCTTTAGTAAAATATAGTTTGATAATTCCAGTGTTTGACCGCTGTTTGTATTACATGAAAAATAGTTGTCTTTAAAGAAAGTACATCAAGTTTCCTCTCAATATGTTTGCCTTAGAATCTACCGTTTAATGCAGATAGCACTTTAAGTCTATAGTATAATAGTATAACATTCTTTTGTTTATCCGTGTCAAGAATTCTCATATAATATCGAAGTTTTTTATATTCCGACTCTAGTCACCATTATCATTGTTATTAGCAGTCATCCATCAATGAGTATGGCCATTTACATACCAGAAAAAAAAATAAAGAATAAAAAGTTAAGAAACTCACAAAAAGTATTTAGATCTGAATTGCTTTGTGCTTAATTAAAGACCGGGAATGTGATTCCATAAATATACAATTTAATTGTCACAGTGTTGTAAAGATATATAACTTATGGTAGGAGAGACCCACAATGATTAGGTCTAACACAAATCTAAATGTCCAAATATAGTAAGGTGCAAAAAAATTAAAAGAAAATGGAAAAATATAATAATGATGATTAATAGAATAAGAATTATTAGTGAATCAAGCCAAAAAGATAACATTCAAATGTCATTTCTTTCTTTCATTCTTTATATCATAAATTATATAGCTTACTTTAATAATAAATGAACTCATAAAAAAAGTGATATCTGGATAATATTGATTTCATTCCATAGTAAACTTATAACAGAGTTTTTATGGTGTTTACCAAAAGTTATATTTTTAATTAAATGTTCTAATTCTAAATTTCTTTTGTCATCCTTTTCTATATTAGAATCTACAATTAAAGTGATAATCAAGAAGATATATTATTTTATGATTTAACAAAATCTATTGATACAAAGCCTATATGTACCATTTACATGTACAAAATACTAACACATGCATAGAGAGGTAGACATTGTTAAAAAGAAAAAAAAAGTTAACAAAATGGATATATTTAACATTTGACATTGTATTTTAATAGTTATTAAATCTATTATTTTTGATTACTCAGAAAATGTAAGAGTGTAATTAAGAACAGAGATGAAAATTCAAGTTAATAATAAGTAAATAATAAAAAAGAATGTCTTATCTATAAAGACAGTTTTTTTTTTGATTAAAGATAGTCAACAGGAATATCGGATTATAATAAAAATTAATTAGAGAAAAAAAATAATTTTAATCTTGTAGAAAGAACATATAAACAATTTTCTTTTGTATTATATATTTTTTGTAAAGTACACATTTTATTCTGCAATTAAAAGTATTTTCTTTTGCAATCAGAAATATATACTATATTTAAAAGAGATGAAAAATATCTATTTGAGTGAATAATTTTTTTAAAAATAAAAAAAAATAAAGATATAGTAATAACATTTGCATGGGATTAAATACCCAGAAATAAAAAACTATGTAGAAGAAGAAAGAAAAGATGTGATAAATTAAATGTGTAGTGAATGGCAGGATGATATACGAAGGAATTCACAGTTTTATAAAAAAAAATTATTGATAAAAGATGTGCAAAGCTGAAATTAATCAAGAATGTTAAGCTGTTTATGATGAACTTATGCTCCAAGTGCTGAGATGTTCGTTGCCATACTAATTGAAAATAAACATAGTTAATGACATGAAAGCCATACATATACCAGAGAAATCATTTATATGTGTGGCTAGAACCAATATTACATTTGTTGAAGCCTTTATTGTAACCCTACTACTGGAATGCTTTAAACCAAATCACCACATCTATATCACAATCAGTGGATAAAGCAATTGATAGAAGAAATTCGTAAAATGTGATGATTACCTATTCATTAATGAATTGCAGACAATGGCTACATTATGAATCAACTAGATAAAAATGTGCAATAATATTTGAAAATATCTATTTATAAAAGATTTCTATTTGATTCCTTTTTGATAAAATATACAATCTTAAAACGAACTTAACAGAAACTTACTAATAAACTAAACAATGAGGATTGCCAATTCCTCTACAAGTTTTATGATAAATGCTTAGCCAGAGCCAGCACTTAAAATGTCTTTGTCAGTCAGAACCCCCCCAACCTCTGACCATGGTTTCATGCTTTGGTTTAAGAGCTGGCTCTGGCTAAGCATTTATCATAAAGGTTGTAGAGGAATTGGCAATCCTCATTGTTTATAACTTACAAGCTTAAGAGATAGGGTCATGTGATCTATGACTCTTATTTTGACTATTTACTAATAAACTATTTTAAAGAACTTTAAGTATTACTTCATATAGTGTATTCTAATATTTAATAGTATTTCTATCCCTTACTACTATTAATTTATAATATTGAATTTTCTTTGAAATATAACAATAGTCTATAAAACAGATGTGAGAAAATGAATAGGCTGTAAAATATATTATGTGGTTATTTTTTTGTTGTTATTAAATATTTGTTTTAAAGTATAGCATTATGCAAACTCTCTAATTCCTTCTTTAATTATAAGAATGCATATTAATACATGCAATTATTTTTTTACCTGTATGAGTGCAGACAATGATATATTGCTTGGGGGAGATTCATTAATGTAAATGAAATAGAGAATAGATTATTTAACTAATACTGAAGCATTCTTATATAATTCTATAAATACTTCTTTCTTCGTTCTCTTTCTTAATTTTGCTTCTTCATATGCAACAATATATCTTTTAAAATAATCACAATCTTCTTACACCTTTTGAGCAAAAAATATTTATTATTTTAATTACAGTTTCGACTGTTCCTCACAGTCTTCTTCAGATCTATGAAAATTTAAACATTATAACAATACAACCAGAATTTATATATGCAACAATAAATTAACAATCAATTTATACATATAATAACACTCTTAAACACTAGAAATCATTTATAACATTATATTACTAAATTACTCAATCCTTAAATGCTTTAAAAATTTTTAAAATTAATTTTTAATCTTTAATATTTTATATTTCCTTTTTTTATACAATTTAAAATATGCTATTATATATACTATATTTACATATTGCTACTTAAGATGGTGGAATACTCCAAAGCTGGCTATAGCAAAGAATTTTAATCTTTAATTTTATAGGCATTTTTTAAAATTTTGCAGTTTTATTCTAGTGAATTGTTTTATATATATATATACCATAATGCATCATCCCTATAAAATTTTAAAATAATACATATTTTTTGCTTAAAAGGTGATTATTTAAAAAATATATTGTAATACTGAAACAGTGTATTAGTGAAATAGTTTGCTAATACTGGCATCTAAAAAAAAAGAAATAAAAACTGTTTTAGATTTAAAAGTTTTATAGCAAACCATGCAACAATAGTTCTGTTGTAATATATAACATTAATACCTGGGGTTCTGGATAATCAGGAAAGATAGTCATCGCTTTTGAATAACCCATTAATTTGTTATTTTTATAAGGCCAGGATTTGGTTGTGCTAAATATGTTAACTATATATTTATATAAACACACAAATATATGTGACTATATATGTGAAAAACCCTGTATGACTGGATGAGATAAAGGTAGAACCAGTTCCGTGGCTGCTCAAAGTGTGGCTATGAAAATAAGAGAAGTCCAAAACCTGAGATACATAATAGGAGCCAATACAACCAAAGAGAAATACTCATAACTTGAGGTATATAATAATAGTTCTTTATTAGTGAAAACTAGAGATTTATTTTTGTATAATTTTTATTTAACGATTTCCCCCTCTCTCCATTTATATATAAATAAATGAGGAGAAACAGATATAGGTGAAGATTGTGTAATCAGGTTATGAGAATTGTTTTAAACTGTTAATAAATAGTAAATGGTAAAAAAAGTGGTACATATAAGTGTACAAAGATAGGCAGCTAAATAGTATGGTTAAAGTATTAAAAAGAAAACAAAGCAGTAGAGGGAAGGAGGGTTGCCGTATGGATTGTTGATAATTAGAAATAAATAGAAATAAAATAAAAAGCATATTAAATATATTAAAGTGAGAAGTAAAAAAATAATTAAGGGCAGTAAATTAGACACCAGAAAAATGGAAGCTAAGCAGAAAACAGTGCAGTTAAAAATCGACAGGATTAGAGATATACTAAAGTAATTTTAGGCCAAAACGGTTTTGAGATTCCAGGAAATGGCTTAAGAAAATAAGAGAATAAAGAATAATATTGATGAAATCAACAAAGAAATAAAGAATGGTCAAAATCAGTTGAAAGATGAAATTAGAAAGAAATTTGAAAGTGTACTAATTATTAAAAAAGATCAAACTTGGCCATGTAATTTAGAAATAAAAAAGTGCATAATAAATTAGTTTAGCAGGGATCTCAACACCTGACTAGGTAATAAAAATGATAGTAATGCTTATGTTATATCTGAACATTTAGTTGAACAAAAAAACCAGCTTGGAAACCCATGAGTGGAACATTGATGGGAAAAATAGTGATAATAAAGAATGGAAAAAACTCTTTACAAGTACAAGTGTCAACCTAAGGGTTGTAAATCATTATAGACATGGTAGCAAAGTTATAGAAATGATTTTGTTACAAAATAAATTTTGCTACATGAAGTTTAAAGGTTAAAAAAATACTTCATAAAACCAAAGGTAGAAGTGATTCTTATTGTAATGTTTTCAAGTGAAAAAATAAATTCAGAATTAGAGCTGGACAAGATATAAAAGATCCATTCCAGAGTGAAAAGAATAAGATATTTCTCAGGTCACCCCAAATGACCTTTCCATTGGTGAGGAAATACCTTGAAAGGGGTAAAAATTAAAAGTTTATATGATAAAGGATGGCCTATTTTCTGATGACTTCGGATCTGTCAAAAGGGAAAAAAATATTAGGAGAACTAATTTATAAAATCAGAATTATGTTGATACCAAAGATGACTTAAATACCAGAAATGGACTAAATTTATTAAAAGATTGTTAGTTGCTTATGTATGTTGCTGTACTCTAGTAGGGATGATGGATGGGTGATGTTGTCATTAGTGGCAATGTGTTCATGATGCTTCTGGGAGTTAAATATCTCTCCACTGAAAATTGAAGATTCAAATTCATTTAAGAGTAATCCCTAAGTTTCAAAGGAGGGCTTGCATAAAATATGTATGGTGATTACTTTGAGAAGAATTGTGTCATAGATTATAAACTTCTAAGACTCATAAAAAATTTAATGAGTTAGGCTACATTTTGAAAATCAAACAAACTTGGTTTTATTATTATTTATGGGTTGTAAATTGCATAACAGTGCAAAGTGAGACAGCTGTTTTAGTGTTCCAGCCACATAGCATGCTTATGACCTATGATTGATTATTTTATTCATCACAGTTTTGGAGCCAGTATTAATATTTTTAGTTGATGAAGATCAATCAAAATTCAACATAAATAGAAGCTAATCATTTTTAAGGTCAAAATAGCTCAAAGTGGCATTGTATATTCAGCTTTAATGACCATAAAACAGGGTTAAGCACGACAATATAATTTATTAATAAGTTTAAATTCTGTAATTCAATACTAGCGCTATAAATGCATAAACACAAAGTTAATATTTAATATCTTATTAAATCATGGGCTGAGGCTTTCAAGAGACATGGCTCTCATAATTATAGGTAACTGATTGTCTAATGCAGAGGTCCCCAACCCTATGCCCGTGGGCACCATGGTGCCCGCAGACCATTTTACGTGTGCCCACTGCTATCGAACACGATAAAAAATTATTTATCTGATACAAATAAATTTAATTTTTAAAATTTCTTATAAATTATTGTATTATATTGTAATCAAATTGTAAGGCACACTATCCTTTACAGCGTAAAAATATAAACGTTAATTATATGTTAAAATTTTAATTTTGAAATAAATATTTTTTGTACATTATGTGTATTATTAACAATATCCAACTAAAAATTTACATTGAAAAAATAAATGGTGCCCGCAATCTGGTTGAAAAAAATAAATGGTGCCCGCCACCTGGCCGGTATTATAGAATGTTCTCTTAAGTGCAAAAAGGTTGGGGACCCCTGGCCTAATGTTATGCAAATCTATGCAAAGTTCAAATATTCCACTTCCTGGATGTAGAATAACATGTTATAAGAGCTATGATTATGAGAGCAAGGTCTCTCAAAAGTGTTCAGCCCATGGTTTAATAAGATATTAAATATTCACTTTGTGTTTATGTATTTATAGCGCTACTATTGAATTACAGAATATTAAACCAAACATGCAAAGTTTAAAATTAAATTTGTAATAAGTTTAAAATAAATTGGTTTAGAATGAAATCGATCAATTTGATCCTATTTTATTTCATCTGATTGGAGGTGTATTGTACCATATACCTGTCTAACACACACTAAGAGAGTTAGATATTGTTAAAAAAATAAATTAACAGAAAATGGATATATTTAACATTGACATTGTATTTTAATAATTATTAAATCTATTATTTTTGACCACCCAAAAAATGTAAGAGTGTAGTTAAGAACAGAGATTAAAACTCAAGTTAATTATAGGTAATTGATAAAAAAGAATATCTTATCTATACAGTTTTTTTTGATTAAAGATGATTGAAAGGAATGTCAAATTATAATGAAAATTACTTAGAGAAATTTCTTTTTTTTTATATGTCATAGCATCGGCTGGGACGCGAACCCACAACCGTCTGCCACCAACTACTTGCTTGCATGGCAGCTGCGATACCTCTCGGCTAACAACGCAAGACTAATTAGAGAAAAAAATTTGTTTTAATCTTGTAAAAAAAAAAAATATAAATAATTTTATTTTGTTTCACATTTCTTTGTAAAGTACATATTTTATTCTGCAGTTAAAAGTATTTTCTTTTGCATCCAGAAATGCATATTATATATAAAACAAATAGAAAATATTTGTATGAGTGTATAATTTATTTGAAAAAAGAAACCCAAACAGATATGGTAATAACAATTGCATGGGATTAACTACCCATGGAAATAAAAACTATGTAAAAGAAGAAAGAAGAGATGTGATAAAATAAATGCACAGGGGATGGCAGGAGAATATATAAAGGGATCCACATTCTTATAAAAAATGTTATTGAGAAGAGACATGTAAAGCTGAAATTAACCAAGAATGTTAAGCTGTTTATGGTGAACATATGGTCCAATTGCAAGGTTGTTAGTTGCTATACTAATTAAAACCAAACACGGTTAATAACATGGAAACCCATATGTACACCATAGAAATGATCTATATGCATGACTAAAACCAATACATATGTTTGATGAGTCTTCCTCATGACTCTACTACTGGAATGATACTTTAACTCAAATTGCCGCATCTATACATGATCAGTGCTGAAAGCAACTGATAGAAGAAATCCTCCAAAATGTGATAATTACCTACTTAGTAACAACTTGCAGACAAAATTAGTAAAAGGTGCAACTAAAACCTATAGCCATGGCTATATTATGAATCAACTACATAAAAATCCATGGTAAGATTTGAAAATAATTATTTATAAATGCCTTCTTTCTATTTCATTCTTTTTTGATAAAATATACAAATTTAACAGAAACTTACTAATGAACTATTTTAAATAATTTTAAGTATTACATCATATAATGTATTCTAATATTTAATAATATATCTATGCCTTACTACTACTAATTTATAATATTGGATTTTTTTTGAAATATAGTAATAGTCTATAAAATGAGTGTGAGAAAATGAATAGGCTATAAAATATATTATATCGTTATTTTTTTGTTGTTGTTAAATATTTGTTTTAAAATATAGCATTAACCAATTTCTGTAATTTCATTTGATTATAAGAGTGCATGTTAGTACGTGTAATTATCTTTTTACCTGTAAGAGAGCAGACAATGATAGATTGCTTGGGGGAGATTAACCAAATGTAAAGGAAATAGAGAATAGATTATTTAACTAATGTTAAAACAGTATATTAGCAAAATAGTTTTTAATACTGGCACCTGGAAAAAGAAATAAAAGATGTTTTAGATTTAAAAGTTTTATAGTAAACTATGCAACAATAGTTCTGTTGCAATATATAATATTAATACCCAGAGTTCTGGATAACCAGGAAAGATAGTCGTGGCTTCTAAGTAATTCATTAGTTTATTATTTGTATGAAGCTACAATTTGGTTATTCTAAATAGATTAACTATATATGTGTCTAAACAAATACATATATGTGTGACTATATATGTTAAAACCCCAAAGAATGGGAGAGATTTGGGAGATCCAGTTCAATATATACATGTTATTGTATCATTTGCAAAGTAAGATACATAAATGACAATATGTGAAAAATAAAAGAGTGGCTAAATGCTGATTACTTTTGGGATAAAGTTTTAATAGTAATAATGATGATGATGATAATTCAATTCCACTTTTTACTGTACAAAACTACAGCATTAAACTAATTACAGAATTGTACCATAATTAATATACAATAATATAAATAAGCAAATATAAATATCAAATTATGAGCATGTTTACATGTCACATTTGTTATAAGATTAGTAACAAAAATTTTAAAACTAAAACAAAAATATTTTCATTAATAAAATCTTGATTATAAGAGTTAGGCAAACGAACCAAAGGTGAAGATTTTAATGTGTTAGAGTGTTAAACGTTAATTTAAACCAAATTAGATGTGCATGTTTTATATAAACAATTATTAATTGTAATATTTGAGATTTTATTAGTTAAAATAATTTCCTGTCAAGCGTTGGTGGTCTAGTGGTTAGCATAGCTGCCTTCCAAGCAGCGGGCCTGGGTTCGCTTCCTGGTCAACACTTTGACACATAAAATTTTTTTTCTGAGTGACAATGTTATATAAGCATTTAAAATCTCTAATCTTTCTTTTAGCAGATAGGAATATATAATGGTTATTTAACTTAATATATTTAGAAAATTTATCATAGACTAATTGAATGCTAATATCTGTGTTCTTAGAGAGGGGAAGAAATGTGATCTAAATACTTTAAAATGTAAAGCAACTAAGGAAATTAAAAACTATAATATTTCTAAATCTACAAGAACGGATTCTATAGCATCTAAAATAAGTAAACCAAAAAAAGAAGCAAAACAAGAAATATACCAGAATGGACTTCATAATATAAAAACAAAACAAACGAAGGAACACAAAAATGAATTGATAAATGTTGAGTTTAACAAAAAGGATTTATAACTAGAGACTTTAACAAAACTTTTAGTATTGAAAGGTGATCACCTAAAGGATGATAATATTTATAATAATTTACTTATGTATTTTGTTATTTATACTTTATAATTCAAAACAATAGTGCAATAATATTTTGTATGTCTTAATGTATAGCATTAAGTTTCTTAGAATAATATGGACCAGCTTAATCAATGAATATTATTGCATAATAAACATTTTTTTGTTATTTATTAATTTAACCTTCTGTCTCTCCTCATAAATTCTTACCATTTGAATATTAATAAATTATATACTATAATGTGAATGAATTGCTTGTATTAATATTGTTTGATTAAAATAATAAATTAACTTAATAAAAGCCTGTGAGATAAGATTTCATATTCATCCAAGTTAGTTGTAGTCTAATTTAACACTGCTGATGGTGTATAATCTCCTCCCATGGATTTCTTAGTAGTTGGATGACACCCTAGTTTAAATCAACATAAATTCTAATCCATATAGAAGTTAAGTTCCATTACAGTTAATTATGAATGGTTTAATGGTCTGGAAAGGTAGCCATGGTGTATAATATTTTTATAAATATAGTCAGGTTTGCCCATTAGTGTCGTTTATAGATAAAATAAATTATACTTCCCCTCATATTTTGTATTGTCTCAGAGTTATTTGGATTTAAAGTGTGAGATTATAAAACATAATTTTTTATTGTAAACACTAATTTTACAAGTCCACAGGATCATTAGAATATATATCATCAACCTTTATCAATACCCTGTAGGATGAAGATCTCTCCAAATTCAATCCATCTTTTCCAATCTCTAGCCTCTCTTCTCCACATCACCCCAACGCACTTTCTTATTTCTCCAATCCATTTCACATGTGGTCTCTTTCTGGGTCTTTTATAACTCTGTCTGTCTGCCTGCCTGCCTGCCTGCCTATCTATCTATCTATCTATCCATCCATCCATCCATCCATCCATCCATCCATCCATCCATCCATCCATCCATCCATCCATCCATCCATCCATCCATCCATCCATCCATCCATCCATCCATCCATCCATCCATCCATCCATCCATCCATCCATCCATCCATCCATCCATCCATCCATCCATCCATCCATCCATCCATCCATCCATCCATCTATCTATCTACCTACCTACCTATCTACCTACCTACCTATCTACCTACCTACCTATGTACCTACCTATCTATCTATCTATCTATCTATCTATCTATCTATCTATCTATCTATCTATCTATCTATCTATCTATCTATCTATCTATCTATCTATCTATCTATCTATCTATCTATCTATCTATATAACTTGCCAGGTAAAGTTAAAGAAAAAAAATGTTATAACAAGGAGAAATCTCATTTTTGTGAAAGCTAAAAACAAACCAATATATAAATAGCAAATTGACATTTGGAAAAAATGCACAATGAACAAATTATTCAAACTATTTGATTTATGATTGCAAAAAACTAATTTACCAAAAAAAAGGGGGGGGGGAGTTTGAAGGACTAATTATTGGCAATGTATAAATTTGTTGTTGCCTGTTAACATAATTTCTATTTTCTTTTCAATGTAGATGTTTTTTGAGTAAAATTGAGAAGATATTAAACAATAAAAAATAATATGTAATGATTAGATATTTTACCATAATATCTCCACACTAAAACTCCTATATATTTATTTATTTATTTCTATACTTAGTGTTTTCAAAGGAATGGTGCCTTCATTTTCAAAGCTATAGATAGATAGTTCTAATACCGATATTCATTTATTTATTTGATTTAACAGATGCAAAATTATTCAAATCAGGTCTGCCATTTCTTAGAGATGGCATAAAACGTGTCTCTTTTATTCAACAAGTTTGCGTCTAAATTAATGAAATAGGCCTCTTTAATTTTTCTTCTCATCTCATGTCGCTCACTGCACATCACTTGCAGATTGTCCGGTATACACGAGTGGCCCATAGTGGCTTTATGTTGCGCAAACATGGAAAAGTGGGAAGAATCTGCGAGCGCTTTATTGTACGCATATTTATGTTGTAGCAACCTTGTACGGACAGAAGCTTTGGTCTCCCCATAATATGAGGTGTGACAATTGTTTTCTGGGCAAAGCATTTTATATATGGCCTGCTGGGTATATATTGGAGGTAGTTTATCTTTGGGATTATTGATACATCTATTGAAATTAAGAGGAGATCTGTAACATATGCTAAAGACTTTGCAAAAAATTGTTTGTAAATTTGTGTGTATGTTTTTGATGTATGGCAACAAAATCCTGGTTTTGTTCAGTTTATCAATCCGACTAGCAGGGTCTTTGAAATGACTAATTATCTTGTCTATTGATCTTTTGTTAAATTTGGCTTTTATTAAATCGTTCCTAAAACTTTAAATATTTCTATTCTTGTCAATCTCAAAGTTACACAATCTGGCATTTCTCTTCAAAAATATTTTTAGGCCTATTAGTTTGTACATGTTGGGTGTATTTGACTGGTGATGAATGCGGCCTCTTATATTAATAGGTTTAATCAGCATTTTATATTGGAAGCATTGAGCCTCAATCCCCACCTGTAAATCTAAATATTTAATACAGCCACCAATTTCCTTTTGTGCTATATTTATTGTAAATCCCGAAGCAGTTTTCAACTCTGTGATTATATCTTCCATGGTTTCCTCTGATGCTACCATGAAAATATCATCTACATAGCGGGTGTAAATTATCAGGTCCCTACTTAAATGGTTTGCCCAGAAAACAATTGTCACACCTCATATTATGGGTAGACCAAAGCTTCTGTCCATACAAGATTGCTACAACATTAATATGTGTACAATAAAGCTCTCGCAGATCCTTCCCATTTTTCCATCTTTGCGCAGCATAAAGCCATTAAGGGCCACTTGTGTATACCGGACAATCTGCAAGTGATGAGCAGTGAGTGACATGAGATGAGAAGAAAAATTAAAGAGGCCTATTTCATTAATTTAGACGCAAACTCGTTGAATAAAAGAGACATGTTTTATGCAATCTCTAAGAAATGGCAGACCTGATTTGAATAATTTTGCATCTGTTGAATCAAATAAGTAAATGAACATTGGTATTAGAACTATCTATCTATAGCTGTGAAAATGAAGGCACCATTCCTTTGAAAGCGCTAAGTATAGAAATAAATAAATAAATATATAGGAGTTTTAGTGTGGAGATATTACCGTAAAATATCTGATCATTACATATATATAAACCACACATTTAATTATTTAATAGTTAATAAAAAATAATAATAAAAGAATAGTTAATTGTTTGAATGATCATGTGATATCTAAGCAGCAACAATGAGATATTGAGCTTGGATATAGGAATCATGCTATTCTCTATCTATTGAAAAGAACATCATAATAAATATCCTGATTTGCAAGATTGAAAGTGGTTCCATATAGATAAAGTCAGTTTGCAATAAATATTATAAATGGAATTTCTGTACCATTTGTCTCATTGCTTTGAGTTTTTAAATGTCATTGTCTGTTTATTATGATTCACATGAATCTTATTATTGCTCAGTTTTGATTTCACTGTCAAATTAAAAAAAACCCCAACAATTTGAGAGTTATACAATGTGGACAAGTAAAGGATTATAAACTAATTATAACTATCAAAAAAAAAATATCCCAGACTAAACTGTTTTGTAATACTGATATAATTCAAAATGCACACATAGAGGAAAAAAATCACACTTTACCCAGCAGAATGTTTTATGCTCAGAATAAAGCTGTTTTTTTGTTTGTTACTTTAAAAATATATATTCTCTCTAATCAATACTTATTGTATTCATAAATAAAATTTAAATAAGGAGGCTTTTTTTCCAGGATATAAATAAAATATTATGAGTATCTATGTTAAAACAGCAGTTATAATACTATAAAGAATAAATATTTTCAGAATATTTGTAATGTATAAAAGACACATTTGAGTATTAATTAAATAACATATATAAAAATATTTTAAAAAAATGTTTTTATTATTATTTTTTTTTCTCATGTGTCATAGCATCGACCACCAATGATTGACAAATATTTTTATTATTTTGAGAACTAATGCACTCAAATGCAAAAAAAAATAAAATTTCTTAAGCCATAATTTTGATTCTTATACATAACTTTAAATAAAAACATGGACATCCATAAATTAACGAATGCAAACAATGTAGTTTGAATTAATTAATTTATGAATGCCCCATGCTTTTATTTAAAGTTACATATAACAACTGAAATTGTGGCAGAAAAAATATTATTTTTTGCTATTTAGTGCATTAATTCTTAAATTAAATAAAAGTATTTTTTTTTTTTAAATATTTTTTTAATATATACAATTTTTTTATTTTTTTAGCGTTTGGGTATTTTGCAAATGATTTTTTTGTTAAGAAATCATTTGCATACACATTCAATTGTAAAAGCCAAACAAAATATGCGAGAATGTAAAAAATGATTATCTGGTATTCGTAAATTTAAAATCGAAGCATTTAAAACATCAGTTATAATATTTTTGTTTTTATTAAAGCAGCATTTTTTTAAAAAAAGTTTTATGTACACAATCCAAAAGATAATTAAGATTTCACCCATCATTTTTTTCCTCTTCTTTTATTTTAGTAAACTGTAAATAACCATCAATTTTCTTTTTCATAATCACCAGGGCCGGATTTATATTTTTTAGGTCCTAAGCGAACAAAAAATTGAGGTCCCTTTTCCAATTTTTGTTAATTGTATAAAAAAGACACACGCCTATTTACACAGGTTATTAATAATAAAAAAAAGTCTTTATTAAATTATTTAACTTTAAGACGTGAACAATATAAATTAAAATATAATACAAAATAAAAACAAACAAATGTATTTAATTTTTTTGCTTAAAATTTAGAGGCCCACAAAAGCTGAGTCCCAAGTTTTAGCTTATTTAATTTAGCTTAATAGTACATCCAACCCTGATAATCACAAACTGTATTGATTGAATTAATTCCTAAAAAAATATTATATATATGTATTGTTTCAAAATCATTTTTTTTTTTATAAACAGACTTTCATTTCTTATTTTAATTAATCATAAATGCTCCTAAAATTTTTTCCTCAAATGAAAATGATTAAAAGACAATTACAATATTTTTGTTTTTATTAAGGCAATAGTTTTAAAAGCAAGATTGATATAAACATTCCAGAGAGAAACTAATAATTTCATGCTTCATTTTTTTTTCATTTTAATTAACTATAAATGCCCCTAAAATTTCTACCTCAAGTTAAATGAATACGTCTGCTTAAAAAATATCACAGCAACTATATTGCGCATGCCTTAAATTTAATATTAATGTGATTTGATACGCCACCTGCCAGCACTCGGGACAATCCTGAAATTTTGTTTTGTTATATTGCACTAGCATAATAATCGAACGTGAACACAAAATTAGAAAAAAATTCGGTAAAGTATGTTCAAAATCAGTTACACGATTTTATCTAAGTAAACAGAAATCTTAAGTTAAAATAAAAATATTTAAAAAAAGATAAAAATTTAACTTACTGTAAATAATTTTTTATAAAATGAATTTATAATGAATATGAAAAATTTTTTTTTTTAAGAATTAGAATCTACTATTTGGTTAAGACATTTGAAATAAGATGGACTATCTTTGTGCAGACACAATTTTTTCAAATTCTCAGAAGTTTATTTTGATATCTAGTTTAAACGAGTTGGTTTTGTTGTAGTTTTCAGTAAACAAAGATTATTGAAAGTATTTAAAAAAATATTTATTGACATTATAAAATTGTACAGATGCATAATAATTACACTTTGTTAATGTTGGCTCATCCATTGCTGGCGTTGGTCTGGAAGAAGTATGCTAGAGCCATTCTCTGCACTAGCAGGTTAATTTATGAGTAAACACGTACTATTTTGTTGGTATTGCCCACCCCTTTTGAGGTTGACCCAATAATGCTAACTTATCAGCTGGGATACATGTAGTGTGAAATCAATGCCTCTCTACTAGAATCCTACATGTTGCAACACAGACTACTTCTTCTACGATACACTACAATGTGAATATATCAGGTCCAAAAATTCATGTAGAGTCTGTGGGCCATACTAGTAGGCTCCATGTATTATTGAAAGTAATTCATAATAAATTAGTTTTCACAATAAAAAAAATTACAATCAAAACATTGAATGTTATCAGTATATGTGATGTGATGTGATGTATTGTGGCTTCTCCTTAAACGAAGTCAAGAATATCTCATCAATTATGCCCAGATAAACCTGTTAGCCACTTTATTTTCCATTCCCCATTCTAAATTTTCCCATATTCTGCTCCATCCCATTTCCACAACATAATCTTTGTCAACTCTATAACCTTTATATCTAAATCCCCTTTATCTTTTCCCAAACCCAGCATAAAAACCAATAATTCATTTTCTGTATAATCGGCTTTTTTCATATTTATTCTTCCATAACTTCATTATATGTACCCTTTCTGTTTTCAAGCATTTACATTCAATTAATAAATGCCTAATATTTTCTATTCCTTCTTTACATAATTTACAAAATAAATCACTCATTTTTTTTCATTTACATGTATATTCTCTTGTAGCTAAAGATCCCGTTCGAGCCTTAAATAATAAACTACTTTCCTTACTATTATCATATATTAACTCACACCTAATATTCTGCTTATTTCTATATATATATAATACTTTTTACTCTCCATATTATTACTCCATCTCTCTAATTCCATATTCTTTATTAATAAATCTATTCTTTTATCCCATTCCTTACTACTACAACACTCAACAATTCTTTTAACATAATCATCCCATCTTTTGTACAAATATACTGATATAAATTCTTTATCCAAGTCTTTTGCATACTGCATTACCTTTCTCACCCATCTTGTTACCTGCCCTTTACTCATAACCCAATTAAATACTATTTTAGCTATTCTTTTATTATCCATAAATTGCAATCTACCAAACATTTTCATTTTACTTTTTGCATCTCTCATATGAAAACTTGACCATTCCATTTCTCCTTGAATTGCCTCTCTTGCTGTCCATACATCTGCATCCAATGCATGTCTTCCTACTTCCCTTTGAACTTTTTCTAAGTAATTTAATACATCTTTACTAACATATAATGCATCATTACCATATGTTAACCCTGCTACTGCAACTCCTTTCCATATAATTCTAACTACATCATATTTATTATATGAAAACACTGTTAATTTCTTTATCAATCCCTTTCTTTTCTTTGCTTCATTTATCATTTTTTTCTCCCATTCATCCAAATAATTTTTCTGATTAGTTAAAATAGTTCCCAAATAACTATATCCATTCACCAAACTTAACTTAATATCTCCCAATAAAAATTCTACATCTTCTCTTTCCCCAGTATTAACCATCATTATATTTGATTTTTCTTCACAAAATTTAATCCCCATCTCTTTACCAACTCTTGCACATGTCCTCAACATAACTTCTATATCTTCTCTTCTTTCTGCACACACAAAAAAACACTAGTGACATCTATTAGTCATTAATTCAATTAGTTAACGATTGAGATAAGATTTAGACAAATATTATACTGGATTTTCAATGTAATTAAAGAAGCATCATGTTTGTTGCAAAATGTGGTATTCTTTATTATTTCACATATTTTACATTAGTATTTAGAATGAATTGAAATTATGAAAGTGAAAATCAATTGGATGTAATCTACTATAAGTAGAATAATTAGAGAGGATTTGAACCCAGACTTTTAAGTTTCTTTCAGTCATCTATTCCATTTATACAACCAATACACATGACCACATAGTGTGAAAAAAATAAATGAACTCCAAAATAACCAGCACTGATAAATTGGTCCAAATCATCATCTACCACACACACACACACACACACACATATATATATATATAATCAGTGCTTGGTTTATATTAAGATAGCAAATCTTCAAACTTTTATGGACAGGCTTCAATCTTCTCCATTCTCCAACTCTTCAGCCATTCATATCATGGAAAATCTGATGATGGCATGTTCACAGCCCTTGTTATATATTATACTTGCATTTAAATGTTACATATTAAGCATGTATTTTGCCATTCCTCTTGTGAATATTTAAATGGTTCAAAGTCCTAATTTATGAGGGGTCAAAATGACTTACAGTCAACATGGACATGACAAAAAATTTCAGATTTTTAATGATATATATAGCTGAAGAGTGAAGACTGAGGACTGTCAATTAGAGTTTAATGATTTGCTGTCTTAATATAAACTGGGCACTGATTACATATATGTGTGGGAGATGATGAACTGGATCAACTTATGGGTACTGGTTCAGTATGAAATATGTATATTGGTAGTCATTTATCTTTTTCACATATGTATGTTATATAAGATGGAATGGATGACTGAATGGAGCTTAAAACTCTGAGTTCAAATCCCCTCTAATTACATTTAGCTTAAGTATATATACTATACTTGTATTTAAATATAAATGGAATAGTAATAATAATGATTATCAGAAATATTTAAATTTTTTAATAATCCATTTTTTTCCTCTTCAGCTTTTTATACAGTATTATTCAGATTCAAATCTTTTATTATCAACTTGCAAAGTCATTATAGTTTATTTTCATAGTAAATATAAATGAATATGCTAATTATAATTTTCTTGAAAATAATGACATCAATGATTTCACTTTCCCATTTATAATGTCTTTGGAGTCCTGCGTAATTCAAAGCAGTGGTAAAATGAAAACTCTAAAGCACAAAGCCTATAAATTGGACATCAAACTTGTTTATTTCATTGCTCGATTTTTAGATGAATTTTCATATAAACTTCTGAGCTACAAACTATTTGATTATCTGTTTATTACAAATTACTTTGATTTCGCATTTTTTTTTGCTTATTTCCTTGTTTTTTTTTTTTTAAAAATCTAAATTAAGAAAAAAAAAAAAATACAGTGAACCACGATATCTGCTATATTTTGTTCCGTGCCTCTTCAGTATGCATCATGTGTGAAAGATAAAAGGTCACATTTTGTGCATAAGCTTAGGTTGCAATACATACTGTTTACTATACACAATACTTTTCAACATGCACATAAAACCACCTACATATATATTCCATACATGCTTTTATGTGTTGTATGCATATTCAATTTAAGTATATAATATAAACAAAGAGTTAGAGGTTGGAGTGGATTGAGGCCTGTCCATTAAAGTATGAAGATTTGATATCTTAATATAAACTGAGCACTGATTATATATATATATTATAACGGAAATGGTTATTTGGATGGTTTGCTAGATTTGATTTATTTATACTTTCAATTATATTTTAGACTTATTTATTATACTTTATTTTTTCACAACTTTGATTCTTCCTTTCATTTATTTATTTATTATACATTTATTTTTACAGCATTTGCTTATTCTTATTTGTTTACTATCAGTTTTGCTAACCGAAATAT
This sequence comes from Epiperipatus broadwayi, assembly GCA_028023455.1. NCBI lineage: Eukaryota > Metazoa > Onychophora > Udeonychophora > Euonychophora > Peripatidae > Epiperipatus > Epiperipatus broadwayi. Next base: position 4,653,906 of record JAQFVV010000092.1, read on the forward strand.
CCCGACTTAGCCTCCAACTGTAATGGATATTGTTTATTTATTTATTTAACCAACGCCGTTACAATGCAAGCAGAGAGCTAATACAGATACAAATTTAACTTCATATCTATACCCTTGACTGAACCCCAAGGCAATACGTACATATTATTTTGGCATTATTTTTCCCGATCAAGAACTCTCGGCTGCTGAACAACGCAAACCATTTCAAAGAAATTTAACGAATGTCCAGCGCTTGCTATTTATTTTTATATAATTGGTAAATTTGCACGCACAAGCAGCACATGAATACCTTTAAAAAATCAGCATTCCCCTTTAATCACTAATTACAGTTTCCCCCCTGTCGTAGCTTGATGATAGGAGAATAAAGCAAGGATATGAAATTTAATGATAAATATGTTTAATAATAATACTCACACTTTATATAAAAAAAATACATTATAATAATAATAATAATAAAAACATCCACTTATAAAATACATGGCTATAATAAAACATATGAAAACAGATCAAATATTAAAGTTCTTAAAGTCCTGTTGATAAAGTTCTATTTTATCAAATTATTAATTGTGTATTTAGTTATGAGTAGTAAACAGATTAAAATGCATGCATGCTTTTACTTAGGCTTTGTTGTAATTGTTCCATGGGTATTTCTTCCGAGCACTCTTGATTTCCTCAGTTTGTGGGGTTATTTCTCGTTCCAGTTTTGCTTGTTGATTCTTTAGGTTGAGTTTCAGTTGACAGTTATAGAAGCGGCAGTCCCTCTAGCAGGTCAGGCAAAGATCTTACATTGTGAGTCAGTGATGAGACGGCTTGAATCCGAACCCACGTCCCTTTAATGCCACTAGCCACACACTTCTTTCATTTTCTTTGAGCTGTTGCTTCTTCAAAGTCTCTACTAGCAATGCCAGATAAAAATTGTAATTTTCTTAATCTCTTTCTTTTGTTCATTGTTTTTAAAATTTTTAATTAAGACTTAGATTTCCAACCAATTCTTATCATTATGTTTCTTTATTTAATTAGTGGCTGGAATGTAAGTCCCAATTAATTTAACAGATCAGGCAAAGATCTTCCGTTGTTAACATTTTCTTTGTCCATGGAATTTAATTTGTCCAACAGACTTTCACACCTATGGCCATATTGTTTTTCTTTTTATATATCACATATTACATTTTATTTAAAGTTTACAATTCATTTTTTTTTTCACATTTGTGTTTTACATTTTATTTTAATTTGTTATTATATAGTTTTTAATGAGAGAGAAGAAACGCATTTCTTTATGCATCCCCTTCCCCTCTCCCACAATAAACAAAAATAACTTTCTAGCATTTGACTTACAAGAGAGAAAGAGACGCATTTCTTTATGCACCCCCTCCCCTTCTCTTACTATTACAAATCCACAGTAAATTTTGACATTAGAATTTCAATTTTTTCTTTTCCTTCCTTTTTTTAAAAATTTAATAGCTAATTTATTTCACCTTTATTACTTCTTGTTAGCGAATTTATCTAATGTTATTAATAAATATATATATGTGTCGATGACTTTACGTGGTTGTCACATTACACTCCGCCCGTTTTTGAGAATTAAAATCGGGTCGAATCTTAGTCTGAGATGAGGGTTTATTTTAATTCTTTGGTTTCAACCCTTACTTCTGCTTTTATTACAGACTTTTCCACTCTATCATGATGAGTGATGAAGATGATGAGGATGACTGCAGAGAGACATCTAGGTAAAACTACACAATTCTTTCTGATCGATTTTGGGCTGATCAACCAATTTAATCTCTACACATACGAGACCATGGCATAACTTAACTCTATCAAAAACATAAAAGGTTTAAAGCGTGTGAACAGCAGGATATTTCTACTGCCTGTTCATCTTGCGCAAACAACAAATTCTTATTCTTTATTTATTTTATTCGAGGCACTAATTCTTATTTCTTCATTTATTTATTTTGAGACACTAATTCTTATTATATTGAGACACTAATTCTTATTATACAATGAGTCCAGGATTCTTACTGGTGCTTCATTTAAAAGTTTAACCACCGAGAGCCATGAGAATCTAAAGTGCGAAGAGACGGCTGAATCAAGCTCAAAATACGTGACCCAAACATAATGCACACACACACACATATATGCCTCAATCTGCAACCTCATATACCTACTAGTGATATCTGTCATTTACGCATTATCACTATTATTCATTTATTTATTTTATTAATTATTAACTGGCTCTTTAATGAGTCTAAACGATTCTTATTTTTATTTTTACTTTTATTTATTTGTTAGTTATATCTGCATTTATAATTGACAGATTGTTATACGAATAAATTATTTCAGATTTCTTTTCCCTTTTTTTTTTCTATTACTTTTATTTGCATTTGTCTTGCTGTGCTTGACTGTACGTAAACACACATTAAGTCTATCATTGATTTCACTCCGTGAACACTACCCTTTTTTTGTTGTTGTTGTTTATTATAGTGACTTTAATTATTTGTCGTGAGACGATTTGCCCCACCTGTCATACGTTTAAAAAAAAACAATTTTATTTTTCATGATTCCAAGACATTATCCATTTCATCGAACTGACATATCTGCCTGTTTATTTCCTTTAGGCTTAGTTTTTGTCTGGAGGTTTCTTATGCTTTTTACCATACATATTTCCACTTTTGCTTGGAACTGGAGCAATGTTCCGATGTCCACTAGAGTCGGCTTGCTCATCTGGGTAATTTATATTTGAACCTCTTCCGATCTGTTCGGACAATTTAGCGCTTTCTGATCTATCAGGAAACACCTGGTTTCCTTCCCAATAATCATGGTGAGGATTGAATTGCATCTTTCCTATGTGTGGATCATTGGGCTGGGGTTTAAATCCCCAATCCTCCGCCTTGTAATTAGGCCTAGTGCTGTCAAACGCATTTAGCGACTCAGTAACCTGTCCGACAGTCTTTCCTTCTGGGCCTATAAGCATTTGCTCCGCATTGTTACTTTCACTATTTATTTGCAAGCACTTGCTCATGCTTTCTTGCTCTTTACTGTTAGCTCTTATTATCTCTGTTATATTTTCTATTTTATTCTCACCCCTTTCTACTCCCACTTCTATCCTCTCAACTGTGTTCACTGAGTTACCTCTAGTTGTATGCTTTCTATAACCTTTCTGTTTTCATTTTTTATTACTTCAATTTTCTCCCCTTGCTCTATTTTCTCCAGTAGTTCCTCCTGGTGATCCAGCCTTTCATTTGCAACCTTCATTTGGTCTGAGGTTTGTTCACATTTTTCATTCACTTCTTCAATCTTTTGGCTAAAATTATTATTTAGTCATTCGTCCAACTTTTCTGTCTTCCCATTTCTTTCACTTCTTTCCCTCATTTCCATAATCAACTGTTGCTGGCCTTCCATTATTTTCGTAAGCATATCCATTATAATGCAGCTTTCTATTTTATTTTTATTATCAGTCTTTGTCTCCATTCTTTTGCTAATTTCTATTTCACCCACTAGAGCGTCCATTTTTGTTTTTGATATCGTGTGCATCAAATTTATTTAACACACACACGCACTAATCATTTATATTTTATTCTACGATTTTATTATTCTAACTCTCTCCTTATAGGATTATCTTACTTTACTAACTTATATTTCACTGACACTAGGTACATTTGTTCGACTCTCCCCGTCCCACTCACTAATCATCACTCACCCATGCCTGCCTTCAAGACCCCTCCGCAACTGTCTCCAATTTACAACCTAACTTCCCAAATTATATCACATTCTCTTTCTCTCCTTTTACCCTCTATTATTTTATTTTATTTCTTGCTTTTGTCTACCACCAAGCTATTTCTGATTTGTTTATTAATTATTACATCAACTATTAATTTTGTTATAGTCGAATTCAAATGGGCTGAACTTGTAAACGTGAAAATATCCCAGACTCTGGCCCCCAATTATAACAGATACAGTTATTTGGATTGTTTGATTTGATTTATCTTTAATTACTTTCAATTATCTTTTAGACTTATTTATTATACTTTATTTTTTCACAACTTTGTTTTTTCCTTTCATTTATTTATTTATTATACATTTATTTTTACAGCATTTGCTTATTCTTATTTCTTATTTGTTTACTATCAGTTTTGCTAACCGAAATATCCCAGCTTAGCCTCCAACTGTAATGGATATTGTTTATTTATTTATTTAACCAACGCCATTACAATGCAAGCAGAGAGCTAATATAGATACAAATTTAACTTCATATCTATACCCTTGACCGAACCCCAAGGCAATATGTACATATTATCTTGGCGTTATTTTTCCCGATCAAGAACTCTCCACTGCTGAACAACGCAAACCATTTCAAAGAAATTTAATGAATGTCCAGCGCTTGCTATTTATTTTTATATAATTGGGAAATTCGCACACACAAGCAGCACATGAATACCTTTAAAAAATCAGCATTCCCCTTTAATCACTAATTACAGTTCCCCCCCTGTCGTAGCTTGGTGATAGGAGAATAAAGCAAGGATACGAAATTTAATGATAAATATGTTTAATAATAATACTCACACTTTATATAAAAAAAATACATAATAATAATAATAATAAAAACACCCACTTATAAAATACATGGCTATAATAAAACATATGAAAACAGATCAAATATTAAAGTTCTTAAAGTCCTGTTGATAGAGTTCTATTTTATCAAATTATTAATTGTGTATTTAGTTATGAGTAGTAAACAGATTAACATGCATGCATGCTTTTACCTAGGCTTTGTTGTAATTGTACCATGGGTATTTCTTCCGAGCGCTCTTGATTAACTTCCTCAGTTTGTGGGGTTATTTCTCATTCCAGTTTTGCTTGTTGATTCTTTAGGTTGAGTTTCAGTTGACAGTTATAGAAGCGGCAGTCCCTCTAGCAGGTCAGGCAAAGATCTTACATTGTGAGTCAGTGATGAGACAGCTTGAATCTGAACCCACATCCCTTTAACGCCACTAGCCACACACTTCTTTCATTTTCTTTGAGCTGTTGCTTCTTCAAAGTCTCTATTAGCAATGCCAGATAAAAATTGTAATTTTCTTAATCTCTTTCTTTTGTTCATTGTTTTTAAAATTTTTAATTAAGACTTAGATTTCCAACCAATTCTTATCATTATGTTTCTTTATTTAATTAGTGGCTGGAATGTAAGTCCCAATTAATTTAACAGATCAGGCAAAGATCTTCTGTTGTTAACATTTTTTTTGTCCATGGAATTTAATTTGTCCAACAGACTTTCACACCTACGGCCATATTGTTTTTTTTTATTTATATATCACATATTACCTTTTATTTAAAGTTTACAATTCATTTTTTTTTTTCACATTTGTGTTTTACATTTTATTTTAATTTGTTTGTTATTATATAGTTTTTAATGAGAGAGAAGAAACGCATTTCTTTATGCATCCCCTTCCCCTCTCCCACAATAAACAAAAATAACTTTCTAGCATTTGACTTACAAGAGAGAAAGAGACACATTTCTTTATGCACCCCCCTCCCCTTCTCTTACTATTACAAACCCACAGTAAATTTTGACATTAGAATTTCAATTTTTTTTTGCTTCCTTTTTTTAAAAATTTAATAGCTAATTTATTTCACCTTTATTACTTCTTGTTAGCGAATTTATCTAATGTTATCAATAAATATATATGTGTGTTGACGACTTTACGTGGTCGTCACAATATATATATATATGTGTGTGTGTGGGAGATGATAATCTGTACCAACTGATGAGTGCTGGTTTAGAATGAAATACGATAATTAGTGATTTTTTATTTTTTCTACAGATATGTGGTCATGTGTATCCATGGTATGAGATAGCATGAATAGTTGTAGGGTGCTTGAAAGTCTGAATTCAAATCCCCTATATTTACAATTAGGCTTCAGGTATGTAAAGCATGTGTGTACTTCAAAAGACTATAATAATATAGTCATTAATAATAAATTGAAAGAGCATATTTATTTATCAACATGTGTTCATTATTTCTTAAAAATAAACTAAAACTTCTGCAATCATTTTTTTATTTTTCAATAAAATAAAACTTCTGCCAGAGTATTACCACTTTTAAATAAAATCTACTAGAAACATTCTACCAATTCATATTTCCTACCCATAAATTCAATGCTTTACCAATAAATTATTCTTTAATATGGTTGTAATTTTAGGAATGCAAACATGAATATGCTTTTTCATTATTTCTCAAATAATTCATTCTTTTTGAAAATAGAGATATTTCTGGACATGATTTTTTCCTTTCTCTACAAATGGATAATTTTCATTTTATCACTTCTTAAGAAAAGTATGACTTCTTTAAAATTAGCTTTAAAAGCATTTTATTAAATGAAATACTATTTACGAAGGGTATAAACCTCAAGAGTGTGCACATGAAAATGCGAAGGTAGGAACCTCTACAGATCTTAACCACAAGCTTACGCTTTAGAAACACTCCACTGTATTACTCTACTGTATCCAACTTTTGAAAAAAAAAGAGAAGAAAAAATGCTGTGCTTTGAATTATTAAATATGAAAATAATATAATTAATGAACAACATCATGTTAGAATTTAATAAGAGATTTACAAGATATTCATAAAATTTAGTAAATTTATGGATTTTCAAGGTTTACTTTTTATAGTCAAAATAAGAGTCATAGATCACATGACTCTATTCTCTTAAGCTTGTAAGTTATAAACATTGAGGATTGCCAATTCCTCAACAAGCTTTGTGATAAATGCTTAGCCAGAGAAAGCATTTAAAGTATCTCTGTCAGGAAACCCCCCCCCCCCCCAACCCCTGACCATGGTTTTGTGCTTTGGCTTTGGGTTGGTATTTTTAGATCTAGTGTCTGAACATACACTGGCATCTCTCTGAGGAGTGCCACTGCACGAAGCATGTTCAAAGGTTTGGGGGGTTCCTGACGGAGATATTTTAAATGCTTTCTCTGGCTAAGCATTTATCACAAAGCTTGTTGAGGAATTGGCAATCCTCAATGTTTACTTTTTATACTTTTTGTTTGTCTATTTATTTTTTATTTTTTAAGACAGCATATAATTAAGTAATATATTATAACGATCAAAATGAAAGTGAAGACCGAATCTAACCGCAAACTACGATATCTGCTCTACAAGGCGCCATCTAGGCATTTAAACCTAGAAAAATTTATAGAGTAGGCAGATAAGCGCTGTTAAGATTCCACTTTATTTAAATATTCCGATCGTTAGCTCAAGTCACTAGCTCAGTGGAGATGCAGAGATAAAAATCTATATCTTAATTTATATCTTAAATATCAATAAATAAAAGCCACTGCCAGAAATTAACACATAAAAATATTTATTTACGCACATATAAAATAACATTTAAATTTTGAGGAAAAATTCAACATTTTAGATTTTTCTATTAATCTTTTAATTTTACATTTAACTAAGTTTCAATGAGTTTAATATTTTATTTAAATAGTCAAGTATGAATAGACTACATAGATCTGCATTTGAAAAGAAAATATTCTTCCCTGATTTAACCTTAGGCAACAACTTTCGCCATCAACTGGCGCCAATCCATCTGATACATTCATGTATTCAATGTAGCATGATACGACAACACAAAATACTATACTGTCAGGAATGGACATCTGATCAGTAAGTAGATTTAGAGAAGACATTGACTCTCCACCAACAGGAATGTTACATCTGTTGGCAAGTAGAACAATAAACAAAAAACTCCATAGGAATGGACTGCGGTCTTCTGCCGACTTACAAACCCATCCATAGGCAAACAGAAAGTGTGTGGCATATATATGCAATCCTGCCCATAGCGGATCTCATACTACATCTACTAATTACACAAATATATCCAATCCATTGAGCCAATTCAACTACGAAACGAATAACCTAAGATTACCCTCCCTTAATATAACTTTACAAAACTATATAGCCATTCACGCCCGACTTAAATTTAACATTTAAATACATTCGCACAGATTATTTTTATACAATTTGTTTTTAAAATGTTGAGTATAGATCGGCTGCACAGATTCCACGGTCAAAAACATCCAAATTAAACACAATCGATCAAAATACAAAATCATCGATAACGTCAATTGCAAAAAGGGAATACACAAGGCCCCATGGCATTCATCGTAAGATGCCCGCATTAACATCGTTGACTTCTATATTCTAATCGACTGTGGAAACCACAACATAATCAACCGCTAACGAATCTATGCAACGTCTATACCCAACCTAAATTTCATCATTTAAAATTTAAACAACAAATAATTTATACAATAAGAGAAAAAAAAAATGGAAATGATTTTTATCAATCGGAAAACATATAAAATTAAACATTATTAATTGATTTTAAACTTAAAAGTCAGATAGAAGTTCATAAACTTGAACGAAAGTTCTTAGTTATTTTTAAATTTAGAGTTCATGTCAATATAGCTTACAGTAGAAGAGTCCAGGTTCCTGTTTTTAATTCCCGCGATGTCTCCATTGGAAGATAATGTTCTGGAGGTAGCATTAGCTGGTTCCATTCTTGTATCACAGTCTTTTCATTTTATATTTTTTTTAAAACAAAAAAAAATGAGAGAGAACGGCAAGTGCGTCTTACCGTTCTCATCAAATCAAGTCCGAAAAAACTGTCTGGAACTCAATATTTCTCTTTTTATAGTAAATCTCCAGATTGAATGAACAAAGACGTCACTAATCCAAATTTTCGTTCGGGTTTGGGCTGAGGCTTGGTGCTTCCATTGGTCAAGCTAAAATCTCTTTATTCTCTTATCTAATTTACTCTCTGACTTTTTAATTAGACAGCTTTTGGATAATTAATAAACAATCATTTCCATTTACAGATTACAGGAATTAATTAATACCTGTTTTTATTTTTACTTACGTTATTTCTTTTTTAAACTATTTTTATATTTAAATCTTTTTTTATAAAAAAAATACATTCAAATACCTTTTTTTATTTATTAAAAAAAAATATTTTTAAAGTTTAGCATCTGTGCGAATATATACGTTTAACAAACATTTTAATTTTAGCGTTTAGTTTTTTTTTCTTTTTAATACACTTATTTTTATATGCAAACTTAAAAGTTTTTATTTCAATTTAATGTAACGACATATTTATATATCATTACAATATATTGATACAGCACTTAGCCATGGCTTCATTGCGTATATATATAAAGATAGTATTACTTCAATTGCAGCTTGAGTTACTTGTACTACAAAACTGTATAGTCAAGAAATTAGTAAAGACAACTTGATTAAATACTATAATAGATTGGTTAATAAACTTGATATTACTGTGTGTGTATAAATATACATAACTTAAATTACACCTGTTTAAAAAATTAAAATGAAATGGGACTATAAAGATAATGATACAAATATTTTGTATAATAAATGCACTTTGTAAAATTATAATTAGTAAAGTGATGACTAGAATAATGTAAAGAATGAGACCTTAATGAAGTTTTTTAAGGTTTACTGCATACTAAAAATTGTGTCAGTTAAAAAAAATATATCACATTTTGTCACTGTTGCAATCTGTCCTTGAAAATAGATTTTTTTCCATATGCCCAACAACCGTCTGCAGCCAATTGCTTGCTTGCAAGGCGGCTGCGCTGACCTCTCGGCCAACAACGCTTGACTTAAAGAAATAATTTGCATTTTTCTTATAGTAAATTGACTAGCAAATCTAAATATACATTATTTAAAAATATAAAGCAATAAGTTTTAAGAAAGAGGATGAATGTCAGAGATTGATCATGATTTTTTAAATATTTTTTTTTCTTTCTTTCTAGCCAGTAATAAAAAAACAAGAATAATTTAATAATAAATTTATAAAATAATTATATAAATGTAGAAAATATTTATGAAAAAGTGTGTTTTATAAAATTAAATTAAACTTGGTAATTATATCTGGATAAAGTTGTTTTAGTAAAACCATCCCAATATAAATTAATAAGGACTTAATTATGGGTTAAGTATTAAAAACAGGTTATGAGGACATGGGATATAAATAGATCTGAAAGAATAACAATAGACTAATTCTGAATTGAAAAGGAAGCAGTGCAGATTCTAGGAATGAAAATTTCTAATTAGTTCCCCCCCCTCCCAGAATAGCTTTGGATAGCTGCACCTTGCTGTTTCTAAGCATTTTTCAATAGACCATCCACCTCAGCAATTATGGTGACATTAACTAGCAGAGAACAATTTGCCATGGGTATCTAATAAAACTAAAGATATACTAGTCAAAGACCTGGAACTATGCACTTGTATCCTGAGACAAATATTGAAGTTGCACAGAATGCTATGTGGTAATTTTTTAAAAAGGAAATCATGCCACAAGCATATAAGTGGATTCTTCCTCCATAAACATATCTATCTCTAGTGAAACTCATATATATTGTCTATCATCACCAACACTCCAGTGGATAAATACAATCAGGACTGGATTGATAAAGACTCTTGTTAAAGATGTGCACATACATGGTAAGCTTTACTCTCCAAAAAAACCATAGTTTAAAATATTTTTATTACATGATAAGATATTTCTTTATATTTTATCATAAGGCTTTAAATTTTTAATGTTTATAATTAGTTTGTTTTCTTTTCAACATTTTGTATTTCATTTAATTATTATAAATAAATTGTTAAGTTATTTTTTTATTAACCAATTAGTTGTTTTGAACTCATTCCAAACATAAGTCTTTGACATATCATTAACTTTGAGAAACTATGTAATCCACTGGGACATGCAAGGATAATGGTAACTGATAATGATTGATGATAGTAAAATACTCAGAAGTAATCTCTCTATTTAAGAGAAATTGGCATCAAAAGATTACTTTTAAATTGAATATAATCAAAGAAATTAAAATTTTTTTTAGAAACATTATACTTATCTTAATCTTCATGATAAGGTTATTATAATCATCATCGCCAGAGTGTTGGTTATATTAAATGTATATATGGTATCGGTATTTGATTTTGTTAACCATTTTTATTTGAATTTATATTAAACCCAACATTATTATCTTTATAATATATATACTGAAAAAGATTGCTAAAGCAATCGAAACTGACAGTGGGTTGTAAAAAAGCACTGTAAAATGTAATAAACAACATAAATGATATTAATATTATACAATATATATACTGTATATGTATTTTTTTTTACAATAAAAAAATAAATTAAAAAAAAAAAATAATTAGAAACCAAGAAAATAATGAAATATTATCTTGAATCTGAATCAAGTACGCTTTTTTTTATTATTATTATTTAAAATACATTGTTTTTCTCATTATAATCAACATGTTTTATTAATATTCATTTCACAAATGTAATATTTTAGTTTTAAAATATGAAATAAGATTATTTCTAGCGATATATAAATATAAAATAATAGTAATGACTCATTAACTCTGTTTATAATCCTGATAAATATTATTAACGATACATTTAAAACATTTTCTTAATGAGAGTGAGATTGAAATAAACAACTCAAAAATATGAGTGTATTAAAATAAAAAAAAATATAAATACAAATATATCAGAAAGGTAGAAAAAAGTTTTTTTTTTCAATATTTGTATCATCTATCCAAAGGCAGTCCAAGAGTTTTTGAAGCTCTACGCAGATTTCAATCCCGACACCCCATAGAAAAACAAATTTATAAAATTCGAAAACAATATACACACAAATTAGATCTTAAGAAAACAATAAACAAAAGAGACAAACTGCTTTTTTAAATTTTCACTGTGAAACAGCTCTAAATTAATCATGTCTTATTAAAATAATTGATAAATATTTTCCTTTAATTAATTGTTAATGGCTGTTGACTCCTATATTTGTGAGTTCCAGATGACTCCCTAGTATATCTACAGCTCAGACCAGTCCTGCATCTAACAATTTAATTCAACTTTTTTCCTCTAAAAAGAATTATATTAGTAGCATATTTATATTTAAAGTTGTATAATTACCAAAAAGGCATTATATTAAATAATAAGTTTAAGAAAAATGGAAATTTTTTTGATTTTGTGAGGCTTTTAGCTATGAATGTATTTTGGTAAATTATTATCATTATTATTATTATGTTCCAAAGATAAACTTTATTTGTCTTAGAGCATTACAAAAGTTTTATATAGCTTAGATTGCTGTGTTTACATGGGCAATCTGTAGTTGTAGGCCTACATATATAAAAATTGATTTATTGGTTAGAATTTCAGGATTTTTTACATACTGAGGGTTAGTTACGAGGGTTTTACATAGCTTGGATTGCCGTGGTTACATGGTAAATCCATAGATATAGGTTTACATATGTAAAAGTTGATTTATTGATTTACATGAGAAAACAAGAATTTTTTTATGCTGTGAATTAGTTACAATGGTTTTACATAGCATGAATTGCTGTAGTTATGTGAGCAATATGTAGTTGTAGATTTATGTATGTACAAGTTGATTTATTTATTTACATAAGATTACAATAATTTTTATATGATGTGGATTAGTTACAAGGATTTTACATAACTTGAATTGCCATGGTTACATGGCCAATCTGTAGTTGTAGGTTTATATATATATATATAAATAAATTCATTTTATTGTAGTTGTAGGTTTATATATATATATATAAATAAATTCATTTTATTGTTTTACACATGATTACATAAATTTTATATGTTCTGGGCTGCTATATCTACAGATGCAAAACAGGTTTAGTTTTATGTGGTTGGGTTGCCTGAGTAACATAGGCAAGGGACTAAAATTTCCATGGTTGTGTGGCAATTGTCTGTGAGGTCCACACTGATATGAAATGAATGTGTTATTTTTGATTTTTTTTTAGGGTGATGGATCTTTTTTGGGTGAGCAGGCTTTCTTTTTGGTTTTATTAGCATTGTGGCTTGGGGAAGGTGTTGGTGTCGATGTAAGACATGGCAAGATTGCTTTCATAATTGGTACAACCATATCATGCCTGCTTCCTGGTAAAATTTGAATAGTTGAGTGTTCCAGAGGGGAGAAGGGAAGGTAACATCTATGTTAGAATTGGTTGCAATTGTTAAATTGGAGTTTGTGTTATGTTGGTTAGATTTTGGGTTTACCTATGTGTTAAAGGTATAAGCTGAGTCGAGCTTTTGATAATGTTTAAGCATGAGATTCATGAATAGAGGGTCCTGATTTCCAGAGGGGGATGCTGGTACAGTTATATTAGAAATGGTTGCTATTGCTGAGTTGGAGTTTGTCATAGGTTGGTCAGACTCTGAGTCAGGCTGTGTTAGAGGTAGAGGCTGAGTGAGGTTTTTGATGCAATTTAAGTGTGAAGTTCATGGTTAGAGAATCCAGATATAGAGAGATGATAAATCTGGATAGGTAGTTAGACTCAGAATTGCTATTGGAAATATCTTGTTTTGAAATTATCCAGTAACTTAATATTAGTTGAAGATTTGAATGAAAAATTTAACACAAAATTGAAAATAAGTTATCAACTGATTGGAAATTGAAAAAGATATATAAAGTTAGTTTTTTTTCCTTGCTAGCCTAAAGTTTTGACCTCTTTATAAGTACAAACAGTGAGGGCTTGTTAACTTGATTGTGAGCAAGTGAATTAATTCCTAGGAACTTGAAATCAAATTTTTATTATTAAACAAAGATCAGAGTTTGCTATAATAACATTAAGAATAAGCATATGTTTGACTGACTTTTGGACTTTGAAACTCTGTGCTGCTATTATTGGTGACAGACACTGGTCATCAGATGGCTTTTTTAAAAAAAATTATCGTTAGGTAAGTTGATTTTTGAATAAAAAATGAAACTCAAAATTGGAAGTAAGTAATCAATTGATTAGAACTATATTATTATCTTGCATTAGACTAAGGTTTAAAATTTTTTTTAAGCATAAAAACCAGAGCTTGTTAACTTGTTTGTGAGCAAGTGAATTGCTTGCTGGGAAATTTGTAATTGGAATTTTTTTTCCCAACAAAGATGGGAATTTGTTACAATAGCATTAACAATAAGATTATGTTTGACTGATTTTGAAACTTTGTGCTGGTAATATTGGCGGGAAACATCTGGTCATATGATAGCTTTGTCTCCATATTATTTTCTACAATTATTGTCAGGTAACTTGATTTTAATTGAAATTTTTAATTAAAAATGTAACACAAAATTTTTGATTAATTAGAAACTCATTGAAAATTGAAAAAGGTATATCAAAATATGGTTTGTACCTTGCCAGGCTTAAGTTTTCAGTACTTTTGAAGCATGGAAAACTAGAGGTCTTTAACATGGTAATGAGTAAATGGACTGTTTCTGCTGAATTATTATTATTATTATTATTGTTGTTGTTGTTGTGGTTGTTGTTGTTATTATTATTATTATTATTATTATTATTATTATTTCAGCAATAACTTTATTAAACTTTGTTTACAAAAATACACAGGTTTGATTGCATGGGTTACAATGGCAATCTTTTTTTCTCTTGAATTTAAATTGTTCAATATTAAAGTTACATCAATGATTTGTAATTTATATTTAACGTAATATTTATTAAGGCTAAAACCCTAAGAATATGCACCTGAAAAAATGACAGTAGGGACCTCTGCAAATCTTTAACACAAGATTTATTTAAAAGACAAGAGGTCCCTAATGTCATTTTTTCAGGTACATATTCTTAAGGTTTTAGCCTTAATAAAAATTACATTAAGTAATGAGTATGGGCTTTATAAATATAATTATTACAACAAATTCATATTTAAGTATCAAAGTTTTTAAATTACTGCTATATCTGCAAAAAACTTAAATTCTATCTTCAAATTGTTAGAGCATGGTTCAATATAATTAACTGTTGAGCAGTTGTTTGTCTTGTTTTAAGTTAGAGGCTTGCTGGCTGATTTGAGAAGGAATCAAGTTGTTGCATGTGTGTCTGGAGAAGCAATTCTGGAATCCATATTCTTAAGTTAATTAAGTTTGTTTATAAATATTGATGGATGTTGCCTGGTATTATTTCCTAGTGAAAATGTTCATAGAGTACATCAAAATGCAAATAGTACAAATGTACTAGCCTGGGCATGTGTGGATGTAGTAGACTTTTGATATGAACTTGTTATTTGCTGAATTGAGAGTTTTGGTTGCCCCTATGTATTTAAGATGAGATCACAAATTTTTCTCAAGGCTTGCCATAAGTAGAAAATATGTTGCTGTGTTTCTTCTGTTGCATGATGCAGTCCACAGAATGGGTCAATATATTTATACATCTGTCAATATCTGACAAAGTACAAGGTAGATAAGGCATGCAGGTTATTTTGATTCAAGTGACCATCTCTGAAATGTGCATAATAGTGGTTTATTGTTGATCACTAACACTGGGGGAATTTAGAGCAGAAAGAGTGTTGGGGTCTAGCAAAGAGTGTATTTGCCACTGGTGTATTTACCAACAGGATGTAGAAGTATTTGAATGTGTATACTTCGTAGTAATTTAATAAGAGATGTGGGGTAAACAGATGTTGGTGGGGACTTGTCAGTAGGTGTTATGGGAATTAGACACTGAAGTTTGCAGAAATGACTAAGAATAGAGGCAAGTAAATTAACTGTTCTCTGAATTCTGAAAGTTTCAAGGTTATGAAATCACAATCCATTTTGTGTAGATGGTTGACTAAGCTGTTTACAAGATATTCAAATATCCTTCTTCTCCACAGAATCTTGTTGCAAAGGAAGGCAATGGTAGATGTAAATACTTTTGTGAATATAATTATGAGTATGTAATAATTTATCTTTGCTACAACAAGCATATTGAACAGTTGGATTTTGAATAAATGAATGCACTTTGGATAAGGAAATAGCAATTGTTAATGTGTGATTATTAGTCTTGTTTTATATGTTTGTCTCCTTTCACATGCCCCTCAAATAAAATGAAAAGCCAAGAAATACGGTGGGGTTTCCTTTAAACGTTTTTGTATGTGGTTTATTGGTATATAGTGATCATGCAGCAATTTTGTTAAAATTGCACTTTAGTTTATGAGAGGATGTGCAGTTTTGAAGTATTTTTTGAAGCATTGGCAGTTGTTTGTGTGAAGGAAGGAAGACAGAAATGTCATCCATATATGAAATACGTGAGATGAACTGTTCTGTGTTGGGGATATGGATACCAGTTATTTTCTGCTGAATTTGTATTAGATAACGTTTGATATAATAAGTGAATAGAAGCAAGTTTAATGATGGTCCTTGGAAAATGGATTGAGGAGTGAATGGATTTAAATTTTTTTCATTAAGATTAATGTGTATCTCATAGCTTAGTATTATATTGATGATTGGATATAATAAAGAAGTTGGTATTGTAGTTTCAGTAAGCATATATATTAATATTTAAATGTGAACTGAATCAAAAGCTGCTTTAATCTCAACCTATAAACCATAGGTATATATTTTATCTTTTTTGCACAGCATTTTGAATTGTTTTAAACATGAGTGCAGCTTGTGTGGTCAATGAACTCTTCTTAGCAAAGCATTGGTGAAATCAAGGAAAGCAAGTGCACATGTAATTGGTAATTTATGATTTTTCCCTAATATTTTCATGGCTAGTGGACCCATGGAGATAGGCCAAAGGGTAAATATTGTAACGGTCAGAAAACATGTGACTCATAAACATAGTGCAGAATTCGACCACCATACAGAACAGCAGCACCATCGAGTAGCGAAGCCACCCGTGGTACTGAGTTCGAACATAGTTTATCGGTTCCACAATACAATCCACGAAACAACGCATCTGATGCGACATTAGTAAATATTTCCTTAGGCACGGTGGTCAGGGATATGCAAGAGACTCATGATTTTATTCTCGAGTTAGCCAATCACCAAACTAATATTAATTAAACATTCATATTTACATAATTGAGGAAATATTATATAGAATGGGTATCGAATAAATGAAACGTAACTGCAGACGTATAGTTTAAAATTATTTATTAATACATTTTAATAACACAATCTAATAATATTTTATGGACTCACAGCTTCAGTAGCGGGATTTGCGACATGATTATATTTTAAAGAATACATTTATTTATTTAGACATTATTTTATATTGAGGATTTCAGTAGCGGTATTTCCGATACTGTAATGTTTACAAAAGGAATACATTTATTTGAAGGCGTAATCTAGCTACCTAAAATTCTCGAGTGAGTATTTCTAATGCATGCATGGAGGGATTTATACCTTTGCAATGCAAGAGTCTAAAGTATGGATTATAAGAGTAATGGCAGACATATATTTATTTAATTAAAATATTTATTTATAACTAAGGGCAAACATTTATTTGAGAGTGAATTATGAAGATAATGCAGAGGCGGAGTGATATAGAGAATAATAGAATTGAGCAAAGGAACACGTGGTACGCTTTACAAAGGCGATATGGAATGGCAGTATATCAAAACTGCAATGCCGTGAATGGGTTTATAAGAATATCAGACTGGTCTCTGCCTCGGTCCGACGAAGTAAGGTGTCACATAAGCATAACCAGGGACAAGCGGTACGTGGCGTGATTTGCCGGCTGGCTGCATGACATTGTCAAATCCTACGGGAGCACCCATTATGCCTGCTTGTGTAGGACGACTGGGGTTAATTTCAACCCTGAAGAATCCGGAAATTTCACGGCGAATGGGTCATCGCGTCTCTAAAATGTAACACATGTATACAGATAACTGATTATGATGAGATTTAAATAGATTTCTAATTCGGCTCTACATTATCAACATTTACTAAAGAACGTTGGTGACTCTCAAAGAAATGTAATTTTCTGGAATTATTCACTGATTATTTAATAAATACAAAACATATATAACCTGGGAATTATTATAACTAATATGTCAGCCATTTGCGAAGTAGTAGACCCCTGCATTACAATAAATGAAGCATTGAATGCGTGTCTATTTATATGAAAGTTAAGTTATTAAAGAAAGTAAATATTAATGAAAATTTGACACACATTCATTGTTTTAAGCGATTATGGATTTAAACTTTAAAAAGTGAAATAATTATGAGCATGCAATAATTAAATAATAACTATAGATAGAAATGTAGATTATAGAAATACGCACCCAAGACAGAATGAGGTAAGCTAGATTAGTAGAGAAATTTACACATTAAGTTAATTATTCAGTTTTAGTTATACAAATGATAGTTTTTACATTTTATAAATTTAGATAAGTAATATGAAGAATAGCTATAGCATATTATTAGAGTACTCTAGAGTTTGAACACAGACAGGTACCTGTTTTATAAGAAGCTTTCCGAGTCCATTGGTTAAGTAGCAAATAGTTTATGAGTGGCAATTCTTTCTTGTATTTAGACATTTCATTTTACTTTCACAGCAGCAAAAAGTTCACGAGTGGCAAGTCTTTCTTGTATGTAGATATTCATTTAATTTCATGGCAGCAGCAGCTTTCTCATTCATTTCAGGCAGCAGATCTTCATGGTGAATTTATGACGGGCAATGGAAAGTTCAGCATCTGATAGGCCATATCCCGATGGAGAATAATCTAGGTGCTTTACTCGGTCATACCTTGGCAGGAACAAATTATTTTATATTTTTGGAGACTCTCAGTGATCGAGAGCAAAGCTAAAGTTTAAGTGAATGTCTCCAGCAAGTCTAAGATGGCCTCTTTTCTTATCTTGATTTTTCACATTTTTGTGAAGATATTTTTAGGTTCTATTTAATCTGCCCTGAGGATAATCAATGCATTTAGTTGGTTTTTTTAATTAAAGAAAGCTGCCATTCTATTGTTTACATTTTACATTTCCTAATTACATTTTGGGGAATTTTTCTTTAATTAATCTATTATCTATCACTGACCGATGCTTTTAAATTTCAAAAACAAAAGGGAACATAAGATTATTTTAACTTTTAATTAAATATTACATCAGATATTTTTAGAATTATTATTAAATGAAATTTAAACAAAGCAATAAATACGAACTTTATAATCCAAAATAAATGATTAAAATTATACAAAATTATATAACTAAAAGAAATCTAAATTACATTATTTTATCCCTATTTATTGCGTTTAATTTGAGATCGAAATGTGTGTGTGTTTATGCTGAAATCTACATATATTTATACATTTTTAATATTGCTACACACACAATTCGATACCAAAAAGTTTAAATTTGGGCGGGATAGACCGGTCAGTGAGAGACGACAGAAAAAGGTGAAACTTAAGATTCGAATATGAATCTTACTGTTTCATTTCCCCGTACTTCCCGTGAACAATTAAGGAAGGACTAAGGAGGCAAGAAAGAGAAGAAAAAAAAATTTTACATTACATAATTTAAATACGAGAAAAATTATTATTATTATTTTTTTTACAGATATATTGAAATATAAAAAGCAGAGATTACATGAAGCAATGAACAATTTATATACCCGGATCTAGAATTTATAGTTTAATTAAAATGGCCTAATTTGGCTGTGTCTGGTAGAAATCATAGTAATGTTAGTTAAACTGATTATATTTATATAAAAAAAATTCTTAGAGTAAGGTTAGTTAGTATAAATATAAAAAATTTTTTAAGAGTAATAGTAATTAAAAGAATAATATATATAATAAAATTTCTGTCTAAAACCCTATTTGACTAAAATACAATCCATTCAACCATGTTCATTATATCAAGTTCATTTTAACATTTTTCATATACATTTAATCCATCCTAAGAGTCTAATATGTTTACAACCCCGGGTCAGGTGGATAATACCGATCTCTCGTCATCGATGACTGTGGCCTTGGGTTTTCTAATCGTTGCCTTTTATCGGGTGGTTCTGTGGCCCAATAGTTAAAATCCAATGTAGTGAGAAATTCAATCATTTCTTCTATGTCTTTGATCTGACTGCCTGCCATTAATTGTTGGATGGTTAGCGGCATACTACGCTGGATGGTCCCTATGAGGTGTGAATCTGAAAAGGCGAATGTTGTAAGGGATTTAAACCGGTTCGCTTTGCAGAGAAAAAACTGTGTGTGCATCTCTTGGGGTATTGTCCCATATTTTTCCTGGCAGAGCGTATTGTAGATACTGCTTTGACGCTCGTTGCTCCAGTAATGCTTCATTAATGCATCTTTGTATTCATCTATGGTTTTAGGCTTCCATCTCACCATATTCCACCAGTCCTTGGCAGATCCCTGTAGATGGTAACTGGCTATCGCTATCTGCTCATCTGGCCCTGCCTTATGAACTTGGAAAAACTTTTGCAAGCTCTCTAAGTGGGATTGAGGATTTTCTCCTATCTCCCCTCTAAAGATTTTGATGTGGATCATCTTGGCTAAATAGATTTGGTGTCCAGTGTCCATCTTCGTCTCTTCTTTAATGCTGCTTTCCTTCTCCGGTTCTTGTGGGCCTTCATCAGCTGAAACGAGGTTTCTTTGCTCATCACACTTTTTCATATTTACTACACTACCTGCTTGCCCTTCTACTATCATCGGTTCGTCTGATCTCTCTGACTTCCTTTCCTTTTCCATATCTTTAATCTCTTCTTCCTTTTTACTAGCTGGGGATATTCCCAAATGTTCCTTTATGGCTTCTAACTCTCTCCACATAATGTCTTTAAATTCCTGATATTCTCTAACTCTTCTCTTTTCTTCTTCTTGTCTCTGTTTTGATTCTTCATCTCTTCTTTTTCTCATTTCCTCCTCATACATTTTCTTCATTTCTTGCATATTCTGTCTGAGTATTTTCTCAATGAACTTGAAATTGAAGTCCATTGATCCTCTGTATTGTTGCGGAGCTTCCCTTCGCTCGGGTGTCGACTCCAAAGCTTCAGATAAATCTTCTTGCTGTATATCAATATTTTATGATTCCATTTTATTAATATTATTTATTTTCTTTATACTATTAGCATTTGACTACTCCCCACCAGTATATTGGCCCTATAACACTCTTTCGCTGCCCTCACCTACTCTACATTGCCCTATCTCTATATTGCTGCATTTAACATATTTAACATATATATTATAGCGAACTATTGGTAACGCGTGTAATAAGCTACTGCTGTCTATGATATATATATTTGTACTTTAACAAAATATTTACTATTAACATATATAACAAGCTTCTGCTGTCTATGCTATATATATATAATGGTGTTTTAATAAAAAAAATTCAATGCTACTTGCTTTCTCATTTAACGACTGATTACTTTTTTTTTTCTTGACATATATATATATAAAGCAAAATATTTCATTAGATCCGAGTATTTTCGTTCCTTCTTAAATTATACACACATCCCTGCTTTCCTTAAATTTGTTATTACGCCTGCTGTCCTTTCATTCACTCGACCCACATTATTTCACTCGATTTATTTTTTTCATTATTTTTATCAGAACAAAATCATATATATATAAAATAATTAGCTAACTCGAGTAATGAACGCTAAAAGAAATTTATATGCGTTATATTTTGCTCAGGGTATATATGGGTTTTTTGTATCGAACACTTCATGTTGGAAAGCGCCAAACGCTAAAAAAATTTAACTATGTAACGGTCAGAAAACGTGTGACTCGTAAACATAGTGCAGAATTCGACCACCATACAGAACAGCAGCACCATCGAGTAGCGAAGCCACCCGTGGTACTGAGTTCAAACATAGTTTATCGGATCCACAATACAATCCACGAAACAACGCATCTGATGCGACATTAGTAAATATTTCCTTAGGCACGGTGGTCAGGGATATGCAAGAGACTCATGATTTTATTCTCGAGTTAGCCAATCACCAAACTAATATTAATTAAACATTCATATTTACATAATCGAGGAAATATTATATAGAATGGGTATCGAATAAATGAAACGTAACTGCAGACGTATAGTTTAAAATTATTTATTAATACATTTTAATAACACAATCTAATAATATTTTATGAACTCACAGCTTCAGTAGCGGGATTTGCGACATGATTATATTTTAAAGAATACATTTATTTATTTAGACATTATTTTATATTGAGGATTTCAGTAGCGGTATTTCCGATACTGTAAGGCGTAATCTAGCTACCTAAAATTCTCGAGTGAGTATTTCTAATGCATGCATGGAGGGATTTATACCTTTGCAATGCAAGAGTCTAAAGTATGGATTATAAGAGTAATGGCAGACATATATTTATTTAATTAAAATATTTATTTATAACTAAGGGCAAACATTTATTTGAGAGTGAATTATGAAGATAATGCAGAGGCGGAGTGATATAGAGAATAATAGAATTGAGCAAAGGAACACGTGGTACGCTTTACAAAGGCGATATGGAATGGCAGTATATCAAAACTGCAATGCTGCGAATGGGTTTATAAGAATATCAGACTGGTCTCTGCCTCGGTCCGACGAAGTAAGGTGTCACATAAGCATAACCAGGGACAAGCGGTACGTGGCATGATTTGCCGGCTGGCTGCATGACATTGTCAAATCCTACAGGAGCACCCATTATGCCCACTTGTGTAGGATGACTGGGGTTAATTTCAACCTTGAAGAATCCGGAAATTTCACGGCGGAATGGGTCATCGCATCTCTAAAATGTAACACATGTATACTGATAACTGATTATGATGAGATTTAAATAGATTTCTAATTCGGCTCTACATTATCAACATTTACTAAAGAACGTTGGTGACTCTCAAAGAAATGTAATTTTCTGGAATTATTCACTGATTATTTAATAAATACAAAACATATATAACTTGGGAATTATTATAACTAATATGTCAGCCATTTGCGAAGTAGTAGACCCCTGCATTACAATAAATGAAGCATTGAATGCGTGTCTATTTATATGAAAGTTAAGTTATTAAAGAAAGTAAATATTAATGAAAATTTGATACGCATTCATTGTTTTAAGCGATCATAGATTTAAACTTTAAAAAGTGAAATAATTATGAGCATGCAATAATTAAATAATAACTATAGATAGAAATGTAGATTATAGAAATACGCACCCAAGACAGAATGAGGTAAGCTAGATTAGTAGAGAAATTTACACATTAAGTTAATTATTCAGTTTTAGTTATACAAATGATAGTTTTTACATTTTATAAATTTAGATAAGTAATATGAAGAATAGCTATAGCATATTATTAGAGTACTCTAGAGTTTGAACACAGACAGGTACCTGTTTTATAAGAAGCTTTCCGAGTCCATTGGTTAAGTAGCAAATAGTTTATGAGTGGCAATTCTTTCTTGTATTTAGACGTTTCATTTTACTTTCACAGCAGCAAAAAGTTTATGAGTGGCAAGTCTTTCTTGTATGTAGATATTCATTTAATTTCATGGCAGCAGCAGCTTTCTCATTCATTTCAGGCAGCAGATCTTCATGGTGAATTTATGACGGGCAATGGAAAGTTCAGCATCCGATAGGCCATATCCCAATGGAGAATAATCTAGGTGCTTTACTCGGTCATACCTTGGCAGGAACAAATTATTTTATATTTTTGGAGACTCTCAGTGATCGAGAGCAAAGCTAAAGTTTAAGTGAATGTCTCCAGCAAGTCTAAGATGGCCTCTTTTCTTATCTTGATTTTTCACATTTTTGTGAAGATATTTTTAGGTTCTATTTAATCTGCCCTGAGGATAATCAATGCATTTAGTTAGTTTTTTTAATTAAAGAAAGCTGCCGTTCTATTGTTTACATTTTACAGTTCCTAATTAGATTTTGGGGAATTTTTCTTTAATTAATCTATTATCTATCACTGACCGATGCTTTTAAATTTCAAAAACAAAAGGGAACATAAGATTATTTTAACTTTTAATTAAATATTACATCAGATATTTTTAGAATTATTATTAAATGAAATTTAAACAAAGCAATAAATACGAACTTTATAATCCAAAATAAATGATTAAAATTATACAAAATTATATAACTAAAAGAAATCTAAATTACATTATTTTATCCCTATTTATTGCGTTTAATTTGAGATCGAAATGTGTGCGTGTTTATGCTGAATTCTACATATATTTATATATTTTTAATATTGCTACACACACAATTCGATACCAAAAAGTTTAAATTTGGGCGGGATAGACCGGTCAGTGAGAGACGACAGAAAAAGGTGAAACTTAAGATTCGAATACGAATCTTACTGTTTCAATATTGATGTTGCTTTTTGATTAATGAAACCAAACCTATGAGGTATAGGACTTTATTTGAATATATTTTTTGTGAAAGATAATTAACAAGACCATAGAGATATCTGTTAGTGAATTGATTATGATAAGAAAATATAAAATTGGGTAATCCATGAATTTATGGATGCCATGCCTTGTGAATAGTTTCCAGCTTATCATTAAACTGATCAATATAGAATGATTCATGCACTAATTGGAGAATGTGGAGATATAATTGCAAGGGAAAATAGAAACAGATATATGAGTAAGTTTACCTGGAGCAAGAATTAGGGATGTAACAGATAAAATAAAGAAGCAAAGGAGTAGAGATGTGTATGTTATGGTAGGGACTAATAATTACCTGAGCCATCAGAGAGTAATGGATTAGTACATATAATTAATTAGGAGATTGAGTAAGATTAAAGAAAGACTAGGAATAGTTGGATTATTACCAAGATTTGATAAGAGATATATGTTAGATAGGGCATGTTCTATAAATGAGAGATTGAAAAAATTGTGTGAAAGAAATGATGTTATATTTGTGGATGTGTGGGATTTTTTATTGGAAGAAGGGAGTTGTATAGTAAGGATAGATTGCACTTAGAAAAACAAGGAAGTGAAGTTTTAGAGAGTTTGATTTATAAAGAATTTAGTTCAGAAAACTTATAAAGAGAGGTGGAGCTTTAAATTCCAGTGTTATCAGAAAAAAGATGAATAGATGGCATGTAAGAAATAAACAAAGGGTAGCTGATTTAGATTATAAATATAGATGTGGAGAGGAATTGGGTCTGTAAAATGAATGGTTAGCAAGTTATTTATAAATCGAGTCAAAAGAATTTATAAAAACGTAGTTAGGAAAGGAGAAATAATTAAAATTGGGTATTTGAATATTCAAGGTGGTAGGAGACCAGAAACATGGCTGGAATTTAACAAAGCAATTAAAAATGAAGAGCGTGAAGTTTTAGCAGTAGTGGAAACACATCTAAGAAAAGAAGAACATATTCTGGAAGACTTGATATGGCAGGATATAAACAGAAAAAAAGGAAAAAAAGATATAGCTACTGGAGATAGTCAAACTGTAATGGAGTGGAACAGTAACATATATGAATGCCTAGTTAAGGATATACAGATTTTTAAAGAAAAGGGGAAGAGAATAATGATTATAGGAAATATAAATGGGTATATTTAAGAAATTAAAGATGTAGGGAATAAGAATGGATAACATTTGAAGAATTTTTGTCAGAGAATAAATTTGAGCATTGCATGTTTATTAAATATTTATGAGGGACAATACACATGGTCTAGGAATAATATATCCCACACAATAGATTATGTACTGATAGAGAAAAAGGGAATGAATAAAGTATGGAAAATTAAGGTGTTTGATAATAAAAAGAAACTATGTAATAGTGATCATAACTTATTTATAATAAAAAATGGTAGTAATGTGATAGAAAATAGAAATAAAAGTAGAAACAATAATGAAAGATGTGGATGGAGAGTGAATAATAAGAATAAGTTAGAAGAACATAAAATACAAGTTGAAAAAACCATGGAAGAGTTGGTTGGGGATGAGTATAAGGACTGGTGTGGTAAAATAGAAAAAGTAGCAAATAGGGTTTTAGGTGAAAATATTCAGAAGAATAAAAGTAATAAAAAAGTGAGAATTAGTATAAGTGTAAAAAAGAGGAAAAAAGCATGCAGAGAATATAAGTATTCTATTAAGAACAAAGAAAGTGAAAAAGATATTAATGTTAAATGGGAAAAGTATTTAGAAAAGAAGAAGTTGGCTAAAATGGATAATTATATAGAGAATGAAATTAAATAGTAAATTGTTGGAGGATATTAATAAAAGTGGAAGAGATGGGAGTAAAACTGTTTGGAATTACATTAAAAGAAGGAATGTAGGAGAGAGAGATAGTATTACCAGATGATGAGGGAATAAAGTGTAACTCTAGAGAAGAATTAGAGATAATCTTAAATAGGTATGTAATGGATATAGAAAAGAATGTTAAATGTGAAGGATGGAATGATAACAAACATGAAAGCATATTGTAATGGAAATATTAGGTTTACAGAAAATGAACTGAATGAGGCAGGGAAAAAATTGAAAAGTGAAAAGACAAGAGGTTGACATCGGTGGACAGCAGAGATGGTAATGAATTTATGGCATAGGGCAAAAGTAAATCTATTACCATGTTTTAATAAGATGGCACAGAATAGTAATTTTCTGGGTAGTTGGAGTAATACAAGAGTAAGGCTACTATTTAAAAAATGGGGTAAAGATCTTAGAAAGTTAAACAATTATAGACCACTAGTGGTAACATCAGTTTTATATAAAGTTTTCTCATATATGGTGACTGGAAAGGTTGCAAAATGGATGGAAGAAAATAATATAGTGGGAGAAATTCAAAGAGGTTTTCCATCAAGTAGGCATATAGGAGATAGTTTATTTATAGTTACATAACTTACGGATATGAGTAGGAATACAGGTAAACAGTTATATATGCTTTGTATAGATATATAGAAGGTATATAATGGAGTAAATAGAAATAGATTATAGGTAAGTTTAATAAATTTGGGAATAGATGGAGCTTTAATGGATATTATTAAGAAATTATATGAAAGTAATTACTATACATACCAATCAGGGAACATAGAATCAGTTAAAGTTAAAAATAGGGTGGGATTAAGGCAAGGATGCCCTATGCCATCCATTTTTGTTTTTGTTGTATTTGAGAAAAATAGAGAGAGCAATAGAAAGACTAGGAAGAGGGACAGAGATACCATTAATAGGTCGCAAGGGAATATATACATTGTCGGGTCTTTTATTTGTGGATGATGTCTTTTTGTGTGCAGAAAGAAGAAAATATATAGAAGCTATACTGAGAACATGTGCAAGGGTGGTAAAGACATGATGATTAAATTTGGTGAAGAGAAATCAAAAGTAATGATGGTTAATACTGGGAAAAGAGAAGAGAAAGAGTTTTTTGGAGGGATATAAAATTAAGTGTGGTGAATAAAGGTAACTATTTGGGAATTGTCTTAAGTAATCAGAGAAGTTGCTTGGATAAATGGGAGAAAAAATTGATAAATGAAGCAAAGAAAAAAAGGGGTTGATAAAAAAAGAAATTAACAGTGTTTTCATATAATAAATATGATGTAGCTAGAATTGCATGGAAAGGAATGGCAATAGCAGTCTAACATATGGTAATGATGTGCTATGTTTTAGTAAAGAGGTATTAGATTACTTAGAAAAAGTACAAAGAAAAGTAGGAAGACATGCATTAGATGCAGATGTATGAACAGCAAAGGAGGCAATTCAAGGAGAAATGGGATGGTCAAGTTTTTATATGAGAGATGCAAAAAGTAAAATGAAAATGTTCAGCAGATTTAAATTTATTGATAATAAAAGAATAGCCAAAATAGTATTTAATTGGGTTATAAGTAAAGGGCAGGCAACAATTTGGGTGAGAAAGGTAATGCAGTATTCAGATGATTTGGATAAAGAATTTATGTCACTATACTTATACAAAAGGTGGGATGATTGTGTTAGGAACATTGTTAACTGTTATAGTCATAAGGAATGGGATAGAAGAATAGCATTAATGAAGAATAGGGAGTTAGAGAGATGAAAAACTAGTAGGGAGAATGAAAAGAGTTTTTATATATATATATAGATCTAATGTCCCAACTCCTCACCGATATATATATATATATATATATATATATATATATATATATATATATAAGTAAACAGAATATTGGGTGCAAGTTAATTTATGATAATAGCAAGGACAGTAGTTTATTGTTTAAGACTCAAAACAGAATATTTAGCAACAAAGAAATAGACATGTAAATGTCAAAATGTGGATGATTTAGTCTGAAAGTTGTGTAAGGAAGACAGAGAAAATGTTAGGCATCTGTTAATTGAATGTAAATGCTTGATAGCAGAAAGAGTACAAATAATGAAGTTATGGAAGGATAAATATAAACAAAGTGATTATACAGAAAGTGAGTTATTGCTTTTTATGCTGGGTTTGGTAAAAGATAAGGGGGATTTAGATATAAAGGCCATGGAGTTGATAAAGATTATGTTGTGAAAATGGGATGGAGCAGGATATGGGAAAAGTTAGGGTGGGAAATGGAAAGAGGAAATGGCTAACAGGTTTCTCTGGGCATAGTTGGTGAGAGATTTCTGATTTCATACAAGAAGAAGTCACACTGCATCACATCAAAATGCCTGTATTTATCATTTATGGTTACAAAATTATATTAAATAAAATAAAGATAATAATATATTTAGTATTAAAAACCATTTATTTCTTAGAACAATATCACTTTTTTCTCAAAAAAGTAAATAAATCAATGTCAAATAAAACATACACAAAAATGAAAATCCACAAAAATGCTCAGATTTGTTTTTGAATATACTATTATAAGTGCATATTAAAAGATAAAATAAAAAAAATAACATTGCAATAAATCCATATATTAAATAAAAAAAAAAGATAATCTATGCACAAAATGTGGATGAGATACAAATCGAACAATATTTATATATACCCTTATACCCGAGAATTCAAGAATAAATGTGATCATCATAAATTTAAAAAAAATTACAACCATTTATTAAAGATTTGTATTCCTGTGTATATTTTATTTATTGAATGTATATATTTTTTATTATTAAATAATTAATATTATTTTGGTAAAATTATTTTTATTGAACTATTTTATTTTCATTTTATTTAGTATATTATACAAAAATAAATTCTGACAACTGTTTTATTAATTAGTTTTTCTTTCAATTAATGATAAGTATTAATTGATCAATAAAGTTGGTAGACCATACACTATATTAGCACCACTAAAAGTCTATTATTATTTAAATCCTGAATTGTTAATGACTATTCTGCCTTTTGTTTTATTCTGTATAATTACATTATCAATACGTCATTGTAACAAACAATTCAGTTATCATGTTTCAAGATTTTTGGGTGATTGTGTTACCTGTTAACAAATTATCATATGATCTTTTTTGTTTGCTTTCGACATCTGCATTAGGATCAACAACTCTTTATTTACTATAATCTAGAGTTGCCTATTATAAGATTTAATAATTAATTTGACACTAGGTGGCAGTGCTGAATTCAAATCGCCCAACAAATGTTTGATTATGGTTCTTCATTAATGATATCATTGCATTTGCACCTATACATAAATAATCATCCTTACTTCAAATATATATAATTTATACAAGCAAATTATCTTAATCCAAAACTTTAGGATGATTGAATTTTGGGTATAAAACTACAAAATAAGTAAGTCGGATTTCTGAATGTAAAGTACTCTTATTTAGTGTGCTCTAATTTTTCACAAACACAATAAATGACTCTGAATTAGAGTAAGAAAAACAAATTATATTTCTATTGCTTATAAAGAGTAATGCAAAAGTCACAAGGGAATTAAAATAATACATAACTTCTTATAATTTAATTTTTTATTTTGTTTCAAGGCTTGAATGAAAATTAACAAATTTTATTTTGAAAATCATCGGTCTGTGATTCAGATCTAACAATCCTACTATCAATACTTTCATATGCAAAATCTTCCCACTGAAATGGTGATTTGACTTCTGTTGCATGTTTTCAAGAGCAAGGTTCAGTGAAAGATTTTTTGAGATGTGGAAGTTCAGCTTCTTCCCAAAATGAAGTGAATACTCAGTGAATTCAGAAGAATGTTGATGATAATACAACTACATCAATCCAAAGATATTCATCTGAGTTCAGAAACTCTCAAAAATCAATGCAAATAATCTTTAAAGCTCTTTCTGCATAAAGTTCACTTGGTGCAAGATTTAAAAACAAGGGATATATAATAATGTCTCATTTATGCTATCTACTGGCAAAAATGGATAAAGTTCAAAATGGATTTATTCATCATTTAAAAATAAATCATAAAATCTATTTTCATTTGAATGAATTTGTTGATAGAAAAACTGCTGAAGATAGAGCACAGGAATTCCTAAAGCATTCCATCAGAAAAAATTACAACTCCTTAAATGTATAGTCTAGTGTGCAGTCACATCTTGAAAATTTTTTATTGACTCAATAACAATAATTCTGTAACCATGACTGGTGAAAGACATTACATTATGATTTAAAAACGTTTTACAATTTGCTATTGTATTAGAGATAATTTAGAAATTTGATTTCAACAAGTGGCTAACAGGTTTATCTGGGCATAATTGCTGAGATATTCTTGACTTCTTTTAAAGAGAAGTCGCAGTACATCACATCACATCACATCACATCACATCCACTTATGGCAACTTAGGATAAAAGTTTTTGATAAACATCTAATTTCTAGAAATTTGCCATTCAATTAGCTCCCATATGTGGATTTAACAGCTTCTGATTATTTTCTTTGGGATTATCTTAAGTATAGGAGTTATATTAATAAAGCAAAAACTATTCAATTAAATTGCAGCTGAAATGAGAACCTTAATGCCTGATATCCAAACTAAGATAATGCCAAATGCTTCAAAAAGAGTTGATTTGTGAAATAGAATATAATGAATATTTAAGTGGTATAGTGTTTTATGAATAGAGCTAAAAACTCCGACTATTATATATATATATATATATATATAATTAAAATGTAAGGAATTTATATATATATATATATATATATATATATTTAATTAAAATGTAAGGAATTTACAAAATCCCCATGTGAATTTTTGTACCACTCTTTATTATCACTTTAGAACAAGATAAAAAACTATATTATTTCTTTATGATTATTATTAATTTCAGTTTTTATTTTTTTTGTTGGCATTACAAAATTAATAAATCTTTATATTTAATTTTTTTAGTCTTCTTACTTTTATATTCCCCTTCTCATTCATTTATTTTAATAACATATGTTAAGATTTCTGCTAAAGAAAGGTCTAGTAAGAAAGTAAATGGTTAGCATGTAGAATATGGTTAATGTGGCAACTTCCACCCTATATTCAAGAAGGCCTTTTACATTTTTTTAATGATGATCTAAACTTTATTATTTTAGCACAAATTAGTCTTGAACATATACATGTTAAAAATCAATGCAATTACTTTAAATAAAATAAAAGCAAAATTAATTATTTATAACTAAAACACAATTACATCACATGATCACCATTTCATACGTTTACACAGGTTGTTAGTAACAATAGCAAACTCTCCATACAATAGTCCCACCAAGTGCAGGCCTTCATAATCAATGAATGCAAGAAGATTTGTGCATAAAATACCTATTTAGTGCCTACTCAC
Source organism: Epiperipatus broadwayi (assembly GCA_028023455.1). Taxonomy (NCBI): domain Eukaryota; kingdom Metazoa; phylum Onychophora; class Udeonychophora; order Euonychophora; family Peripatidae; genus Epiperipatus; species Epiperipatus broadwayi. Next base: position 4,685,395 of record JAQFVV010000092.1, read on the forward strand.
CCCACATTCCAAGACTAGTTTCTAGCTTACGGCTTTCATTAGTGAGGAGCCTTAGATTTGAAGCACTGCATCTAGATCTTAGGATCTAATACAATTCTCCAGCAAACACTTTTTACCTATTTGGTTAACTATAAAGTTAGGAGCCCAAGATGAAAACACCATAATGTTTTCAACTCAACCTCATTCACTTGTATAGTCATATAGATCTGAACTCAGTTCAGCATCCATATATTTGGGTATGTCTGGTTTTTTAAAAACCACAGCTACCATTATTTTATGGGCAGGATCGGTATAAAAACATTTAACCATCACATGATCACCATTTCATATGCTTATACAGTCTGTTATTATCAGTAGCAAATTCTACATATTGTAGTGCTACTAAATGCAAGCCTTCAAAATCAATAGATGCAAGAAGGTTTATGCATAAAGCACTATCTAGTGCCTACTCATCCAATATCCTTAGATTAATTTCTAGCTTGTGGCTTTCATCAGTGAGGAACCTTAGATTTGAAAGTACTGCACTGAGATCCTAGGATCTAATGCAACCATCTAGCAGCCACTTTTTATCTATTTGGTTAAAGTTAGCAGCATTTGCTTCTGTTAAAACATCATTACTTTGAAACCTATAGTTGCAGAATTTTTTTTGATTTGTGAATTTTTCAAAATATTTGTGGATATTTTATTCTGTTATTGTAAAATCATACTTTGCTAAGATAAAAAAAATCAAAGAGTTCATTATAATTAGCCCTTAATATTATGGGAATTTTCAGAATATTTTTTTAAAAATTTTGTTTATAAATGAGTGTGTAAAGTAATTTATTAATGATAAAAGGTTATCAAAATCATAATTTGTTTGGATATTAGAAGTTTTTGAATCATAGTTATTTGAATTAATGGCATTCTTGTTACATAGATGAATTAATAAAGCAAATTAATTCAAATACAGATAAATGAAAAGTAAAACAGTAGCAAATTCTCCACTCAAATAGTGCCATCTAGTGTAAACTATTGTAATCAATAGATGCCAGAAGATTGTGCATTTAAATCCCTATGTAGTACCTTTTAATCAAATATCCCAGACTAGTTTCTAGCTTATAGATTTCATCACTAATGTGTCTGGGATCTGGGGCAATGCTCCTGGATCTTTGCCCAAAAAGATAAAATGTGCCACAAATTCTAAGATCCAGATGCACTGCTACCAAAAAGCCATAAGCTGGAAACTAGTTTGGGGATATTGGATGAAAGACACTGAAAAGAATTTAAAATTTACAATCTTATATAATTTATTGATTATTATAGCATGCATTAGGTAGCACTATTGTGGAGTGAAATTTGTTACTGTTTCAACAGCTTACACAGACATAAGAAAAGATGCACATCTGATGTTTTAGTGATTAAAAAAAATTAGGTAGTAAAACTAATCAGTATACTTTTTTATTACATAATATATAGACAATATATATTTAAATTTTGTTAATTCCAACAACTCCGTAATTAAACAATAGCCATTGAATATGTAAGGTTAAAATATATCGTATTTAAGAAGTAATAAACTTCTAATACACATATTATAAGAATTCTTTTGAATAATCTTGCAACTAATGCCTTCTTCAGAAGTTCTGATTTGCAAAAGATTGTTATAGCATATCTATTTAAAGCTTATTACTTTATGAATATTATTACAAAAAGTATGTATAAACAAAATATATTGAAATCAGTATTTTATATTTATCATTTATTTTATTTCCACAGCTTGTGAGTGCTTTAAAATCGCAGAAACGTATAATAAGGAATTCAGTTAGAACTATATTGTTGAATATTGTGATATGTTCTTAATTGGAATATATAGAATTAATCAAATAAGACTTACCATGAATGTTATTACAGATAGTATATATATATATACAAAATATTTTAAATTCAAACCTTTATATTTAAATATTTGTTTACTATTTCCACACCTTATGATTGCTTTAAAAACATGCTTATAATGAGCAAATAAAAAAAGAGGTGTATTGTTGATTATTTTAATAGTTCTGAATTGAAGCATATAGAATTAATCAGGTAATATTTATGAACAAAGGGTGCTGAATTAACCCAATTTGCACCTTCAAGGCTAAGGAAGTTAAATCACTGTTGATTATATTTAAATACTGTGAATAAACCTGATGCCTTTAAATATCATAAAATAATGAATTCTTGATATTTTTAATTAATTTGCATTAGAACAACATTAAGAAAATATTTTCTTTTTATTAAGAATTGAACATTTTTTAGATTATTACGAACTTACTTTGATTGAGCAATTTTTAATAATGGATTTAATGTTCTAATTAGTTTCTATTATTTATTTTTACCACATATGACATATGAATGAAAAGAAAAGAATTATAATCATACAAGAATAAATAATATATACGAAAGCATTAGAGAATTGTTATTGGTGCAAGGATAGAAACTTTAAATATTACGTAATAACGGTGGAAATAGGATAAGAAATTTTGACTACAGATGTGATTTATATGTATATGGAAGGAGAAAGTATACAATATTTATTTATCATAGTAAATATTGTTGAAAATAAAAAAAAAATGAAAAATGAGGTACACACACAGTTGAAGAAGTGAAAAAGATGTTTTTTTAAGCCTATCTGAGGAGAATGAGAAATAGGAGAAAAATATAATGATAAAATTAATAAAATAGCTTTGATTGAAGAAAATAAAAGTATCATTGATGAGAGAAAACGATTAGATATTTATGGGTAGAACAAAGCAATGGATAGGAAATAGTATTTGGATTTACAGTAGCATACAAAGATTTCAGAGGAAGTGACTGGGTTTCTGGACATTCGACTTATAAAAGCTTCTGATTTTCTCTAAGAAGCAGCGATTTTATAATACGTGTAATAAAGTATATTATTGCTTTGAATCATAAATTATTCGATTTGGGTGTAGCTATATTAGTTGCAGTTTTGTAAATCCTGTTTGTTTTGATTAATTCTATATTTAAACAGAAAGAGAAACAGAGCAGTGCAGGCAAATTATATCACGTGATAATTCCTACTAATACTTTTTTGATTGCTTGTCATTCTGTTACTATAATTTAGTTTAGCATTTTAGTTTGAGATTTACATTATAAACTTTAATGAGCAATTACTACACTAAGGCGCTTTTAATTATATAATTAAATTAAATGTACTGTGCAGTTTAGTGCAGTTGAAGAGTGTTAGATTCTTGAATGTGATGTTCTAATATCGATTCCATTGCTGGCATTTCTGATGCTTGAATTTCTTATGAATTCTTGAGCAATAAAGACATTCAAATATTTTTTTTATTAAATTAAAAAAAAGTATAATTATGAATGAAGTATTTTTGTGTGTTTTGGGTGAAAGAATTACAACATCTTTTTAAGTTACTTATAATATTTACATGCCAATACTCTTTATTTAGACGAAAGAACTGGTTTGAATGTTGCCCATGAACATTCCATTCCAGATATATATGTGAAACCCATGCTTTGTAAATTTTGGTGCAAAGCTGAGTTATGATCCGGTAACAGGTGTCCAAAGGAAACCTCATCCTTCGTAAATTTTTCACGAATCAATGGACGTATTGTATGTATAAAATAATTGTGTCCTCTATGCTGAGGATCCACATATACAGCATCAACACAACCATCAGGAAAGCAGAGGCAGTGTGAAATGCATTTGCTAGAATCATTATGGTATAATGCAGAAGAAGAAAAAACATGGATAAGATCTTTAATATATTCCACAGTCAAATCACCTCTATTATCTACCCAGTGTTGATTGACTTCTTCTGACTGTTGGGGTACTAATATGCCTAAAGTAACATCTGAAGGCACATCTTGACTAAAAGTTAAAAAAAGACATATATTAAAGCATGATCATAATAACTGCATTATATATATATTACAACACTAGCACTTATGCTTAAACAAAACATTAGAATACTACTCAATCTCTTATCAAGGTAGCATTATAACTAGGATTTTCATTTTTTTAATTGTATTATTGCCTTAATAAGAGATCATTGTAATATTCTATTGATTTGTTTAAATACAAGGGCAACAGTGATGTAATTTATACATAATAATCAATTAGTTGTTGAAATGTATAGTTTAATATATATATACACCCGGGTCTCATTTTATGCGGATTTATTTAATGCGATTTTGAAGTTATGTGATTCATGTTTCTTCTTAATATCTTTGTATGCGGTTTTCTTTTATGCGATAAAAATTATTAGATCAGAAGTCGAGCTCCAATAATGTGCTATTATTTTAAATATTATAAATTTCACGCACTCACATCATATTTAAAGTAATGCGCATTATCGGCGTTCGACTTCCATCTAATAATTTCTATATTTTCAGAGCTTTATAATAGTACTGTAATAAATTTTATGCAATAAAGAAGTTCATAAGTCACTTAAAATCAGAATTTCCCCATTTTACATGCACACATTAAATTTTACAAGATTATAATGTAAATCTGTTCAAGTGTTATAGATGAAAAATAGTATGTATGATGTTGTTTTTGCATTTTAAATTACATTCTATTTTTGCTTTTTAAAAAAAGAGTATGTAATCAATTAATCATTTAGTGTCCACAAGTTTATTTTTAAAAGGTGAGTAACAGTGGTGGCACAATTAAATTGACAATTAAAATCTGATTTTTAATTGTAATTAACAATTTAAAAATTACATAACATGATCTGAAATTAAGGTGATGAAATTTGATTTTTAAATGGAATTGAAAATTAAGAAACTAAAGACAAAAATAAGAATTTAATTTTTAATTGTTTTAATTAAATTTTGCCCAACTGTGGTGAGTCAGTGTCTTTTTATTATCGTAAATCTAAGTTCTTATTGTTATTTTAAACTTTTAGTTTACTCTAATGGAGAGAAAAAAAAACACCCACGAAAATGAATTTTTTTGGAAACAAAAATTTCAATTTTAGATTGCTTAGCAAAATGGGAAGGATCAACAGTGATTGGAAAATGTTTTAGTTGTATTTCTTCTTGACTTCATTTAAGGAGAAACTACAGTACCTCACATCACATCACATCATGGCAAATATGATGTCTCAAATAGCGATAATGATAAAATACTGTACATGTATGAAAAAAATGTAAATTACGCATAAAAATATATTGTTTTGAATAAAATGAAATACTGTAGTTAATAAAAAAAGTTTGTCTTGTATCAATTTTTTTCAAATTTGAAATTTTTTATTAGTCATATTTTATTTTATTTTTTTTTTATGCAAATTTTGAAGTAATTTTACATTGTTGCTTTGCTTTTATGTGATTTTTGGAAAATTACAGTATGTATCCCCCACTTTTCAAGGTAAGTTAAGTATATTTTTGTGCGATTTCTTTTGTGTGCATTTTCTGAGGAACCTATCTACTGCATAAAATGAGACCCAGGTGTGTATGTATATATATATATATGAAAATGAAGTTACCATTAACACTAACTGAAATAATCATACAAATATCTAAACCATTATACAATTACAAATATGAAGTTCACTATTATTGAGATATAGACTTTTAAACAGAGAGTGTTACTGGATATTTGTAATTGTATAATAGTTTATATATATATATAGTAATAACAAAAATAATAAATATAATGGTAATAAACTATTATAAACAATCTTTCAATCCAGAGATATAGTTTCAGTTAATTCCTTATCCTGCCTCAACTGCCGTTAAATTCAAATAACAAAATGAAAGCAGTTGTCATCAACTTTAATCCCATGAATCCTGAATTTTAATGTTAGCAGCTTGACTATTAATTTAATTCATTTTATTCTTATTTTTAAAATTGCCTCCTTAATTTTTCTTTTATTGTGGTTTCTCTCTTTATGAAGAATCTTCACACTTTTAATATCATACACATTTATATTTACATGTTATTCTTTCATGATTAAAAAAAACTCAAGAAGTCATTAAATCACTATTATATATATATATATATATATATATATATATATATATATATATATATATATAAGGAAAGGAAAGCTGTAGGGCCAAGTTCAAACCCTATATGACCAAGCATCCCAAAATCTCAGACAGAAAATAAGAGAAATATTTGTTTCCCTCTCTGTTTTTGTATCAGTAAAAAGGATAATATATGCTTTTAATAGTAGCATATATAAATAGTTGTCTGTAGATACAAACTATTCAATTAATCATTTTTCTGATTTTGATTATTAACCTTCTTTAAAATTAATTTCTACTTAATAGATTCTAATATTTTTCTTTAATCTTTAATTCTAATAACCTTACTAATTTATTCTCTGAATTTTAAGTTTTAGTTGAAATTAATTTAATTAACGTGTTTCATGCAAACTGTAGGTCTTTTGGCTAGTGCCTTATCGATTACATAGTTCTGTTTTTCTTTTAAGCTGTATCCTTTTATTTATTATATTAAAGATAAAGAAATTATAACTTTTAAATCATTCAGATTATTTTTTTTAATAGGCAGGTTTTGTATATTTGAATATATGTGTGTGCCTATATTTACAGACCTAGACTTAAAACATTTACAGACACATTTAAAAAAAAGGTGTTATTCTAAATCATTTTATAATTTTTATATTTAAGTCATTTTATAATTTTATAAAAGTTATAATGTTTAAAAAAAAGTTATATTATTTAGAATCAATTTGTTTTATTATGTCTGGAAAAGTTAAAGTTTCACTTAACTTTTTCAGACTGAGGTCAAGAGTTAATAAGAGACTGAGAAAGATGAATTTTAGACTTGAGAAATGTGACCATGTGGTAGGATAAAACAAAGAGTCATTAATCAGCCATTGTAATTAACAAGAAATAAAGACCATTTTGGGGACCAGACTCAAAAATCAATTTTAGAAAAAAATTGTCAATTTTGAAATACTTTGATTAGATGGTTTAATTGATAGAAACCATGTGTAGAAACCATGTGTTTCTAGCAACAAAAATATGTGAATTGATGAGACAGACTAATTTATATAAAAAGCTGAAAATAAGTCTATTTGAAGAGAAATAAATGAAAATTGTTTGGGGAGAAATAAACTAAATTGTTGGGGAAAAAATAAACTAGATTGCTTTGGAGAAATCAGACTTTGTTTTAAAAGTTTTCTACATCAAAATGATGGGCTAGAAAGATATTTTGTTATGGACCCCTTCATTGGCCATCCAGAAACTGATGCACATCTGAAGATTTTGAATTCAGAATATTGGAGACATCTTATAACTGATTGCTAAAAAATGAAAGAAGCTCATTGCTTCACCTGTGCTTTTAAATCTAAATGGAGATAAGTAAAATGCTGAAATTGTGAAACCATGCTGTTTCATTTATGCCATTGGCTGAGTTTAAGCCCAAGCAGAATGCTAAAATATATGGAAGGCAGAAAAAATCCGTGGTCTATTAAAAGTAGTTATACTGAGAAAAAATGAAGAAACCACTCCAGGGCCAAATGGTTCCTATACAAGCAAGTTATTTCATCATCTTCACAGTAAAAAGAATTGCAAGCCCAAGCCAGAAAAGGACTGTTCAAGAAAATCATTGTAATTGGTAAATATATGTGTATTACATATTGGTATGTAGCTGCTGTCAAATTCAAAACCTTCCACAAACTGACTTTAAAATCATTTGACTCTTTGAAATTGTCTGTGCCTCAAAAAACTAAAAGAAAAACTGGTAATATGAATTTTAATTATATATTTTATCAGTGACTATTAACAAATCTTTTTGATAACGAACCCATTCATCTCTTTTCTTTTTAAATCTTTGAACCTTAAAATGAAAGTCAATTAGAGATGATTTTCAATAATAATAATAAATATTGCTCTATTGATATTATGTATTCTTAGATTATTACATGTATCCATTTATCTATGTATATTATTTTTATAAAATGTGTTATTGTGTATTGATTCAAATATTATATGTTGATTTATATTGTATGTCAAAAGGGTTTAATAGTTTTTTATTCATAATGGGAATTGACACACCACACACACATAGTAATATAATTATGCTTACATGTATATTTTTTGAGCATGAATGGTAAAGATCGGTAGAGATTTAGCATTAAGAGAGATGGATTTTTAAAGTAATTAAAATGAAAATTTATGATACATAATTTGTGTTCATAAGAAAAATATTTCTAAAATACATCTCTTATCTTTTCTTCTTTAAATAAATGTAATTATTTTTTCTTATTTTCTTTTCATGTTCATTCTAATATATCTTCCACATATCTCCCATCTAATACTCTTTAGAAATATTATATAATAAATATTAGATTAAAGCTTAAAAAATTTAATGTTCATTACATTTTGATGCATATATCCTGATCATTTTTTAAAATAGTTTTTTGCAGATTTTTTTTGGAAATTAAAGTACCTTTTTTCTGTATAAATAGAGAGGAAAAAAACATACCTGTCAACAAATGTATCTTGAGTAACATGACAGGTCTGAAAAATCTTCTTATCAACTCTTAATCGACCCATTTTAGAAGCAACATTTTTAAGTACTGGAAGAGTTCCTTTGTTTAATACAGCTAAAAATAAATATTAAAGAAATGCAGTACATCTTAGTTAATTAAAGATAAAGTAATTATAACATTCTATTTTCAGTTGGTGTTATATAACCCTGGGTAATATTTTTTATTTTAATTTTGAAATTAAAATGCCATGTAATTTCTACTTCAAATAGTCTAAAAATATTAACTATCAGCTTTGTAAATCAAATCCTTAAAATGGTTTCCAACATTTGGAAGTTACACAAATTTTATATTTGATAATATTAAACAAGAAACTATAACAGATGGTACTCACTCTATATGTATTAAAATAATTCATTGATATAGGTTATTCTAAATAAAAATAGTATGAAAATATTTAGATTATTACTCTAAAATGTGTCTTTTCTTTGTGGTATTGATGAAATTAATTTATTATTTATTTAATCTGTTGATGAATTAAAGTTTTATTAATCTAATTTTTTTGATTTTCTTATAGCAGTATACACACAGACATATATATATTATAGCAGTATATATATAAATGGATTTATAGTATTATTTCTGGGAGAAAAAAGAATCTCCGAGGAAAGCACTTGTTATTGTACTAAAACGTCAGCTATTTAGCTATTATATTTTTTCTACACAGAAGCTTCAGAAAATAATATTATATATATATAATTCAGAGAGCGTACCAATAGCTCGAGCAAGCTCTCAATTGGTAAGTGCGGAAAGAGAAAATATTTAAAATCTCTATCCGAAAAACTCTTATCCCCAGACCAATTGGTTTCAAGCTTATGGATGAGTTTTTCGAATAGAGATTTTAAATATTTTCTCTTACCACATTTATCAATTAAAAGCTTGTTTGAGTTATTGGTACACTCTCCGTACCTTTTTGTAAATATAGAATAAAGTCCACTATTTTAAAATCACACCTCGTTGGATTACACATGTAAAACAAGTGATCAATACAAGACTTTCTAAAAGGTCATTTTATGGTTTCATAAGAGAGGTATATCCAATTTATGTTATTAAGGATTATCTTAAAGTCATTCTAAACAAGTGTAATGCTGATTGTTTTTATTGGGAAGATATGGTAGAAAATAGAATACATTATGTCCCTGTGAAGAGAAAAAATATATACACTAAATCTCTAGATACTCAGTTAAATAGTACCTTAAAAATATTACTAATGCAAGTTTGCTGTAACTTTTACATATCTGTCAGATATCAGGAAAAAAGTTGCCTCATAGAAAATTTAGAAAAATCAGTCAAGTAGATCTGACTTGCCAATAATTCAAAATAAGAGTTTACCATCTATGGCTTATCTCAAATCAAATTCTTCTTTTGGGATGTTAAATCAAGTATATACAAGTGAAGAATTGTTATATAAAATGGACTTCTTATTAAGATCAACCAAATTTATTTTTTTCAGATGCCAGAATAAAACTAGCATAATTTGTTTTTCTACTCTTTTCTAGGATCTCATCAACAGATTCAACATAGCAATCGCTGTACTCATCCACAACGCAAATGTGATTTGACAGACTCTGATCTATAAAGATATGATCAAACATAACCCATAGATATTCATGGTAAAATATATAGCTTCAACAACAAAATTGAAGACTTGTCAAAATCGTTAGTGAATCTATTTTTGATTGGAATATCTTCAGGTTTATTTATGAAATTTTGTTAATAGTTAAACTACTTTAAAAATTCCAAATGCATAAATAAAGAACTGATCTTTCTCTATATTAATAATCACTTCTTTGTCTATGCATGCATAAACCCTGAGTATTATCTGAATTTTTTACCAGTGAAAACATTTTCATATTGTAGAATTACTTTTTTGCTTCTGTTATTAATATACAATGCTCGAAATTTACCGTTTTTATTGTTTTTTTTTAAATCTAAGTAATTTTTAATCTTTTTATTCATAAATCATCCTTAGAGATATTTATATATTGGACTATTTCCATTATCTAATATGTGTATTGAATGTCTTTAAAAAAATTAACTTTATTTAAATATTCCAAATACATTCAACTGTTAATGTGATATTACTAACTGTTGAATGTATTCAGAATATTTACTTAAAGTTAAATTTTTCTAAAGACTTTCTATACTCATATTAGACGATGAAAGTAGTCCAATATATAAATATAACTAAAACACCATCATTGCAAACCTTCAGGAAAACATCTTTAGGGATATTTATATAAATAGTTCAAATAAAAATAAAATAAAATCATGGGGAAATTAAAATCTTTATCATTACTATCATAAATGTTTTTACTATATAAACATGTTTTATATAATTATTTTTATATATTATATATTGAAGGTAATATATCCATATTAATTTAAACATATTAATAGCTAAGATGAAAAGACATGTATGTAGTAACAATAAATAAGTAATAGGAAATTACATATTTTTATATGGTGTAAGCATATATATAATATTTATAAAATAATGATGAATTAACTACAATACAAACTAATATATAATTTGTATATATGTAATAGATACTATATGCCTAAACTAATATAAACTACTTAAAGTTTATGTTAAAAGTAAATTAAATAATGATGAATTTTTTTTTTATATTTTCATTACTTTTTCTTTTATCTAAATTTATATCGTTATGTGCGTATATATATATAATATAAAATAATCCCAGTGCATAACGCTATACTGAAATAAATATACAAATATTAAGCATTAAATCACACCACATAGTTAAGAAATCCAGTACCGCCCTCTGTGAACTAATGTATTTATATATTAGTTCACAGAGGGCGGTACTGGATTTCTTAACCATGTGGGGTGATTTAATGCTTAATATTTATATATATGTGTGTAAAGAAACAACAAACTTGAGATGACCCTATGTATAATAAAAATTGTAATGTACTAGGAAATAAATAACTATTAAATAATAAATTTTAGTGTATACATTTTTAATAGTAGAAGCAGAAAAATGTATCTACTGAAATAATAGCATATATATTAATACCATTGAAATAGAGGTAAATTCACGATTTGCAGCAAGTGAAAGAAAATAAGAATTTTATGACTAAATTATTGATATATATAGCAAATTTATCTATTAAGTATGTAAACAAATAAAACGTTGATATGGAAAGAAGTTTATTTAAGATTTAAAATCCGCAAATAGATCTTTTGGCATTTTTCTGTCATAATCGTGGCTAGGATTAAATATAATAACGGGAAGAGATTGGATGCTAGTGGGTATTTAGGGAGTTCCTTTCTTCACATGTTTATTAGTAAAGTTGATCATTATAATAGATTTAATTTATAGCTTTACTTAGTTTAAAACTAATATAGGAGAAAATAAGAAATGATTAAAAAAATTGTTTTGAAGTGATTATAAATAAGATTAGGAGACTGCTTACCGGGCAATGATTTTACTATATGGTGTAATATTATTACCACCGTCATCACCATCACTTCTGAACATTATTGGTTTATTACAGGATGAAGGTCTCTCCAGCTTTAATTCAGTTTCTCAGATCCATAGCTTCTTTTAGCCATAGATCAAGAAACTTCCTTATTTTACCCAACTATTTCACACATGTTCTCTTTCTAAGTCATTTATAATTTTTTGAAATCCAATTTAATTTTTTTAACTCTCCATTGATTCTCATTTTTTGCAACAATATTAACAGCCCATCTTCATTTTAGACTTTTAATTCTTTTAATGCTGTCACTCAAGTTTTGCATTTTTGATTTTTTCTTGCTACTCCTAATATACATCTCTTCATACTTCATTGAATAGTTCTGAAGTCTCTGTATTATATTTCAGTTAAACGTCTGAGACTCAGATTCATAAGTAAGAACTAGTTTTTAAAACAAATCTATTAAAATCTTATCTTTTCAAAATACATGGGAACATTATTTTTTAAAATATTAAATTACTTCTTCCACAAGCATTCCAATTAAATTTAATTCTATCATTAATTTTATTCATTTTGTTCTAATTTACGATTATCTGTCTTTATTTTCTTTTTCTGACGAAATCCATTGAACTTAACTTTAATCTTCTTAATATTTATTTTTAGATTTACCATTTTATTTTCAATTGATACTTGTAACATTTCCTGAAGATTTAAAGTAGGATTTATAGAAAAAAGTCTCCACATCATTTTAAAGATCTAGATAATTAAATAATCTCTACTTATTTTTATTTCCTTAACTTTCCATTTTAATACAGAAATACGTCTTAACTGAAACACACAGGCTTATTATATACCCGTGTTTATATATGTAATATATAGGGTATATGAGCACAGACTTTCACACGACCCACCACTCTCCACACTATCTCATAACACTCATACACATGAACACATATATGTTGAAAAGATAAATAATCACCAATATACATATTCCATGCTAAACCAGCAATCATCAGTTGGTTCAGATTACCATCGTGGAGAGTGGTGGGTCGTGTGAAAGTCTGTGCTCATATACCCTATATATTAGAAATACATCTTGTAAAACTGCTGTGAAAAGTTTTGGAAATGTAGAATAATCCAACCTTACAGCTTTATTTATATTGATCTCCTTAGTATCATCATGTAATCTACCACTGCTGTTGTCATCTGATAAACATTCTTCAGAATATGACTAGATTCTAGGTCTGTACCTTGACCGCTGTAGAAATACTTATAGAATTAAATGCCTTTTTGGTAATCTACAAATCCAAAGATTAATGACATTTTATATTTATTTAACATTTCTATAACTTTTATTAATACTGGATGTCAAAAATGATTAAGGCATCACATCTTATGCTTACACAAGATGTTAAAACAGTTGCCACTCTTTCCATACAGTATTACCACTCAGTGGCAAGCCATAGTAATCAATGAATGCTATGAGCATGAAAATTCCTATCTAATGACTACTCTTCCAATATTCCTAGACTGGTTTCTAGCTTGTGGCCATCATCAACAAGAAACCTTGAATCCAAGGGAACTGTATTTAGATTTTTGGATCTAAGGCAACCCTCCAATAGCCACCTAAAAAGGTAAAAGGTGGATTCTAGAGTGTTGCACTATATTCAAAGATCTAGATGCAGTGCTCTCAGGTTTAATGCTTCTCACTGATGAAGGCCACAAGCTAAAAACTAGTTTGGGAATATTGCACAAGAATTTTGATACACAAACATTCTAGTATCCATTGATTATTATAGTTTATACTCAGTGACACTATTATATAGAAAGAGTGATTACTGTTTTAATATTGAATTTTCTGGGTTAAAACCACTTTTAAATCAAATTTATTCTTTTAATTATCTTGAATCCAAACTTTGCTGTAGACAAGTTGTATTTATCTTGGTAAAGATTTTGTATAAAATTGATGAAACACTCTTAGATCTTCAATTTGTAACAAATTGTCTTCAATATTTTTCCAATGATCTGGTACATATTTATTATTTGACATTTGATATATAATTTTACTAACAATTTTTTTTTCTTCACCTGCTTTTTAAAAAATATCAATAATAATCCCCATCATTTTGTGGTCCTTTTCCTTCTGCCACAGACTTAATTGTAGTCTCACCTATTTATTTATAATACTTAGCAGTTCAAAAGAAGCAGTTATAGAGAGTAATTTTGCTTTTTTACTCTTTATTATTTTATAATTTTCGCAACAACTCTACGTCGTTCCGTTTTAGTATTAATTTCATTTTTTTCTTTTTATGTTGAAATATCTTTTATTCCAACATCAAATTTTAGGATTTCTAAAACTTTTATTCCCTTCTATAACTCTACTTGCTAATTCATAAATGTATTTTCTTATATCATTATTATCTCTTTGTGCGATTTTATAGAACTCCAGATAATTGAATTATTTAAAAATATTTTCACATACTTTCTTTTTTTCATGATTTGTCTTGTTTAAATAAATAATTTTCGAATATATTGCTGCTTTTATAGATCACCCATCTTTCTTGCGTTTCTCAATAGAATATCAGCTATCGACTTATTGATTTTAGTCAAGTTTGAACGATCTTCAAAGTATGACAATATTTTTAAGCGATTAGCAAGTTCTAATTTAAATTCACTGAAATGGTTCTGAAAAATAGAATTTTAACTGTTAATACTATCTTTTTGAATAGTTTCAGTCTCCCATTTAGCATTAAGTATTTTTCATCTGAGGAAACAAAGATCATTTCCTCTGTTGAATCTATTGAAAAGATTGTAATCTTGAAATATGTATTTTCTGTTAATATTATTATAATTCAATTCTGCTATACTGCTTTTTGGATGTTTCTGTGATCAGTTATATTTAGCATATTTTTTAAAAATAATAATATATAATTTTTCATTTTCGGCAATTTTTACAGGTCTGAATGCCTCTCTTATTTTTGTTAAGATAGCCGAATTTATCAATAGGATTTTCATCATTCATCATTTTCTAATTCTAATATTAAAGTTTCTCATAACAATTTTAAAATGTTGCTTGGCTTGATCTAAATCATTTTATACTTTCATATAAAAATCTTCTACTTTTTCATCACAATGATTACTTGTTAATGCATAAACATGAATTATCTATGTTTAGTACTTTCATTATTTTGAATAACTAATTTTGTTACTCTATCTGATATACCATCAGTTTCTTCAATGTTCTTCCATGTTTATTTATAATTCCACTCAATTTGTGCAAATCAATATTTGTGTGTTTGGAATAACGTACATATTCCCTTCTTAAATCAACTATCTCTTCATTTTTTCTTCTAACTCCACAAGCACAAAAATGTTCTATTTAGTATTTAACAATTTGTAATCCATTTTATGCATTACCCCTTTCTTGAAAGTGACATAAAGTTGCAGGTATTAAAATAAAAAATCATTATCAAATGACAGCCTGAATTAGTACTAATCAGGTTTCTTTTTTAACCCTGAGCCTTCACAACCAACCACTATTTTTTGCTGGTGACTTTACAATATCCCAGAATCAAAACCATAGCTCAATTTGTTTTCATGATTTTAAATATCTATTAAAAAGATCACTTATATACACAATCATACTGCCTTCAGCAACCTCAGTTAATATTTCAGTTAAGAACTATTACACAATCCAGAAGAAAGACCGAAAATCTTTTTTATCTTAAACTCAGAAGAAAGTCAGTAAACTCATCATGCTGGCTTTGTATATTGGTAAGCCGCCTATCTATACTCTTTTGCCATATGAATAATCACATAACAATAACAATTGCAACGATAGTAATGTATGGAATGGACATTAAGAGTTTGCCTTACTTGTTCTTTTAAAACCTAAAATAGAAGTCTAAGTCCAGTGGTTTTGTTTATTTTAGTATTAAATACTGAGATAAATGTGAGTAGCAAGTGAGATTGTTCTGATATAACTTTAGATTTTTTAATATTTGTGGGTATGTCGCTGAAGTATTAAATTATTATAACTAAATTAAATCAATATATTTTGATTGATAATAAACACTATATTGGAAACTTTTTTACACACAAATTTATTTTGTATAATGATAGAATGCCATGATTAAGTCAAGTTTAAAAATAAAGAAGCTAAAAAAATAAATTTCCTATATAATGGATTTATGAAATATTAACTATTTTCAGAAATAGTTACATTTTGGTTTTACAAATTTCAAACTTAATCCACCCACAATTTTGACAAAATCCACTCTAGATAAATGCAATAATAATTATTACTAATCATTTATTAAACTAGAAATTATCTCTAGCTCAGATTTAAACTTTAAATCTTAGAAAATAACATGACAATTTTTTTGAAAGTAATAAAGATTCGCTCTGAAACATGATAAAGACATTAATTTTAAACCACAAAAATTAAATTATCTAGCAATCTGAATATAAAATTTTATATATACAAAAGGTTGTATATTTTTAAAATAATGAATTCAAAAATCCTAAATTTACTATACAGATTATTGAATGAAAACACAAGTTAGTAACAAACTAATATTTGAATAAAAAATGGTAAATGGAAAAATATATTCGGTTTATTATTATTTTTTCACCCAAAGAAAAACATATATTTGCAGAGAATATATTTTCTCCTGGTAATGAATGATTCTATCATTTGGGTTAAACATAAAAAAATATTATTTTTGATTATCAGCACTAAAAGAGTTATGATCAATTAGAATCATATTGTAGGTAAGTGAGTTGATGAAAGGAAAAAAAAAACATAATTCATTTTACAAAATCCTTTTAATTTTTCCACAATGAATATTTTATTTTAAAGTAATCATAACTTAATGTTTTAAAAAAGACAATATTATTGGTTATACAAATATAATGACTTATATAGAAGCTTAGTGTAGCAAAGTAAGCCATATTTTTTGGAAATTCATATTGATGAATAAGCTAATAAAACATATAGTCATATTTATTATAGGAAAAATATATTTAATTTACTTGACAGAAATTAATATTAATTTTAATATAAATGAAGAGGCTAAAAATAAAAGTCTTCTAGTAATCCAATGCAAGGAAACTACCTCTACAACAGTCCCTTATAGAGAAATATTGAAGATGAAGACAATACTCATCAGTCTTTCTAATTAAAGGTAAAAGTTTGAACATATTTTAATTCTTGTTTTACTCTTTTGCTAAGAATAGCAAGATATTCATTTACTGACCATTAATGAATGGTAACTAAGTAAGTTAATAACAGCTATCTGAAAACAAAATTACAAGGCAGTTGAAAACAAATTCTAACTAAAACAGGATTTGAATCCAGGTTACTAGCATGGCAAGTATAAACCCTAAATATTGCATTATGAGAGTCATAAATTAACATCACATTCATTTGATGTAGAACATATTGATTATATTAGTTTTTGCTTTATCTTTTAGATATTTGAATAAAGAATTTTTTTCTCATGACCACCAACCCGAGACAACCACTTGTAAAGCAGCCATCACTAACCTCTCGACCACCAATTATTTTGGTAAAAAATCATAAAAAAGTTAACATTTGAAATTCTACAATTTTGTCAATCTACATAGTTGATAGTATTAAAAAAAGTTTGGTGGATACACCAGATAGAGGCTTACTGGTACTGTATATGCCATTTATTGTTTTATATTTTTATTTATCCAAGCTTATCAGAATATTATTTAAAAGATAACATCTTAAAAAGTATCTTTTTATCTTAAACATATCAAATTCCTACATACCACAAAGATATGCCTGAAGTTTGTAAAATTAACACTTAGAAAAAACGTATTTGGCTTTATTGCTTGGGAGTTCATAAAAAAGTTCGAGTACCAAACCTGCAAGAACCAGAATTAATTCCCAGACTTTGCACTTCCAAATCAGACTTTTACCAATTGGGTCATATTGTGCATGGCAATAATGGCAGTGGCATATTTAAAAAAAATTGATCCAAAGGCAAACATTTATGAGATATAGTTAATAATTGTTTTCATGTGAATATATTTTAATTGTCTTACTATAGATTTTCAAGTTTATGATCCCCTAGACTGCATGGGCTTTCAGACATTGTCTTCCTTTGTGATTCGGTAGTTATGCCACTGGCTAATAGCTCTATTGCTCAGGAATTCACAAAAATTTCCAGTGCCAGAACTGCAAGCACCAGAATCGATCCTGAATCTCCTGATTTTAAATTGGAAGCTCTTTCAACAGCACCAAACAGTGCAAGGTAAATTACCAATGATAATATTAATGGACTTATTAAAAAAATTTGAATGTAATTATGATCCAAAACTTCTAAACATTTTTGATGATCTATAATAATAATGAATAACAATAACAACAACAACAATAATAATAATAATAATAATAATAATAATAATGATGATGATGATGATTTATGTTAGAAAAATAAATAAATAATATTACCAGGAAATGTGATTTCAGTGTCCCAAGGAATAACACCAGGAGTTTTTAATAATTCTGCTAAGTTTTCTGGATTATGGGAAAAAATCTCAACTTCAATCCAAGACAATTTATATTTCTACATATATAAAAAAAAGATGAAAGATCAGTCGAATAATTTACAAGTTATTTCTAAAACTTTTCTCTAAAATTAAAAATAAAAATAGCAACATTAGCTTGTTTGATATCTCAAACGCATAGCTTGAACTGGCAGAAGTATATAATAGATTGAAGATATATTTAAAACGTTCACACAACCACATATTCTTGAAATATATAAATAATGACAAGTGAGACTTCCGTACTGCGTTTACACTGAACCAGCATTGCTGTTAGTCCAGATGTCTTTATTCATATACTTCAACAATGAATAATAGAATAGACGTTTTAAATATATTTAAAAAGACATTACATATAGAAAATAAAAAAAAGATTTTGCACTTACAACTTTGGGTCGAACATTGACACATAAAGCAGTTGTAAAATTAGGCCACTGGTCAACAAAAAAACTTAAACATGTCCAATTTTTTTCTGTTGCCGACCTGGCTAGACTGTAAACCTGAAAAATAATATTATTTCTGGAAACAACTTTTACTTTATTTTTATGAATATAATTATTTCCATACTTTGTTTATTATCATAACACATACTAAGTTTCTAATTTAGTTAAATATTAAAATACTTGTTTTTTTATATACCTATAATTATATATGTATATTTTTAATAAATTCTAAATATTGTTTTTATCTACTTTGCAGATGCCACTCATACCATCTTGAGTAATTTCATAGCGATATGGTTAAGAAATTAAAGAACTATGATTAATTAACATATTTCTTTTACTTTGAAATAAATTTTTTCTTATATTATATATAAAAACCAGGTTATTAATAAACTGTCAATAGAAAGATTTGGCTTGAGTTCTATCTTATGGATAAAAAGCAGGATATTTGAAATTATAGTACTTGTTGTTAGTAATTTAATCAAAGTAATTTAATATATTCATATAAATTAGTTTTAATTTCAGTGACAAGTTTTATACTCTTTCTCAAACCATGGTCTTTTCTCTTAAAAGATAAATGCAATAATAAAAATATTTAAAATTATAAGTAATTTCATATTCCAATTAAATTAAAAGTTAAGTATTTGATTGCAAAAATTGTTATTGGCATATTTTATTTCTATTTTATGCTTTATATATATGTTAAATTAAATATTTTGATGAATTGTTATTATAATAAAAAATATGAATAGGAGATCATACATCCATGTAAACTGAAATAAGTTTATTTTTTGATGCTGGCAGGAAACTATCAGCTACTAATTGACAATCCCTATAAGATTAAACAAGTTCTCCATTAAACTATAATAGACCTTTTGTTGGGTTTTTTAAATTGAAGTAAAATGAGGTACTCTTTTACTTCAAACCTAAGTAGTTAAATGAAAGTATAGATATGGAGTGGGAGTCTCATTTAATTTCACCACTGACTAGTGGGCAACATTCTTTTTAAGGATTGGAAGCTACTTTTAGAAGCATTAAAGTGGAAAGTGACTATCCTCAAGAAAAAATTACCTTTTCATAAGTAGCTATTTAGACATGTTATTATTTTTTATTAATGTATAATATATTTCTCTCTATTATGACTCCTAACTATAATGTACCCTATTAAATGCCATTATTTAAATGAATGTTGATACATCCCTCTTTTTTATAGTGATTATTTTGTCTAAGTAAAGTATTTGTGATAATCAATTCACACATTGTGCAAAAAGTCAATACTATCATACCCTTTGAGTTTACATTATGATACCATGATTCCCAACAATTTTTGGCTAAAGTTTATCATTTTAACTAACACGCTCATTATTTAAAATATGATGAAAAAATTTGATCTTTCAATGCTAATGCAATAATAATGCTATCTAGCAAGCAATAAAGGCTTTTCCCTCTGAATTCTCCAAATCTAATGCAGGATCATATGTGGTAATAAAATGAGCAATGGTATAATTGTAGAAGCCAAGTTTTAATACCATTAGTTTTTCATTGATTTTTCAAGAAATGCCCAAAACAGAGTTTTATGATGAGTCTGAGCATGATTTGCATGGGAGAAGTAGATTCCCCCCATTCAGATTGTAAGAATTACCTCAATAAGTGCAATGTTGGTTATTTTCATTGGTAACATATGGCTGAAATAGCATACATTTGAGAGTAACAATTCAACATAAAGTCTTGAAATATTGCAGAGAAAAAAGTTTTTTACAGAAAAAATGAAAAGAGAGTAGAAAAATATCAAATGAACTGAAGTGTGTTCTATATGCAGATGCATTTGTGATTCACAGATTGGTCTGTGTAGTCATCACAAAGCACATTTCTAGTATATTATGTTATTCCTCTTAGTGGTGGGAGGGTTATACTCATTTGCAAGAGACTTCTGCTGATACTGAT
This sequence comes from Epiperipatus broadwayi, assembly GCA_028023455.1. NCBI lineage: Eukaryota > Metazoa > Onychophora > Udeonychophora > Euonychophora > Peripatidae > Epiperipatus > Epiperipatus broadwayi. The sequence continues at coordinate 4,706,333 of JAQFVV010000092.1, forward strand.
GAGTTTTAAAAATTAATAATTATAAAAGAAAATTAATTAAGATTGCAATTCAATATTTTCTCATTTACTTTTTTGCATTTATCTTTATATATATTAAACTTTTTTATCATCTCCTCTTATACACTTTAATGCAATCTTTTTTATATAATTCCTTTTTTATTTTGCATAGTTTTGACTGTCCTGCAGTCTTCATCAGAGCTCTCTACAACTTTCACTTCTCTGATGAAGACTGCAGGACAGTTGAAACTGTAAGCAAAATAAAAAAGGAATTATAAAAAAAGATTGCTTTATAAGTGTATAAGATATGATAAAAAAGATTATGATTCAAAAAAGAGTGTGCATTTGTCATGGCCAATTAAAGGCAGTTAATATATTATATTATTTGTGAAATATAACTAACTTTTATCAAATTTATGATGAGAAAAGTTTGATAATATTAAATAGTTTATGAGCAAGTTGTCTATTATTTCAATTTATTTATGATTTATTGATTGATTAACTATATATATATATATATATATATATATATATATAGTTAATCAATCAATAAATATATATATATATATATATATATATATATATATATATATACTGTCAAGATTGGAAGCTTATTGAGATGCTATGGCATAAAAACAATATTTTCTACTGAACAACAGATTAATAGCATTCTGAACAAACCTAAGAATGTAATCCTCACGTGAAAGTGCTAGAAGAGATGAGCACATTAATGCAATGAAAAAACACAACATATTCAGCACTTGCTCTTCTTGTTTTAGACACTGGTCATCACACAGATTTCTCAAATACTAAATTCATATCCACATGCAAAAGTAATATTAGGAAGGTCATATAAATATTTTAAAAGCAAATTTAATTACGAACATGATGAAACAGCAAAATTCTCAACTGTATGGAAGAGTTATCTCACACAAATGAATAAATATTTGAAAAAAAAACACTAATAAATTTAATTTAGCCTATGTACTAAAATTACCACTGTTCCCCCTTCCCCAGTTAACCCAGTTAAGGGAGAGTGCTATCTTGTCGAAATGTAGATATTTAATTTTAATTTTATTTTATCAAACACAATTGCTTCCAAAACATGAATTATAAAACAAATGCACGCACGTGCACACACACATATACATATATTAAACTTTTTAAGTGTTATTTATATTGATGCACTGCCTTCTATTGTCAAATTTATTCTAAAAATAAAAATGAATCCATTACTCATTTATTTTCCTCATTTTTTATAATGATAAAAGGTCTGACTAATGATAGTGAATAGGGGGGAGTTAACAAAGTGACAATCAGTATGGCTAATAATTTAATTTGACAAGATACAGTTGATTTCTACTCATTTAAATACTTTATTAGTAAATAATTGAATATCAAAATCATAAGTACCAATAATACAATGTTTACAATGTAAAATCACTGAAATGACAAATTTCTTGAGGTTTGTGCACTGTTTACGCCAATGCATTTCCACCTGTTGCCGAATATGCAAATAAAAAATAAAATCGATTCTTTATTTGCTTTCCCTAGTTTTTATAAGAATAGCAGATCTGATAAATGATATAAAATATGGCAAACCTTCAATCAGAATTAGATGTTACCCCCCCCCCCATAAGAAATTGAAAGAACAAATGAAGAATGGGATTTATTTTTTTATTTGCAAGCTACATTTGCCCGTAGAGAGCGTTGCATTGATATAAACTGCACTCAGAAAGTTTATCACATTATGCTAATGCTATACTAATTTATATATATATATAAAAGAAATTAAGGTATCATGATTTTATGTCCTAGACAAAAACTGACAGTTTTCATAAATACTAGAGAACATCTATCATACCAGTCTTTATTGCCTGATATTCTTTGCATCAATAAAATTTTTCAACAATCGTTTCAATTTCTCTGAAAATGCAGTCGCTGAATTTTGAAATATCACTTGAAACTTCAGTGCACAAAAAGAGAATATCATAAACAATAAGCATTATAAAATTTCCTTTTGAAAGATAAACATCAAGAATTAACTACATTGATCAGAAATCAATTTTAATGCAACACACTTTAGGGAATCACAAACAGAAGTAAAACTAGCCTTTGACAGAATAGCTCAGTTGGTAGAGCGTTTGCCTTAAATTCACTATACAAGAATCTAAAGGTGCGAGTTCAACTTCTAAGCGAATATTGTCACTGTGCATATAGGCCAGCAACACCTGAAGAAGAGTGGAGAATAATACTACTCGAAATGTTGTGTAATTACTAACCTGTATTGTCTATTTGTGTGTTATTACTAGCAAGTTGTTTGTATTTGAGAAGTTTAAATAAAGTTTAAAATTTTCTATACATTCAACATTCACTCACAAATGATGGAAATAGTCCAACATATCACATCTTAATCAAATGTCCTGTTTTATTAAAATATAAAACAGTTGCGGTTGCAAATTTCCTTCTAGCTCAAAATGTAATCCTACTAACCGATCATTTACTAGTATCCCAAAAACGTTCAACTAATTTAACAGTTATTTTGACCATAGTTCTTTTTTTTATTTATAATAATTATTCTTTTTGTTTATTAGCTGCATATTCACCATTTAAAGCAAAATATATTCCACTTCTAATGGGGGATTTTAGATGTGGTTATATTACGCTTCTTTTCGGATCTAAAACGAAGGTTGACATTTTTATATTACTATAGTCTTTAAATCTATCTTCCACCACTCATTCGTTGGTAATGTTAATCACTTAGTATTCTGCTTTGTTTTATATCACATACTCAGTGAACTATATGTTAAGACCATTGTTTTTTGTAGACCTGTTTTTCCATATTAGTACAGCTTAGAAGAAATGTTTTAGAGAATCTGTATTTCACTAGATTACATTTAAAACCTATTTATAACAGCTACATTTTTATATTGATAATGGAATTTACTTAAGTTTTTTTGAAGTTATGTCATATGGAGAACTTCGATGTGCTTTAATCTCTCATCAACAACAAATTGGCTCATGAGAATTAAAATGGTTAACAATTAACACATGCTTAACATCATTGTTAATTTAAACAGATCAACGATTCTAAGATGGCTAAATAGCTTAACTATCATTTCCATATCTACAAACTTATTCTTGCATTAATCAAAATGTCAAAATAAAAAAATCAAGTTTAACTAGCAGTAGCATTCCTGTCAGTCAGAAACCAAAAAAAAGGGACGAAGATATTTTTACATTTTTAAAAAAAATGTAATTTTGTTGATGATCATATATAAAATTTAAAACATTTTTGAAAACTCTTTAGTATATTTAAAAAAAAAGAAAAAAATGCAAGTTGGGGAATAAAATCTATCACAATATCTACTGTTGGTATTCCTCCATCATTATCTATAAATTATTAAAATTACCCCAAATTCACAACTAAATCAGACTAGCCAAAGAAAATAAACTCTAAACCATGTGGAACTCATCTTTCTTTCTCATTGCATACTCCATGGTTATTAATATTTACAATAGACTGCTGAATCCTATGAGCTCCATACACTTTGGGAATGTATCAAAGCTAAAAAATTTATAGTTATTAATAAAATACTCTATTTTTAAGTCACTACTAATATCAGCAATCATGTCCATATATGCTTAAACTACAATCTGATTGACTTTGCTTTAATTTACTATGACCTCTTATATTCAAATATCAGCCTTTCAAGCTAATTGTGCATATGTTTTGCGAGTGCTAATAATAATAAATGAATACTTTCTCTCCAATACAAGATATAATATTTAAGCAGGAATAAAATGAATCCACTTATTCCTACAACTCAAATGCTTATATATGAGCAAATCTGAAGTACTGGCAAGGAAAGCATTCATTCAGACATTGTATATAGTAATTTAAAGTGACTGTTCCATCCTCACGCTTTCCTTGCGAGTACTTCAGATTTGCTCATATATAAGCATTTGAGTTGTAGAAATAAGTGGATTCATTTTATTCCTGCATAAATACTATATCTTGTATTGGAGAGAAAGTATTCATTTATTATTATTAACACTCACAAAGCGCATGCACAATTAGCTTGAAAGGCTGATATTTGAATGTAATACAATTGTAAACATACGCTATATAAAATAAATGCTTATTTACACATGACCTCTTATATAAGCACAATTCTTTATTAACTTTTCTCTTATTAAATGGATTAAATATATAACAAAAAACAACAACATTATCATAATTTTCTGTCTAATGCTATATAAAATTCAAGATTTACATAATATAACTTATATGCCTCAAGCTTATCTTTAATTCATATTTAATCTATTACTTAAATCAACTCTCATCAAAAAGTTTCTTTCTCATCTTCACTTTAATGTCGTCATGAAATTGAAATCCAATAAATGTTTTCAAATATACAATATTTTCAGGCACCTTAAAATTTTTAAAGTTTTGGTGTGCAATTAGACTCACAGCTTGTCCTAAAATTGAAATTTTTATTTTCCTCAAGGAGATAGTTTTTCTGCTTTTGTCTTAGGAAAAAATATAATTATGCACAATAGAATAATAACACAAAATTTTCTCCAGTTAAAATTAATCGCAATGTACTATAATCATTTGCGTGTGTGATTTTTTGTTTTAATAAACCTTCCTTTTTTTTGTGATATATTTTTCTTTACATCTAACATTAATAATTTATCCTTGTGTGGTTTAACAAGAGTGGTAATATAATGTATAGCAAAACCAAAGGTTTGCAAATCAATGTTCAATCTATCACACAATAATCATTATTTTTTTGCCCTGTGCAACTAAGTATACCGGGTTAAAATATATGGGCAAAGCCCAATCATTAATTTCTGGTGCTCTAATGTCACACGTTATACTTGATTATATTCTATTCAGTATAATTAAAAACTTACAAATGTAAAAATCTATAAATGATTCTGCATAAACTTAGCCTTTGGAAACCTAAAATTTTCTTGCATAATCCTAAGTAAAATATAAACATCAGTTGTCTTTTTTTAAACTGGTGGGATTATTAAAATGAATTTTAAAATATTAGTATAATAGAAACTTTAAATATCTGCCCCCCCCCCCCATACACCTAGTAAATATTTAAAAAAACATATTTTAGAACAGAAAGATATGTCTGCAATCAATACAGGTAATAGAAATTTAGATCCCCCCCCCCCCCAACATTTTCACAAACATATTTATTAATGTATTATATAAAAAGTAAATCCTATTTTAAACAAATAAATCCTCTATTATCTAATGCAATATATATTTTTAAAAAGGCATCCTTGAGTTAGTGAGAAAGACATATTATAAATTTATTAAATCATATGATTTTTTTTATAGAAATAAATAAAGACCAAGCAGAATTTAATTAACATTTTTATTAATTGTATATTTTACAAAAAAAAAATAAATTAATAATTTATACTGTCATTTGATTTTGTAAGAATAAAAATGTAGATATTTTATAAGATTGCAAATGACTGTTGTATAAAATTAAAGTTATTCAAAAATTATATACTATATTTTTTGTAGAAGCATATATATAAACTTACTCTCAAAGATTGTGGAATGTAAGTTTTTAATTGTTTGATAAGTTCTTTCCAGTGCACACTGTTCACTATTACCGCCATGATAGTTCATAACATCTGACTTTGACCTCAGTGATAAATGCCACGTGATTCATCCTTGATATTCAAATAAAATTTTTATTACCGTTACGTGCATGCCATTAATATTTATGAGTAGATTTTAAATACGTACAAATAAATACTCTATTCACTTGTTTAGATATATATTAATCAAAATTCAAATACGTTTGCATTTATAGGCAATGTGTGTGTATATTAATATGTGTGTTGCGCGATAGATAAAAAAAAATAAGGATAAAGTCTAGAAATAAATAAGAAACTGCACGGTTTGGTTTAGTAGTAGGCTGTTCGATTTTGGAGTTCAAGGCTCATGGATCTTGTCCACTGTCGCTTCCAGAGCTTGAATTTCGTACGAAGGTTGTCAAGCCATAAAGCCAACTAATTATAAGATTTATTTTAATATATAGTGATATAAATATAATAAATCATAAGACCACACAGGTAATTGATTATCATTTGCAATTCATTTGAATCCAGCCAATCATATCATCAATCCGTTGTCAAGGCTACACTCCGATAATAAATAGAAATCCATTTATTATCAGGATCTAAGATCTTAAATAGACCATGAGTGATAGACATCAACTGAAACAGATTGACATTAAAACCGTCAGAAGTTTTAAATTAACTCCATTCTTGTAATACTCCAGTCTCAGTTCAAAGTTGTTCATTATTATTTCTATCATCAATACACCTAATACCTTCACTAAGATTAGTTATGCAGATGAAGCACATTAGTAAATACTTACCATAACGACTGCAGTGAGTACGCTTTTGAGTTTCACTTTGACCATGTATTCTTGTCATACATAAGCGTTTACCATTTGTGTCTCATCTGCAGAACTGATATCAAGGTATGAGGTATATTGACAAGTTAAATAATTATGAGCAACTTTGAATTGAAGCTTGTAATGATATAGGTTATTATAGACAAATATATCAGCTAAATAAATATTTTTTCTTTAACTTAAAATATATATCTTCTTATAATCAGGTGGCTTTATTGCTTGAGAGATTATAAGCTCTGAGCTCATGGTTTAGTGCAGTGACAGAGTAGCAGACTCTTAAATCGAATTGATTTAAATGTGGAATTTTTGCTACTCAAACTTCTATATATTTCTGCCCAACAAAAGCATTCACCTATTTATTTATTTTATTGGATATTATTAAAACGTACGACTTATTTTTTCTTATTATTATAGTTTGGCTTTAAAAGTTTTGGCAATGTCATATTGCTAAAGCTATTAATATATGGTGTATCTGAATTTAGTACATGCCCATATGGCTATTTAAGTTAGATAGCTGTATTTGAAAACATATAGATGTCTGAAAATTTCAGATTTTCTACTTAATAGTTAAATATTAGATAAATGCTAGGCTTGAGTTTGTATTTTAGATATAGTATATGAATGTCGTAGCCTGTGAGTGAAGAGAGCCATTAGCTTGAAAACAGTTTGGGAATAGGAATAATTTTAGACAGAGATTTTAAATGTTTCTCTTGTGGCATTTATCGAAAAAGCTTGTTTAGGGCTATTAACCTGCTCATTATATTATATTTATTAATATTCAATTTTTAATTTTATTTTTGGCAATGTTGGAATTCCTTGACATAAATAAAACAAAAAAATAATTGTATTTATATAATCTAATATTAAATATTGGATGTCTTTAGAAAAATTTAATTGCACACACATTAGTATATACATTCGAATGGTATTATTTTCTCTTCTTCAGATGTTGTTGACCTCATGAAAATTGAACCTGAGTCTTTATATTCTTGAATAATACATTTTTAAGGTAATGGTCTAACCAGTGTTATCTTAAAATTCATTATTCAAGAATATAAAGGCTCAGGTTCAATTCCCATGCTAGTACTGTAATCAGGCCAGCTACACCTGAAGAAGAGAGGAGAATAATACTAACAGTTGAATGTAATTGAAAAATTTAAATAATGTTAATAGTCTAACATATAAATACAACTAAAACACCATCAGGAAAGCAATAAAAATAATCATTTGCAGATAAGTATAAGACATATTAATATAATGTAAATGAATCGATTCTATTTAAATATGATCAGAATTTTTATGCACAGATTAGAAATACGATTAACTATATTAGACAGTTTATTTCTTCAAATTTTTACACACCACAATAAATTAATCTACTTTTGACTTATTATACAATTATTTCTATAACCCTTGATCATTATTCTCCCGTGTATTCTATTTCAATGAACACTATTTCACTATCCTGTTCTCATATTCCTAATTTTGTTAGAGAGTCCTAAATAAAAAAACATTTTATACAGTTAACTCTCATCTCTGCATAAATTATATCTACAATCTAAATTTTTATTCTATTGTAACATTCTTTCTTGATAGAAAGATTTTTGCACCAAATAGCAATAAGCTCCATTTAAGCTTATAATACATTTCTTCATATTGTGTATAAAATTTTATTCTTATATAATCCCACATAATTTATGAAAGAGGGAATTTAAGCACCCTCTATTATCTTAGTACTTAACATGATATAAAAATAATGTATAATAATTCTAAATATTAAACAATGGCAGAGAAGGTTCACAGGACTGGTTTCAAGAGAACTTCTTTCATCAGTTGTACCATATTCTGTTATAAATAATATCCTATATTCTATTCAAATCAGATATATTAATCTTTAAATGAGGTTTAAAGTTTATATCTGTGCTAGAGATAATCTCTGGTTTCGAAAATTATTAGTAATAATCATTATTGTATTTATCTGAAATGGAGGGTGTCAAACTTGTGAGTGGAGGGAGTTTGACAATGATAAATGAAAATGTAACAAATAATAAATTAGTAAAAAACCCTTAAATGTTTTTTTCTAATATTATAAGGTATGCCTCTAATTTATTTATTATATAACTGATTATGATATCTAAATAATCACACAGTTAATTATTTGAGAGGTTAAGCATTTAACAGCTCCATTCAATATGTTTGGACTTGCGTTTTTTTACCTTTTTATTACTCAACTAAGAATTGACTATGAAATCTTTTAGATTTAAATCTGTCGTAAATTGCATGTAATTAAATGGCTATAATGCAATACTTAAGTTTAAATAGCACAGAATGGTTGTTGACCTCTTAGAAATAAACTGAGAATGTCCGATTTATAAAAAGATTGTTATCCATCCAAAAAAATAGGTAGTAAATCAAACCCTACTTGATGATTTTGAAAACAGAAGAAATAGCAAGTGATTTGGATAAAAATTGATTAGATATTAAATCGCGAATTAATTGCTTTAAATTAAGTCAATAAAAATCTACTCTATCTCTCATTGGTATTCTTGCTGAAGTTTAATCTTCCACTATGTTCCTTTTATACAGGGTAATATTAATGAATGATTCAAAATTTGTGATGATGATATAGCATTTTACTCATGTTTTTTAAAAAAATTCAAATTTCATTTGATAAATTTCTAAATATAATCAATTATTAATATTAATATATAGATTAATGTGAAACATGACTTTTCAAGTGATATTATTGTAATTCCTTTTAGTATTTTTTTTAGATATTGCTGATTGACTAATGATAGCTAGCATAACAAATTGATTTGGAGATCTTAGATTTATGACAGTTACATTTAAGATGGTGCTATAACCAATTAGGCTATTCTTCATAAATAATGCCAGATATAATTTTTGTATTTATGTATAAGAGACATTTTGATTACTCTATTTTTATATAGCAAAGGTAAAGAATGAGTGGTTTACAAATATTATGGATTATCACTTTAAATTGATCATACAGATTTTTTCCACAGTCATATGAGAGTCTTTTTTTAATTTTCTTTTTCTTCGTTGCCTAATTGTCTTGTGTTTTTCTAATCAAATATAAATTCATTGCTTTATGCATAGTCTACTATTTTAGACCCCTCTGAATTTTTCTCCATAATCATTGCTTTTAGCTATTTTTCAATGGGAAAGCTAGTTTCACTGATATATAGTCTTCTACATTCCCAAGTATTTACTAAGTGCATGACGTATAACTTGATTTCTTTTTTTGCTATTATAGTTTGTCTTTCAAGGCTTCAGTGATATTATCTTACTAAGGCTATTAATATATGGTTACCATATATTAATAGCCTTAGCAATATAACATCACAAAAGCCTCAAAAGCCAAACTATAATAGTAAAAAAAAAAGCAAGTCATACATCACGTGATGGAAAAGCTTGTTGAAAACTATTAGCCTGCTCATTATATTACATTTATAATTCAAGCTTATTAAATTGAGTCACATGATGTATGACTTGATTTCTTTTTTTGCTATTATAGTTTGTCTTTCGAGGCTTTGGTAATGTTATCTTACTAAGGCTATAATATACAGTGTAGTTGAAGTTTGTTCAGGCCCATGTTGCTATTTAAATTACCTAGATTTGAAGACATATAGAAGACCAAACATTTTATATTTTCTCTTAAACAGTTAGGTATTAAATAAATGATGAGCTAGAGTTGGTATTTTAGATTTAAGTGTCTGAATGTTCTAACACCTCACTGAGGAGAGCCAGTACCTCAAAACTGTTAGGGGTTAGGGATAATTCTAGATAGAGTTTTTTAAATGCTTTCTCTTGCAGCATTTATTAGAAAAACTTGTTTATAGCTATAGCATGCTCATTATATATTAAATTTCTAATACAGCTTATTAAAAGAAAGCCTTTCTAGGTAAGTATGCAAAATTTGTCAATGACTAATATTTTTGACAAAATGCCTTAGTTAGTTAAAATGCCATGTTTAATTTACAGGTCACCAATTCAATTGCCATATCTGGCTCAGATTAGTCAATAATTCTCTAAAGAAGAGAGAAAAATATTTCCTATTAATCTGTGTGTTATTACTAATAAATGAATATATTAGAAAAATATAAAATAAAACCATTTAGCATTACAATTAGATATGAAATAATGTAACATATAACCACAGGCAGAACTAGTTTAAAAATCCTACTTTTTTTATAAGAATCTGATAGAATATTTCTACTTATTACCAATGAACTGATTAAAAAACTTATCAGGATTACATTTAATCTGTGCAGTCTTTCAGATTTCTATTAGTTTAAGATCAAACTAGAAATCAAAATGTCATTCTTAATCGTAGTAAAAATTAGTCTTCAATAGAAGAGTTGATAAAGAGAACCTTCCAGCAGATTAATTTTCATTTATCTCAGCAACTGTGACATTAAGAAAATTATGTATTCCTAATAGTTCATATATCTGACATGTTGTTTTATTAAAATAATATACAGTCATGAATGTCTGAACTAATTCCAAGATCTGGATTTAGTATTTTATTTTTATGCTTAAGATAGGGTTTTTTTTTCAGTTGAAATGTTTGAAGACTAAAATAATTTCTAGTTTATTTTGAGATTATTTAGTAATTCAGCTAAACCTAATACTACAAAATCACCTTAATTTTGAAAGATTTTGATTATAAATTTGACTATGGAATATTCTAGTGGTATATGTGATTTTCTGAAACCTTCAGTAGATAAGATTACAAAATGATGCTTTTTTTCTCAGCAGTTTAAAAATCTGATGAACTACACACACACACACACACGTATAATAAAATGGAAGTAACTGTACTTTCCATTTAGTTACATAAACTCTATATTTTAATTCTGTTAACATATAAGCTTAGTTTATTAATATAGTTTAAATAAGTGAGTGTTTGATTTATGTACAGAATAAATAATTTGAAATCTCTATTCAAATATTCAGAGGATCAAGGCAGAACGCCAGTTTTAACAACATCTAAATATCAAATAGATTAAATATCAATAGACTAAATTTAGATATCAACAGTGCTAAAAGAGTAATATTATTTGTATTTTCATAGTTTGATGCCATTTATATAACTCAGTGGGAGATACAGTTACATCTGTTTCCAATTACATATAGTTAAGTTATGATTATTTATTATTACATATATAAATACAGTATGTTCTGCAATAGTGAATTATTTGATTATAGAAAGAAATTCATTAGTCATCCAATCACCGCAGCTTACATTGAAAAACGTGTATTTAGAATTAATTTCTATAGAACCATGACTTAAACCAATGTAACCATTCAAAATAACCATCCAAGCAAGAAAAAATAATATAAAATCATATAAATAAAAAATGTATAAAATTAATTACTATATATGAAAACTAAAATTCATCTTTTGTTGATTTTTATTAATTTATTAAATTACATTTAATATTTGATTTCATTGGCATCAATAGTGGATTTGGGTGTTTCATCATCAGATTTACATCAGACTTTCATTGGTACAGATGACTGAAAAGTTGTGGGGTGGAGTATACTGAAACCTGTCCATTAGAGTTTGACGATTTTCTATCTTAATATAAACAAAACACTGATTATATATATGTGTGTGTGCTTGTGTGTGTGGGAGATAATGATCTGGATCAATTGATGAATGCTGGTACAGCACTAAATACATATATGTGGTTTTATGTATCGGTTGTATGAGATAGAATAGATAGCTGAAGAGAGCATAAAAGTCTGTGTTCAAATCCCATATATAATTAAATTATATTTAATAAATTTTCTATACATTTACTACCATATTCTAAGTAATATTTACCAAGGCTGTAACCTCAAGAATATGCGCGTAAAAATGCGATAGTAGGGACCTCTACGGGTCTTAACCACAAGCTTACGTTTTGGAAGAACAGCATAGAAATAACAACTATTTTTAAAACTTTATAAAATATTTAAATACTAATTCATCATTATAGCCATATTATTTATAAAGATATGACATTACCCATGCTCAAGAAAATAATTATAAAAAAAAGAAAACCCAAGTCATTATAAAAATGGAACTAATCAACAATATCAAAAAACATCTCAATTAACAATATCTCAAATATCAATACATACAGCATTAGTCGAATTCCATATACATAAAATAAATATTTATTACCATTTAAACAGTTATAAAATTTAAAATTATAAATATCATTAAATAGCACAGATTATATATTTCATAATCTGCACTGAAATATGACGTCTATAAAATAACAATAAACGATTATTTATCACAAGTGTATTATTTATAAATATTTCAATGAAAACATTTTGAAAATATTAACTTGCATATTTTTTTTATAAATACACATATTGATAATTTATAAATAATTAATATCGGCATAACATTTTTATATGAGAAGCAATTTATTATAAATTAAAAAAAATTAAGTTTTATAAACTGTTTTATCACTTTAATTTATTTACTAGCAAAAAATTTAATGTTCTTCAAATTTAAAGATTTAGCAAATGAACTTTCTCCATTATGGCACTTCATTTGAAATAATAGATAGGCATAATTAAATTATAAATAATTTATAATTTAATATAATGGATAAATAGTTCCATACATAACTTTCCCAGAAAGTGCCATTAGATATTAAATCTAGACCTCTTCCCTAAATCAAATTGTAACTTAATATTGTTAAATATAAAAAAGTATCAAAGAAAGAAGTTAAGTTTACTAGAAAAGTCACAATTACACACAAATATTGGAAAGTAATGATTTATAAAATAAAATTCTTCTAACTAATAATAAATCTTGAAGTAAAAAGACAAATTTACCAAGCAGGGGTTTCATTTGGATATCTTTTAATTTGGTATATCAATATTTTCTTTTTTATAATTCAAGTAATTTTCAATAACAAAAGGAACAAAATGATTTATTTTTTAAAAAATCATAAATTATTGTCATTATAATGACTACGAATATTTAAATTTATATACCAAAATTAACAAATGCATATAGGATCAACAACCTGAGATATTGCCAAATCAAACCAAAACATCCATGATCTCAGTACATAGTAATACAGTAAGCTATATGTGGAGGGCTATAAGACTAAGCAATGGATGAAATGACTGTTATATATAAGATTAACTATCTATTATAATATCTAAATTAATACACTGTACAGGCTTACACACCTGCACATATATAATGTAATATATAAGGGATTAGAACTCAGACTTTCACACGACCTTCAGCTCTACTATAATATCCTAAGTAATGGCATAGAAACAATAACTACTCTTAACACTTCATATATAAAATATTCAAATACTAATTCATCATTACAGCTGTATTCGTAAAGATATAACACTACCCATTCTCAAGAAAGTATTTACTACAAAAACGAAGTCTTTATAAAAATGAAGCCATAGGAATTTGAAACTAACCAATAAATATCAAACTAAACACATCAAATAATATCTCAATTGTCAATACATACAATGCTAGTTATCCCATACATATAAAATAAATATTTATTACCATTTAAACAGACAGATTTAAAATTATAAATATTATTAAATAGCACAGATTATATATTTCATAATGTGTACTAAAATATGATGATAAAATAAAAATAAACTATCATTTATCGAATCTGTATTATTTTTAAACATTACATTTAAAACATTTTGAAAATATTAACTGATATATAACTATTATAAATACACATTTTTTTATTTTAAGTAATAAACTTTATTAAACAAACTTCTAAATATGTACAAGAAATATTTACAAATTAGTTTTGATTCACTTTCTCCATTACCACAAATATACCAATCTTATCCCCAAAGCACCACAATGCGAATCTATAAGACCCTCATTGTTAAAATGTTAATATAATTTTCTTATTAAATCCTAGAGTTAGACCATCCAAATCATACTCCTAGTTAAACATGGAACCTTTATTCTCTCTTGAGAAATCCTTTATTTTACCACTCTACATACTTTTACTGTCTCATTTTCTTTTTGTGTGTCTACTTTTACTCCCACATTTCACAACTAGTCACAGAGTCCCTCCCCATACTATTTCCATAACCTTCTTAGGCCAGTATTACAAATAACTAGCAAAATAGTTGTCACAATCATTGTCAATTTTCAACCAATTAAATTTTTTATTATCAAAGATTAAAAAACACCAGAGTGTTCATGTAGTTTTCAATGTATGTATTATCACCATTTCATTATGTGGTTTGAATTTTATTACATTTTGCTTCAATAATATTTTAAGATTTACCATTGGGGTGTGGAAAACTCTGTATCTTAGCCTCACAAAAGCACTGCATTTTTCTAGTAAGGGTTAAAATATTCCACATTTATTTTTACAAAATAAACAAGTTTCCTCTAAGCTCATTCCCAATCTTTTATTAAGGTATGTTGTGGTCAGTAAAATTCCATTGCTCAACTTGAATATGAATTTCATATATGTCTGTGATGTAAAAATTGAATGGAATTTAACTAGGACCCCTTTTATTGAGCAATGTCTTTATAACTAATGCCTTCCAAATCTGGCACATTTAGGTCATCTTGTATGTCCTTATATGCAATAGACATGTTTTCCAAATAAGATCTTCTTTCCACCCCTATTTCACTATATATTTTTATATCCCTGTTGGTGGACTGAAACTTTGATCCTTCATAACATTTAAATATGTTCTTGCAGTAATAAATTTTTTATATATTTTTGGATCAACTAAGTTACCCCCCCCTTATTAATAGGCCATTGTAATACTGCCATTGATAGTAATCTAGATTTCTTCTCACAGATAATTTTTTTAGCCATCTGGTTTATACTACTAATTGTTTTGTTATATATTTTTACGCATGGTCCATAATAACTAAGGACCCCTGTTACAATTGCATTGAATAATTGAATTCTTGTCACTTCATAGAGTTTTAACGATGTGAAGTTATTAATCCTCTCTTCTATTTTTTTGTAATTAGTTGATTTAAGTGACCATTCATATGTGTCTTTGACATATATAATGGCAATCCAAGAAATGACTTTGGCTGAGCTATAAATTTGAATGGTATCGTTTTACCTGTTTCCAATTGCCTTGTGCTGATTTGTTAGACTGAACTATTGAACCTGTAACTTCTTGAAATATTTTTAGGACATTCATCACTACATTAATATTATAACTATTTTCTACTATTTGTGACACCCAAATGTGGTATATAGATCCCATTAACCAATGTCTCTATTTCTTTAATCATGAGGTCTATATAAATTGCAAATGAGAGTGCTTCCAATGGAGATCCTTGGGGAATACCTTTCTCTGGGATGAAGAATTCAAATCGGTGCATATAATTTTTATAGGACCTTCTACTATTTCTTATGTAATTCACTATAGAATCCTTTAGGTATTTGTCTTCTTGAGTAAGATTGTTCAGGGCTTTTTTGAGATCATATGCTAACTTAAAATCAATTTGTATTGCAAAATACTGCATTAACTTAAGTTCCTTTGTATATTTTATTGCTTCTTGTATTCTTAGAGCAACACTTATGGCTCTTTTATCCTTAACAGTGTGATGTGCTGACGATATTTTATCTCTAACCAAGTTATTCAATTTTTTAAGTAGTATTTGAGCCAAGATGTTTGAATCAGTATCCTCTATAAATATATTTCTTAGGTCTTCGAATGTTGGGGTTTGTCTTTTTAATGCTAAAATTGTTCTGCTGTTTATGTAAGGCCATTTATTCCTTTCATTACACATCTGATTGAAAATTTTTGACATTGCACCTGCCAATACATAATTGATCTGTTTGTAGATGGAGGCTGGTATAAAGTCATTTGCCATTGTCATCTGCAACTTCAACTTATTAATTTCATCCATTATTTATTGAACCAATATAAATTCCTTTGTATTTTCTATAGCCACTCTGTCATATTTTTCAATGCCTGCTGCTCAACAGCCAAACTTCATTTTTATCTTTTCAACCATGTATTCATCAACCTCGGCTCCAGATGCCACAGCATTCTCCTCTATCTTCACAGAAGCAATGCCATTTGTATGTGGATATAAATGTTGCTATATTTAATCACTGGCTTTGATATGTGATTCATTTCAGGGGTTAATTTCTGCAGTCTTAAAGTATAAGTTTCTTGTTGTATCAGATTGTATATATTATTGTATTCAACTTGTAATTTCTTGATTTCATGACTAGGACTTATACCAGAAATGTTCTGTAATGACTTATGAATCTCATGGATCCTATTTTTTATTTGGTTTTGAGATAATTTACTATTCTCACTTTGATAGCATAAGTCTGATATGCATTTCTTTATTTTATACCATGCAATGCATGGAGGTAGTTTTGTAAGGCTTGTGTAATAGTTTGTAACAATTATAATGTTTGATAATTGATCAACTGAAAATATGATTTGGCTCCTAATATTCTTTTTTACTGTCTATGAATATATTTTTTGTTTCTTACATAATTATTAATTTGCAGTTGTCCTAGGCATAGCATAATTATAAAATAACATATATAAAACAAATAAGAAGGCATGACTGCAGATTAGAAAGATAGAATAATAACTAGAATAATAATTAAATAAGTTATTATTAACAAGCATTTAGAATTTTATATTTTAAGTTCATAATAGGCAAGTTACAGGTATTATTTTAGAAGTTAAATCATATTTTACAGATTGAAATTTAGCTTTTATTTTGTTAAAACATTATTACAATTTAAAATTTCATGCACGATTATATTTAGCTAGCTTAGAGTTTTAAAGATTCATTTTAAAAGTCATATTAGAGTTATTTTTAAAGCATTCTATGGGAAAATTGTTACGGCATCTTCTTTGTTGAGACTCCTGAAGTTGATCACCATCATTCTTGGCTGGGCTAATGCCTTCTGATGGGCAGGATATGGGTCTTGAACTCTGGCTTGAGCATTGACCATCTCCCGAAAAGGAAGTAGCAGTGGTTGCTATTACCCAAAAGTTTTCATGGTAGAAAAATTAACAAGTAAACCCCTCTTAGCAAAACTTGAAGTTATTTATACTAGAAAAAATTTGAGCGACCTGTTTATAACTTTTTATAAAGTTTTCTTAGTAATTAAAGAGACATAGAATGAAAACTTTGACCATTTATTGGCAAAAACAATAATGGTCAAACAGGTCACTCCATGTTCTTAGTTTTTATTTTTAAAAGACTATTAAAATTTTGACTACAAGTTTGATTAATTATTTGCAGATGGTTTTCTAAAAATTACAAAATTCTATAACAACAGATAACTTTTTTTAAAAAGAGTTTAAGTTTGTAAACATTTTAATATATATGTGTGTGTGACTACCATAGTAATTGAATTTTATATATAAAAGCCTTTAAATAAAGAGTTTTAAACCAAAATAATGCAAATCTAAATTAATTTAAAAGAGTTGTAATGCTTTTAAATCTATTGCATTATGGCTTCTTTCACATATATATGTACGTAATTACACATGTATAACAATGTTCATGCACTTAATTTAAATTATCTCATTTTATTAAATTTTAAATTTATAAATGCGGATGCATTATACACATACGAATATTAATATAGCCTGTGGATGTGCACCCCTATACAAATACATTCACATACACATAAATATACATTATTTCATTTAAATAAAATTATTAGAAGCTTACATACATGAACTGGGATGGTTTGAATTAGGGAAAAGATACTACTATGGAACATAGTAGGTGAAACACGATGATGGCTAGATAATACCATTTCGAAATTTAAAATATAAACAAACTAAATATAGACACTTATGTACATTAAAAAAAAAGAAAATATAAGCTGTCCAATTTTAATAATATCAGAATGACTTTTAGAATTTTATATTTCTTTATTCACCAAAATTCTAACAATATAAACTACTTCAATTAGTTTATTCACTTCCAGTAAAATTAAGTACAAGTGTAACTAATAACTATTTATATTTTTAGGTTTAAACTGAATATATATTTCTATACAAGTTGACAACTATATTATGCTGGTTTAGTATTTATTTTTATAATATTTCTTTTCTTTACCCAAAGAAATATAGCATCTTGATAATATATAAAACCAATTTTCTTACAATCATTACTACACATTATACATTTTATTTTATAGAGTAATTCTAAACATTTACTACTGTGAAAATTTTTTTACTTTGGAATCCAATAAAATTACTATATTTATGACTTCATAATTCATGATAGCAAAAACATTTCCTTTTATTACAATTCTCTTCACCTACAAACTCCAGTATTTCTACATCTATATAAAATTTCACAAAAGTAGGAGATGGAATTTTATTGTACAGGGAAATATTAAACACTTCTAAGTCATTTAATATTTTTACTAGTGACTCTATAATTATTCTTCCAAAGCATAATTTCTATATCTACTTCAAAATCCATTGCTATACTTGTATGGACTTGTGATTCTCCTGACATATTCATATTTATATCATAAATATCTATGATTACATCATCAGTCATATATTCTCTTATGATTTTATTACCAAATCTATATTTATCAATTCCTATAACTATTTAATTTTCTTCAATGATCTGTTACATTATTTTCACAAAAGTTTTCCATCTCATCATCAATTTTAGGTTGTTGAGTTTGTTCTATTAAATCCACATGGACTTTAAATTCTCCTACACAAACTAAATTATCTTTGCCTAATTCTGCACTATCTATCTCAAGTTTACATTCATCAACTATATTAACTTTAGACTCTTTAATTATATTTATGCTATCAATTATTTCTTCTAAAAATATTATTCAAAATATTTTGGTACAATATTCATTTCCTCTTCTACTTTGTCAATCCTTTTTGAACTTTATCACTTAATTCTATCCTAATCTCTTCTAACTATTCTTTCATTTCAAACTGAACTTTTCTTATTTCTTTTTTACTTCTAAACTTTGTTGTTGTATTATCTGCTATATATCTTTCACTTCTTGTTGCAGACTTTTCATCACTATTCTCTGATTTTTGTTCATTTTCTGTTGCAGATTTTCATTCATTTTCTCCATTCTTTATTGATTTTGTAGCAAATTTTTATTCATTTGATTCTTTAATCCATTTTCTGATTCATTCTCTGATTCTCATCAATTTTATGTTGTAAATTTTTGTTAATTTGATTAATATTTTGATCCATACTCTGTTTCATTGTTTGCATATTTTCATTCATTAGATTTGCCATTCTCTGCAACACATGACTGAATATTTGCATATATAACATGCCATAATCTTCTTTCTTTTTACCCGTTTTTATAGGTTTATTTTTTCTAATTACAATCTGAGGCACATTAAAGATTATCTCAGGGCTTTCTGGTTCTACTACTTCAATTTGTGGCTCAGGACTAACACTACTAACTTCATTTTTTGGTCACATTTACCCCCTCTATCTTCACCTAAATTTTTTTCCATTAATATAAATAATTTAAATATTAATCTCTTTCTCCCAAGAATGAAAAACAAATGAATTCTCTTCATCCCATCTTCATCAAAAGTATCAACTAAAACTTTTCTTTGCTGCTTAATTTTGAAATTTTTAAATTGACACAAAATGTATTTGGATTAAAGAAAAATATAAGTGGCTTTACAATAATCAAACATATCGCTTTTTTTTTTTTTAAAAAAAAAATTAAATTGTATTAACTATCTCAAAGTTTTTATTTTATTTTAAATTCATCAAATTGGTAAGCCACAATTTAAATAAAAAATATATCCTTCAATATCTCAAGATGCTTTACTTATATCTAACTAAAGATAATAGACATAACTTATTAAAATCAATAAAGATCAGCCTTTCAAGCTACTGTGCATACGCTTTTTACGAGTTTTAATTATAAATGAATGCACAGTAGCTCGAAAGGCTGATCTTTAATGTATTACAATTTATAAACATGCACTATATAAAATAAATGCTTATTTAAAATCAATAAGTTAAATTTATCAGGCCTCAAACACTTAAGTTTTAAAAAAATTCCTGTATTTTTAAAATATTTCTTAATGTTTTATATTTATTAATGCCAAATTAAAAAATCTTTAATAAATAAGAGTATATATGTGTGGAGAAGAAACAAGATATAAAAATATGCTACTATTATTTTTCATGGTATAATTTTATCAAAATCCTTGACATTAATATGCCAAATCTTAAACAAAAATACTACTCTTATCGTTCAAGTATGAGTTTATTGTAGTTCCAAAAGTTGGGTGGCCAAAATGATAAAAAATGATAAAAAAATTCTTTTTTTTCCTTCAAAGTATAAGTTTATCGAAGTTCCATGAATTGGGCTGCCAAAATGATAAAAAAATTGTCACCTGTAATGGATAAATAGTTCCATGTGTAGCTTTACTTAAAAAATCACCACTAGATAATAAATCTAAACTTCTTCTCTATATAAAATTGTAATTTAATATTATTAAATATAAAAAAATATCAAAGAAAAAAATGTAAGTTTACTAAAAAATTCACAATTACACACAAATGTTGGGATGTTGCGAATTATAAAATGAAATTCTTTCAATTAATAATAAATCTTGAAGTAAAAAGCTAAATTTGCGAAGCATGAGTTACATTTAGACACTTATTAATTTGACATATCAATATTTTATATTTTATAATTCAAGTAATAGTCAATAACAAAAGGAACAAAATAATTTATTATTAAACAAAATATTTTTTTTTTAAAAGCATAAATTATTGTCATTATAATAGCTACCAATATTTAATTTTATATACCATAATTAACAAATGCATATATGATCAACAATCTGAGATATTGCCAAATCAAACCAAGATATCCTTGATCTCAATACATAGTAACACAGTAACCTATACACTGAGAGCTATAAGACAAGCAATGGGTGAAATGCCTGTTATCTATAAGATTAACTATCTACTATAGTATTCTAAGTAATGGCATAGAAACAACAACTACTCTTAAAACTTTATATGCAAAATATTCAAATAGTAATTCATCATTATAGCTGTATTCGTAATGATATAACATTACCCATGCTCAAGAAAGTATTTACTACAAAAACGAAGTCATTATAAAAATGAAGCCATAAGAAATTGAAATTAACCAATAAATATCAAACTATACACATCAAATAACAATATCTCAATTGTCAATACATATAACACTAGTCAAATCCCACATATCCTAAAATAAGTATTAGCATTTAAGCAGATATAAATTTAAAATTATAAATATCATTAAATAGCACAGAGTATATATTTCATAATCTGTATTAAAATATGATGACTATAAAATAAAAATAATCTGTCACTTATTATATCTGCATTATTTTTAAACATTACATTTGAAACATTTTGAAAATTGTAACTTGTATATAACTTATATATATATATATATATATATATATATATATATATATATATATATATATATATATATATATATATATATATATATATATATATATATATATATATATATATATATATGATAGGTACAATATTTAAGAACTAATATGTCAGCATAAAAATATTTAAGTGAAAAGCAATTTATTATAAATTAAAAACAAATATTTAATAAAGATTTATAAACTGTTTTGTCATTTTAACTCATTTACCAGTAAACAATTTTAACATTCTTCTAATTTAAAGATGTAGCTGAGATTTTATGATGCTTCATTTGAAATATAGAAGATAGTAAACAGTAGACAGGCCTGAATGTTGCACAAAATATGATTTTTGCAGCAGTTGATTATTCTATTTATGATAGATGAAAATACCAAAAAATTGATTATCTATTTGAGTTTTAGTTACCAAATTCTTGGGATGAAAACAATTTATTTATAAGTTCATTTTGAGAGTTTAAAATTCAATGATTTCTTTTTAATTTAAAAAGATGATCCTCTTTACATGATCAAATGGTTTTCCTTTTTAAAAAATTATTCTTGGCTAATTGCCAATAGAATAATAAATAAATATACAGTCAATTTAAAAGTATTTAAAACAAATAAATGTCAGTTTTTTAGAATTACTATTTTAAATAAAACAATTGACTTTCTTTTTAAATTATAATTTAATATGATCAATTTTTATTTATAAAAAGGGTATATAATGCCCTTAAATAATAATAATAATAATAATAACAATGTGATATTTTAAACATTTCAATGATGTCACACTTCTAAATTAATAAAATTTCTATCATTTTTAAAATGTATTTACTAATGAAATTATTCCTAAGAAATATATCATTTCAATAAAAATATACATAAAATTAATTGCTGTATATGAAAGCTAAAATATAACTTTTGACATCATGAATCAAAACATAAAAGTTCATATTGTAATAAAAATTTAAAAATCATTGATTTCAGAATGTTTCTTGTGACATTATATTTAGCAGCAGTTCTATCTGGGGTAGCAGCATTATCTAGTTTTATAACAGTATACAATATGTTTTTTTAAAAACTGATGAATCACATTTTGCTAACAATGAACTTTTCTTTCTGTCTTAGCAAATTTGTTTACCAACAATTGCTTGGCCTTTTACAAATAATTGCCTCATTTGCCAATTTCTTCTGATTAATCCATATTAGCAAAAGTGCTTCCAGTTGTTTCATGATATTACATCATAAATTGCTCAAACTAAAACTCTATTTCACTATCTATGCACTTTTAAATTTGTCCTTAGTTTTTCAAAATTATATATTTTAGATAGATCTTTTTTTTTATACACTTCAATACTGATTCATATTTTAACTCTTATTTTTTATGGATCATGATTAGAATTAATATTTGTATAAGAAAAAATTAAAAAAAAACTAGTAAAGATGAATAAATTGCCAAGAAAAACTAAACCATATTACACTTGCAAAATGCATCAAAGATGTCTGAAGCTTTACACAAACTTGAAACCTCTGAAAAATCTTCTGCTCATGTTTACTTAGCAATTTTAATGTTTACTGGACATACTTGAATTTGTTATCTAAATCTTAATTTAGTAGAAAAAAGTGTTCATTGCATTATTTATTCACTTTCTAAGCCTTTGTTGTACAAGTTCTCACTAAACAATGGTTTCATACAGTTATTGTTTAATAGACGATTACTAGTCTTTTTTAAAAAAAAAATATTTATGTTAAAATTTTTTCTAGAAGAATGAATTTATGATGATATATATAAATGGACTTCCTGTTACAATCTAATCATTTTCAAGATTGATTGCTGTTTACAACCTTTCATGTCTTTCGCATACTAAATCCAAAAAAATGCATTCTTACATGCGTAGATTTAATAGTATCACCCGCAGAAAGATTAATAATATATGATTGGGTGTATGATTTTATTGTATTTTTAGAACGTTATTGGTATATTCTTCAACTAAACTTTTGTAGCACTTGTTATACTAATACGGAGCTTATGTCTTCGAGACAATATATTTGAAAAAATAAAAGCCTTACATACAACTAATTTACTTCAATAAAACCTGCCTTTTTATCTAAGGAGTAATCAAGATATTTAAACGGACTGTAAATTTTCAGGCTGATATCCACAGAAACTAAAAAAAATTGTTTTTTTTCAATACGGGCTGCGTTTTTTAAAAGTCAGTTATTAAAGCAATGCCTTTCTTTTCATTCAAAACATTAAGCAAATAGTGGAGGTCATCTTTTGTATTTACAACAACAGCTACATAATCAGCATATTGTAAATCCAAAAACTAAAAACATGAGACCAGCTATTGTTTTATGCAGCTTGGTGCAGCGGTAGAGGATCCGGCATGGAATTGGGAGATCCCAGGATAGATTCTGGCGCTCGCAGGACTAGCGCTCGAATTTCTTATAAACTCTCGAGCAATAAAGCGACTAGCCTTTTTTTTATTAGTTCGAATTAAAAAGTTTATCATCAAATCTATATTAACATCTTGATGACTGTTTTAATAAGATCCCTGTTAACTGTTCCAAAGACAACTGTCATAAAACGGAAGACGGTTTCCATCAGCACTAATAATAATATTACTTCCTCCCATTCCTTGGTGCAAAAGTTGTATAATATATATAAACTTTGGTGGATAATTTTCTAATTTCAGATATCTATCCCTATTTATAATACTTTTTTTAAAAGACAAAAATAAAACGAAAAACTGTAACATAATTTAAGTTATTATATATACTAGATAAGTTAAAACTGCAACATAATTAAACAATTATACCTAATGAAATTCAATGCTAAAAATAATAATTTTTATTTTTGAATAATTCATTATAAATATATCTAATAAAATAATACACGCAACCCCTTACGAATGAGTTAAACAATAATTCCTTTATTTAACTACAAATTAGAAAAAAGAAATAAAGAAGTACTGTCATATTCATTCCCTTGAAACAAAGCAATAATTCTTTTCTTGCTCAAAAAATTATAAGATTAACTGAATAAATATTTAAAGTTATATATGTTTCAAAAATAGTTTGCATATAACTTCAAAATATAAAACTTTATTCATAAGACATAGTTGTGAAGGGGCGGAGAGGGTGTTTATCTCTTATATTTATGTATTAGAATTCTTCTTGACATTACAACAATTAATTAATTTTAAATAACGTTTCAAATTAATATATATATATATATATTATTAAAATGGCTGCAGAAAGAAGTTTGCTATTAACTGAAAGGAGACCCTTTAATTCCTCTTGGAGACCTTAAGGGAACCGAGCAGGGCAAATTCCTAATGCCCACTCCATACGTTCTTGTCGCTGCAGCTATTATTACTATGTGATTATTCATATAATATTCTAACATGGATGGGCTGCTCACCAACACGCATTTATTGGCTTTTTACCTTTGAGTTTAAGATTAAAAAACATTATCGTCTTTCTCCTCTGTTGCCTGATAAGGCAGAATGAATGTTTGTGTAAATGATAAATATTTTTTCAATATATACAATTATGACAGACAAAAATAAATCATGGGCCTTATTTCCAGGAGGCTGTAAAGTCACCAACCAAGGCAGCAGTTGGTTGCTGAAGGCATATGGTGCTAATAATCCCCTGATTGCAGACCCATGCTGCCATTTGATGACAACTTTTTATTTAGATACTTACAACTGCAGATCACTTTCAAATGAAGGAAGAAGAAGAACTGTCTTATATTAAATAGGAAATTATTGGTCTTTGTAAAGTTAGAAGAAAAGGTGATGTACTCTATTATAAAGGCACAAATATTGGAAATATAAGTACAGTAGGATTCATTATAAATAAAAAGTGGAAGAACAAAATTGTGGAGATTGATGGTGTATTGGACAGAGTGGCAAGATTAGTTATACAACTTAATAGCAGATACCAAATGCAGATAATTCAGGTTATGCTCCAACAAGTTCTCATAGTGATTAAGTAGTAGAAGATTTTTATATGGATGTACAAAAGGCTTTTGATCAGAAAGAACATTTTAAAATTGTTATGGGAAATTTTTATGCAACAAATGAAAAATGAAAGTGCTGTAGGTAATTTTGGTTATGGTAATAGAAATGAGAGAGGACATAGACTTGTGGAGTTTGCTGAAAAAAACAACTTTATATTATGAATTCTTTTTTTGAGAAAAATGTTAAAAGGAAATGGACATGGAAACATCCAAATGAAGGTACAGCAGAATTGGATTATATTTTGACTAACAGAAAATACGTATTTCAAGATTGTAATGTTCTTAATAAATTTAACACAGTAAGTGATCATTGATTAGTAAAATAAGTGTTAATGCAAAATTAGAGAGACAAAAATTATTAAGAAAAACACAGTTGATATTCCTAATTTTCAGAAACATTCTAATAAATTTAAATTAGAACAGAAATCGGTTTCAAGTATTAGTAGATTTTGAACATGATTCAGATTTGAATGAAATTAATATGAAAATAACTGATACACTTTTAAAAACTGCAACAAAGATAGCTGGGAGAAAAAACAGTAACTGACCAATAAAATTTCTACTGAGACTAGAGAATTTATGAAGAAAAGAAGGAATATGAAGATGTACAAAAATGATGCATTAAAAAGGATCGAATATCTCGAATTTTGTAAAATGGTACTGAAAAGAGTTGAATATGATATAAAAAAAGTATAACTGTGAACTAGCAAAGAAAGCAGTAGAAGAGAATAAAAGTCTCAAGAGTGTAAAACAACATGTTGGTATTGGTAGAAAATTTATATCTGCAATAAGAAAAAAAGATAGAATTATTCCTAAAAAGAGAGATGACATCATGAAATGGGTAGAAGACTTTTATCAAGAATTATATAGTAATAAAAACCAAGTACCTCTTATATCTATTACAACTTCCGAATTGCCCAGAATTTTAAATGAAGAAGTGAGACATGTAATTAAATGTATGAGAAAAGGAAAGACTCCAGGTAATGATAGAATTATAATTGATATATTAAAAGAAGCAGGTAAAGAATACCAAATGTCTAAATGATAAAGATGTACCAGATGATTGAAAGAATGCAGTATTAATATTAATATTTAAAAAGATAAAGAAGATATTAGAAATTACAAACCTATCAGTCTTTTATCAGTTTTATACAAAATTTTTACCAAGATAATTACAACTCGTCTATAGAGAACATTAGATTTCTACCAACCAAGAGAACAAGCTGGATTTAAAAGTGGTTTTAGTTCAGTAGATCATATCCAGGTATTGAAAAAAGTTATAGAAACAACAAATCAATATGATTTGCCATTATGCTTTGGATTTGTAGATTATGAAAAGGCATTTGATTTTATAAATGTTTTTTCAGTGATTTAAGCAATGGATCATCACGGTATAGATCCAGAATATTGTCATATTCTAAAAAATATTTATAGAAATGCAACAGCAATAATTAGATTACATAATGATACTAGGAAAGTCAACATTGAGAAGGATGTAACTCAGGGTAACTCCATATCTTCAAAACGTTTTACAGCAGTGCTGCAAGAAATATTTTTTCTATTAAAATGGGAAGCTAAAGAAGTGAAAGTAAATAGTGATTATTTAAGCTATTTAGATTTTGCAGATGATTACTTGTATTTGCAAATAATGCTTCAGAGCTGCAGGAAATGTTGCAGGAGTTATCAGATGAAAGTAGGAAAGTAGGACTAAATATAAATGTTAAAAAGACTAAAGTAATGTTTAATGGATTTTCTCAAAATATGAAAAGTTAGAAGAAGTTAACAGTTAGTTACAAATACTTCAGTCAGATTATTAATACAGATTGGAACATAATGGATGAAATTAATCATAGAATTAAACTTGGTTGGAATGCTTTTGGTACAAATAACTTGATACTAAAAGGAAATATTTCTAGGTGCTTGAAAAGGTTTTTAATAAATGTTTTACCAGTTCTTACGTATGGATCGGACACTTGGACACTTAATAGAAGAACAATGCAGAGACTTCAGACCACTCAAAGAAGTATAGAAAGATGCATGTTAGAATAACAAGAAGAGATCGGAAAACACAATATATGGGTAAGAGAACAAACAGGTGTTACTGGCCTCATTGAAAAAATTAAAAGACTGAAGTAGTGTTGGGCTGGACATATTGCTAGAAGAGATGATAATAGATGAACAATTGAAATCTTAAACTGGATTCCAAGAAATTGTAAAAGACCCAGAAAGAGACTATATGTTACATGGATGGATGAAATGAGAAGTGGAGAAGATGGATTGAACTTGGAGAGACCTTCATCCTGCAGTGGATTAATAATGGTTGATGATGATGATTATTATTAAAATAAAAATGTTTGTGATAAAATCCTTATTATTTTTATATAAATATATTTGGTACTTATAGATACTTGGGTATTATTCCTGCAACCAAGGAAAGAGGAGGACTTTTCACTTTCGTATTAATACGCTGCTAACTTTTTAATGTTATTATTTTGGCAATATGAAACATTAGACAAACATTAGAAAGTTAGCAATGCTTTGATACAAATGTGAAAAGTCCACCTATTTTTTTTTGGTAGCAGAAATAATACTCAATACAGTTTTACAAAAACAGAAAAAAATAAATATTACATGACATCTACACAGACACAAACTAACTTTTGACACTTACTTAATTCGATCAATTTCAACAAAAAAATACATGGTCGTATTGTAGGAGGAAAAAAGCCAATGTAAATATATATTTATAAAAGTAAATATATTCTATGAAATATATACACTTATGCAGATGATACTTGCATACAAAATGACGATTGTCAGTAGCACCCTCCCAATGTACTTTCTTCTTCTCCGAAAGAAATGTGGAACAAGTGATTGACTAGTACATGCTCTAAATGGAATTCTACCAGGCAATCTAATTTTTGGAATAAACAAATAAGTCCTCCTATCTTTTCTTGGTTGCAGAAATAATACTCAATACAGTTTAAAAAAAAAAATATTACATGAGATATACACGTACTTTTACGAATTCTACATTTATGAATTCTACATGGACACAAATTAACTTTTGACATTTACTTAATTCGATCAATTAAAAAAAAATATAGTCCATGGGAAAAAAAGCCAACATAAATATATATTTTTATAAAAGTAAAAAAAGACAAATTATTCTATGAAATATATACTTATGCAGACGATTCTTGCATACAAAATGGCAATTGTCAGTAGTAACCCCACTCCCACCGTCTTTCCTCCTTCTCCAAAAGGGTTGTGGAACAAATGATTGCACAGTACATGCTCTAAATGAAATTTTGCCAAGCAATTTAATTTTTGGAATAAACAAATAACAAAGTCAATGACTTAATTCAAACAATCAAATAATAAACTTGTAATTCAAAGATTTAAAAACGCAGCAGTCAACAACCAAGTTGAAATTGGAAAAAAAAACACAGAAGTAAATAAAGCTGTTGAAATTAAAAATGTTAAAACAAATTCACAATAATAACAAGTCATAAGTTTAAAATGTACAAACAACAAACTTTTGAATCAGAAAAAAAACTAAAATGTCCAAAAATGCACTTATATAATAGTTTCGGTTGACACATGTCAAAACACGTTTTGGGCATGTTTTTTGACAAGAAAAAAACTCAAATCGCAGGGGTTTATTTAACATTTGCAACATTATGCCTTTATTGTGTATGTAAAAAGTCATTCTATCTTTCCTAGGTTTCAGGAGTAATACCCAATTACCATACTTAGCCATCCTTAACTAGATAATAAAGATATGGTTTTGTCACGTGTGCCATAACTATAATATGTATATACTGTTGTAATATGATTTAGTTTTTACCTCTGCTGCAAATATATGATACACATACATCATTTAGTCAATTGTCATGAGTATATAATAAAAAAATATCTCTGTATATTTAATAGGGAGCTGAAACAGAAAATAATTATTTAGAAACATAGCCTGCCCATTAAAGTATGAAGATTGGCTATCTTAATATAAAGCTGAGCACTGATTGTATATATGTGTGTGGAGATCATAATCTGGACCAACTGATGATTGCTGGTTTAGCATGAAATATGAATATTGGTGATTATTTATCTTTTCAACATGTGGGTCAGCAATATGAGATGTCATGGAGAATTGAGAATCATATGAAAGTTTGAGGTTGAATCTTTTATATATTACATTATATGTGTGCAGGTGTGTGTAAGCCTATACAGTGTATTAATTTACACATTAAAAACATAGTGTGTTAAAGGTCTGCCCATCACTTGCATATGCATGTAAATGGATTATTCTCCAGTATGAGGGGTCAGAATGATTAATGGTCAACATGGGTAGAATGACAATCTTGGTGCTAACATGGGTTTTGAAGGTTGCACCATCAGATTTTCAATGAAATGGATGGCTGAAGAGTTGTGGATTGGAGTAGTTTGAAGCCTGTCCATTAAAGTATGAAGATTGACTATCTTAATATAAAGATAAGCACTGATTTTATATATATATATATTGTGCCCTTTTGTATGGGTCACCATTTAATTTTTGTGCTAATCTATTAAAAATTTTAAATTTAAGATATATTTGAATATGTGATGTTAATTTTGCTTATGGTAATATTTCAAAAGGTTTAATTAAAGCAATCTATGAGTATTTGATATGTAAAATTGTGCTGATATTGAGAGAGACATTTTAAATGATGATGATTATAATATATGGTAGGAAAAATGGCCATAATCAATACTGCATTAATAGATTTAATAAATAAATATTTAAAGCTAAAGTATTTAAAAAGACAAGTTAAAATTAAATGCATATGTTTATTATTGATAAAATAATATTATAAAAGAATATAAATATTTTAATTATTGTAAGTACTTAAATAAAAGACTAATATTTGATTTTAATAATATTGGATAATTATTTTAAAATCTATTATAATATCTTATTTATTTAAAAAATATTTATTTTAAAAAATGCAATTGTTAGTTTATTTTTAGACGATGACAAGCGTTTCTTGTGTTGTAAAGAACAGATGTTATTTAAATATACACACACATGCTTGGAAGTTGTTTAGTAAAGTTGCAGAATTATTTTAAAAATCATGTTATAAAATTTATAAATAATACGTGAGTTATCACGAAATAAAATAAAGATATTCAATGTGAAATATTAAATCTGATTTTTAAAATATTGCTTTAAAAATATAACGTATAGATAAGACTTAGTTTATTTAAAATATCTTATAAAAGTTAAAATTAAAATCAAGTAAATAAGAATATTTTAAAAAATTTTATGTTTAAATAAACGATAAAATTATTTTGAAATTAATAATGTAATAAATATTAAATATTAAATAAGTCATTATTTATTTTTAATTTTGTGTTGTTGGTAAATATGTAAATAAGCCACAAGTTGATTGTTTAAATGTACCAATCAAATGGGAAGTTTCTTCCGGTATAAGCTTAGTTCAATTGTTAGGGAGGACCTTGTTGATTTTTCGTTAATTGTGTTATTAAAAATAGCTACGTAAATTTTGTAGCTTTTCATTTTTCAAAATTATAAGAGTCTTTAAAAAGTATAAAGTTTTAAAGATAGCTCAGTTTTAATTTTCCCTTCCCCTACTAACCAACCAGCTGGGCCATATATAGTAAAAATATCACTTTATACTAAAGAGACACCATTACGGAGGAGTTTTCGATATAATTTTAAAAGCTAATACTATTGACTATTAGAAAATAGAATTTAAAGAAAAACTTTTTATGAGAAGATTTGCCGCTATAAATTTAAATATATATCTTAAGTAAAAATAGAAAAAAAGTAGTTTTATAAATACTTGTTGTTAAGCTTTTGTTTAAAACTGAAATGACAATTGAACATAATTGAAAAATAATAGCTAAAAGCTTATATAATAAAAATTATATATTGAAATAATTTAAACGGGTCTTTATAGATAAAAAGCTATCTTACCTGTATTTTGTTAGAATGCGCAAGAATATGGCCCGCAATTTGAAATAATTAAATGATAATTTTTCATAAACTATAGACTAATTTAAGATAATAACTTTAAATAATATTTTTAAAGAACGAACGGACAGATAAACTTTTTATTTATTATATTTTTTGGAAGACTGATAATTTTATTTTATTTTAAAAGAACATTTTTCATTTTTCATAAACTTTTAAAAAAACACGTGATGGACCGGAAACAGGAAATGGTGTTCTAGTGAATGTGTACCTAGGATTAAAGAACTATATGATGGAAAAGAAGACATCGCTGGAGTTACGTAATATGAATTCTGTTTTATTTATCTAACATAAAATCTAAATATTATTAATTTATTAAAAATAAGATAGGTACATTTCTTAAAATAATAACTAAAAGTAATATAATAATTAATTGCATAAGTTTATCTTATAATTAATATAACACGTAATATATTAAAGAATGATTGTGAGTGTAAATGTGAATTATTTTATGAAGCTGTAATTCGAAGATTATTGGAAGTGGACTGTACATTAAATCATTGCTTATGGTAAAAATTTTAATAATAATAATAATTTTAATGTATTTAATATGTTTTCTTTAGATCAACCATATATGATATTTTGAATGGATATATGAATATTTTAAAAATACACACACATTATATTGGCAGTGACGTTTTATTTAAATATGCATAATTTGAATTTATGAATAAATACGATGCAACATACATAGGTTTAGAAATAATTATATGATTTTTCTAAATAAATTTAATATTTTGTTTATGTTATAGTATTAGAATTATATTTGTTATTCATAAGTAATTATTTTATTGCAGTTAGGGGATTAGCTATATTTTATTTTTGTTTTATTGGATAATTAAGTTAGTTTTATGTAGAGTTTATACTTGGATTGAGTACCAATAGATGGATAAATAGTTTGGATAATTATATTTTATTTAGAATTGATATGTTTTCCGGTTTAAATAAGTTTTAAGTGTTTTGTAGATAGTTATTAAGAAGGGTAAAACACATAAAGAAAGTATAATTTTACATAGAAAAGAATCATAGAATTTATCTAATATAATACTTTATGAATTTGAAATTGATGAATAATTTAAATATTATTATTTAACAGTACATATATGTAATGCATATTTGATAAAACATGTAGCATGGATTGCGTTAAAATGAAATATAAATTATACTCAATTATTTTTATTACATTACAAAGATACATTAATTTGTACATATATGCTATTAAGGTAATGCTGATATTAAAGTGAACACATGTTAGTACATTATAAGAGCACACGACAATAATACTTGAATGATGTAGCAATTTAATTAGTAAAGTTTAATTGTTTACATATGCTACATAAATATTGTTTACATAAATTTTCTGTATAATAATTGAAGTTCACTGATATTTATTTAAAATTCTAAGTTTTAAAAACATACTTCAATGTTATTAGTATAGCATTTTAAAAGAATGTATAGATTATTTAATAGGAGTATGAGCTAATAACAGTGTAAACATCTTGTATTATTATTTTCTTATTTTATTTTTCTTTATTTTCTAATTTGAACTGTAAATATTGTAAATAAATTCTTAATCAAAGTTAATGTGAATAAATTTGTTTAATTTGTTTAAAAGTGTGTCGAGTTCATTATTTTGCACCACAGCATTTGACAGCAATAATTTGAATAAACATATATTTGCACAATTGAATTTATTATGTATTAGAAATAAACACAATTTTCTTGATATATTTATAAGAATTGATTGACATTAATATATCATATTGCAAGGTCATAAGATGGTATAGCACAATATAAAAGTACATATTATTTATTGCACAGATTATTAAATTGTAAATTTTGATTATTCTAAAATTAAGATACTATATGAAAATAAAAGATATACATATATATTATATATTTGATGATTGATGATATAACAGAAATAAATAAGCTTAAGTTATACCCTAAGATTAGTATTGAGTATTATTATTATGAATAAGTTAGGTGTATTTAGGTTTGATATAAAATCCCTTATCATACTTATTTACATGAGTTATCATTACTTTAAGATAATTAGAAGAACCTGAGATTATTTAATTATATTTTAAAAATTAAAAGTTAAGATTTATTTTTATTATTATTAAAGATAATTTATTTTATTTTAAAAGCCATAAGAATGCTATAGATGTAGTATTAAGTTAATAAGGAGGTGACAGTATTCTTATGCCATTGAGACAATGTCTTGGAAGATATTGACTCAATGTAAATCTACTTATTACTTTGTAACTTTACTTCACAGTCTCATGATTTTAATAAATACTTATTTAATTAGTACATACTATAGAATTATATTGATTTTAATAATTAATAATAAATTTAAGTAGAATATGATAGTATAAAAGTAAGTTAAAGATAGATATGCAAATTTTAATTAAGCATTACAATATATATATATATATAAGCAATGGATCTGGAAGTCCGATCCATGCTTCACAGCCTCCTATAAACTTTAATTAATATTGTAGACCTGAATTAAGTTTATAGCCCAGTATCAGCAGGGTTTTGCATTAAAGCTAAAATTAATTTCGTTTATTAAATTTGTATCTGCATTTAAATATTTCTTTTTAAATAAATTCCGTTCCAAGATTAAATTGCTGTTAAAAAAATTACTTGTAAAACCTATTAATCAAACATATATATACGTCAAGCGTATATATATATATATGAGTTAATGCAAAATTCTGCTGAAATAAAATGTTATTTTGTTAAAAGAAATAAGAATATATTTTTCTTTTTAAATTTTGTTAAAATATGGCGTATGATTTTATTTTGAGATAAGCCTGCCAACATTTTCTAAAGGAATGTATGTTTTTAATTAGTTAGCCCATTCAAGGCAAATTAAAGATGGCCTTTTTTAATTAATAGAAATTCAAAGTTTGAATAAAGAAATTTAGAATAAGAAATTAAAAGTTATTTTTAGAAAATGTTACCTTGAAACAAAGGAGTGTGTGTGTGTGGAGGGGGGCTTATCAAGATCTAAAATCATATGCAAAACAATAGAAGGGTAGCTGACAGAAAGGTATAAATAGGAGAGAGAACAAAAGATATGGCTTTTTTCAGATTTCTCTTTTGAGAATTCATTCAGATTTCTCTTGTGATGCATTTCAGATTTCTCTTTAGAATTGATTGAGATTTCATTTCAGAATTCATTCAGATTTCTCTTTTGATTCATTCATTGAGATTTCATTTCAGAATTCATTCAGATTTCTCCTTTTGATTCATTTTTGGATTCAGATTTTTCATTCATTCGTTATGATTCTGACGATTATTATTATTAGGATTGATTATTGATCAGCTCGGCTCTCTCTCTCTGGTGCTTGGCTTTTTCACACAGATCCTGTGCTGTGATCTTCTGAGATTTCATTTCTCATGCAGATTTTGCTCCTAAAGTTATTTGACTGTCGTCCTCGGAACCACTTATAAGTTTCAACATGCGACCAGTTAGAAGTCATATGAATTTGATGGATTCGACCATGCTTGGCAGCTAGGCAAATAGCTTTGCCTGCTGCCAGGGTCCTAAAACCATCAAAATGCCATAGTATCCAACCTGTATTAACCTGAACTCTGTGCCATGTCTGTGGGACTTTTCGTTAAAAAATGCTGCATATTTCCTTGTCCGGACAAATACCTCTCTATGGACATATCAAGCCACAAACATCACAGGAACAGGACCAAGGACCCAGGATGGTAATCATATCTCTCCTCATGAACTATTTACTATTCTACCTTTTTTGATCATACCTTTCTTAATTGCATTATTGAATTATATTTCTGAATTGTTTTATTTAATTATATTTTATAACGTAACTATTTCTATTAGACTAATCTTAGATGTATATATATATATTGTGTGATCATCTATTTATATTTATATTTAACCTTTTTCCTTCGCTATTCCTCATTGCTAACATGTTATAAATATTTTGTATTCCATTGTGGTGTAAGTTAAAAGTCAATTTTCATTTAAAATATCTTTCCAATTTCAATTATGTTTGTAAATTAAATACGAGTAAGTTTCCTTTGTTTGCCAACTTGATCTCCTCGATAATGCCCCTTTTGTCTGCCTGTAGCCCCATACATATATCTTATTTAGCTATACATGTCTCAAATAATTTTAAACTGTTTTCAGCACAAAGCAATTAGAAAATGCTTTGTGAAAGATTTTTTTTTATTGTGCTTTATCAAGGAGATTCGAGTTAACAATTTTATTAAAGTTGGGAAGAAAAGACTTAGACCGCAAAATATTATATCGTTACTATCCGTTTTTTTGTCAAATTCGTTTTTCATTAATCCATAGGGGAATAGTGGAGGCCATTAAAACATTACTAATATTTAAAAAAAGTCATTAATTAAATATATTATTTAACTAAAAAGCTTGAGTTTTCTAATTTTCTTTCAATGCTTTATTTTGCTTTTCCAATGATCCAGGTATGCAAAACACATATTTTATAGTACTTTTATGCACATTTAACTATTTAGTTCCATAAGTATTCTTGTCCATTGTCTCTCCCTGATGCTAAGCTTGGGCCAGATGAGAAAATAATTTATGCATGTCTCAGATAATGTTGTTGGTTTGTAATTAGACTCGATAATAGGTGAAGAGGGCAGAGGTCATAGTATTCTTGATTTGCGTATGGGTGGCCTTGAGGTACTTTCGCCTAGTATTCAAACTGAGTTAAACCAACATACATAGTCTGCCTGGCACAATATATATATATATTCTACCGGACACTCCATCCATTCTGATACAGAGGGCGCCACCAGACCACTACTTGTCTGGAAAATTTGTTTACTGTGATCAGAATAGATGATGATGGTTTTTGCCGATTAGACTCAGGAAGAAACAAGAGATCTTAAATTGTTTAGACAATTGAGACAAAAGCACAAAGACAAATGTCAGTCAAATTAAGTTTAAACATATTTAATAAAATTTTATTCAGAGAAGAATAACTTATAAGAAAAGTTTATAAGTTAACAAATATGATTAGCTCGGGCATCTACCAGAAAGACTAAATGCAATGCTCTGGCAGATCTACTGATTCTTTAATAAACAAATTTAAAAGGGTGGAAGCAAATTTCATTCAGCAGAGGATTCATCCAAACATTGGTTTTCACTTTCAGATATTTAAACAGTATGTCCTTGAAATAGATCAAAGGAACCAGTGCCGATAAGCTTTTCGAGATCTAAACATGGTCAGACCTCGAATGTCCTTATATCGGTATAAACTGCACCTATTACTACATTTAAAATAATGGTGATTGATCCACCTCAAGAACAACTGAAAAATAAGATTGAAAGGAAGTAAAACAATTAAAAACTGGTGAATCCCAGCCAAACGATTGGCGAAAATTACTTTAAAATTAATAATTAAAGGTCTCAATAAGGGACAAATAAATAATTAAAAAAACAGTTACGTCTGCCCCAGCATTTAAAAAAAATAAACTTACAAACAAATTCTGAGTACACGCTCTGATAAATTTAAAGCACACATAATAAATACAAAAAGAAATCTATCGGAGAGTGCACATGAGTACGAAATATTAAAAGTTTAAATACTCCAGCAGAACGAAAGTATTGCTCACCTGTAGTTTAAAGAGGGATATATTTTATCTTCCTGCTGACAACTTATAAAATTACAAAGAAAAACAATTCTAATTTCCGCCTTCAGAGATATAAGAACCGAAATCCCCACCTGCGGAAAATTAGACAATAAAGTCGTCAGCCAAAAGATTTTGGAGGTTTAGCAATAGGGCAAACATAGAGTTTAAAATTAATTATTGAATATTAACCTAATTACAGGTAAGCATTTAAAAGGCATGACTGCCAAAGCATTTATAAAAATACATAAAAATAGAAAACTCACTCGTCACTCTTCAATAAACAAAAATTGAAAGCAACTTGGAATCTTAAAACTAAGATTCCAAGACACACTACAAAATATTAGAAAACACAGCAAATATTAAATATGAGGCTATATAAATTACTTAAGCTTATGAATACATATTTATGATTAGACTGAGTGGAGATTTAATGAGAATTAATTTACCCTGGGAAGAATAAAAATGAAAATAGTTACCTTTTGGTAAAAGCAATGTTCACGTAGAGTGTGCACTATTATTTTAGTTCATTTTCAGGTCTTTAGACAGCAAGGTAGATGTAAAGAGGTTCCAGCTTCTTTCTAGGTGTTTAAGGCATTACTGGAGCAAATTTGCAAGTCAGGAATCCATCTTTTGTTGAGTTAGCAAGCCATTCGGGTGGTAATAACATGTATAAAATTTTTCATCTTGTTGCAAGCAAAAGTATTTAATAACAGCTGATGTCCTTTAAGAATTTAAATGTCCGTGCTGATATAAACTTTCACTTGAGAAACAGCTTGTCTAGTAATGAATTAACTGACACTCCAAATTGTCGAGGCTATCTATACATTGCTCCATTTCCCGCAAAACACTTTCCTTGTTGTCCAATTTCTACACCTTAGGCAGGGCAAATATTAATCTCCCGCTCAATCTAATCTAGGAATTCTACCCAGGGATTATTGAAATGAAAACAACTACATAAAAATTAAATCTCCGCTGTTAAAATAAAAGCCACAGGAATGTAATTAGCTAGGTTGCTTGTTTTTTTAATTAATTGATTTAAAGTAAAAACAAGCGGTATATGAAAACTATTTTAAAATAAATCGATAAACATTGAAATGAAGCGTTTTACATATAAACGCTTGTGTATTTTGATACGCATATTCTTTTTTAAATAATAATAAAATTTAAACATTAAACGTTTAATGAAAATTAAAAGCTTAATAAATATTTTTGGTAATAACACCATTGAAATGGATTTCAATTCAGTTCAATATATATATATATATATATATACATTACAAGCATAAATCTAAACTAGTCAATATATAATTAAAATTATCCCAAATCCAAAACTCAAACAGACCAGCAAAAAGTGTAGTTTTTGTAGTTCTTTACACTTGAGAAGTCTGCTTGTAGCAGTGAAACCTATAGTTGTATTTTAATATTATTTTTTTTGCTGGTCTGGTTGAGTTTTGGATTTGGGGTAATTTTAATTATATATATATATTGTAACGGGCACAGATGCTGTTACATTATTTTTTTTTAAAAATTGAGACATTGAAAAGTTTGCATTTAAAAACTTCTTTTTTTTTAAGACATAAAAATTGAAAATTAATTCTATCTTAAACTCGTCTATATATATATAAAATTGCACAGATGAAAAAATTATTAAAAGAAAACTTTATTAAGGAAGAAAAAAGTTTTTTTAAAACTAAATTTTCAGAAAAAAAAACTTAAAAGATTTAATTAAAGATAAAAATATATCTTCAAGAATGTATATAAATTAATTAATGCTATTGTAAAATGGAAATGATTGTTTTAATTAGTTAAATGTAAGCTAGCCCTTGGGCATTGCACAAATGTATAAGCAACAGTCAGATAGGAGAGAAAAAAACAATAAAAACTAATGGCCAATAAAAGAAATCCCTCGGGAGGTGGATCAGAATGAAAAGACCATCACCATCATCATGACGTAATGTCCACTGAATCTGCAAAATTAATATAAAAAGAAAAAGTTTGGAAATAAATTTTAGTGAAGGAGAATTAATAGAAGACAGAGATATGTTAAGTCGGAGAGTTGGAGGTGAAGGGATTGAAAGATGCACTTTCAATTCCTTCAGTTGTTATAAAAAAGAAAATGAAACATAATTTTCCCCATACTGTGAACTATAGGACATCTGGGCCCAGCAATAAAATACCAGCTACCATAAAGGACTAACGGCTAACTGGATACCAATATCTTCAGGACGGCTTGGGAATTCACGTTCAAAATTACAAACAACTACAAAATATGGACCTTTTAAAACTGTAAGACTTTAGATAATTCATGAACATTAAATATAAAACTTTCCTAGTATTTAAATGATAGCAATAGTATTGCCTATCTGACCAAACTAAATTATTTAATAATTAATTTTTTGGAATGTATTATTAGTTTGTTAAATCATTTTCATTAATTTATTTTCCATTCTTTTAAGTTTTTGTTATGATTTTTTTTTATTAAAACAATTTGTAATAAATGCTAAATTTAAGTCAGGCGTGAATGTCTGCATAGATTTGTAAAATTATATATGTTAGTTTAAGGGAGGGTAATCTTAGGTTATTTGTTTCATAGTTAAATTGGGTAATCTTAGGTTATTTGTTTCGTAGTTAGATTGGGTCAATGGATTGGATATATTGGTGTAATTAGTAGATGTAGTATGAGATTCGCTACTTGCAGGATCGTATCATATGCCACACATCCCCTTTGCCTATGGAATGGGATCGTAAGTTGGCAAAAAGAACTGTTGTCCCTTCCTATGGAGTTTTCTTTTTTATTGTTCTTCTTGCCAGACAGATGTCATATTCCTGTACTGGGTGAGAAACAATTTCTTCTCTTAATTCTGCTGTTCAGATGTACATTTCTGACAGTATGGTATTTTGTGCTGTCGTATTCATGCTACATTGAATACATCAACATATCAGATGGATTGATGTTGGTTTAACTGCAAACTTTTGACCTAAGGTTAAATAAGGGATATAATATTTTCTTTTCAAATGCAATCTATGTAGTCTATTCATACTCGACACTCTAAATAAAAATATTAAACTCATCTGTGCGAACTTATAAAAGTTTAAACATAAATTAAATTCTAAAAACAAAGTTAAAATTTGAGTTAAATTTTCAAGTACTGATGTTTTATAAAAGGAAAATTTTAAAGTAAAAGTGATTCTAAAATGATTCAAAATTTATATGTGCATAAATAAATGTTTGTATGTTAATTACTGGCAGTGGCTTCTTTTATTTATTTTTTAAATGAAATATTATTAGATAAGAATTAATATTTTATAAATCCCTGCATCTCACTGAGCTAGTGGCATTGGGCTAACAGTCAAAATATATAAAATAAATTTTTTTTTTCTGCCTACTATATAAATTTTCTAGGTTCTAAGTAGCCTAGTGGTGCTCTGTAGCGCAGATATGGAAAGACTCCGATTCCATCGACCATTATAATATATATATATATCATATGATGGAATTAACATCCATTATGTTGTCTTTATAAAATACTTTAATATAAAAATATAAATAAATATTATAGACAACTATATTTGAATTAATAAATAATAATAAATTTATTTTGCATCACATCGATTTTCGTTCAATACGAATCTTCTCAAGATGTTAGAATAAATCAAAAAGTCATGCGATTTATATTAACTTAGTATACACTTATAAAAATTATTAAAATTTTCAATGTTTAATTGACGACTTACAATTCAACTTCACAGATTCTTGGAGCAAAATTCAAAAACGAGTATCCTTTGACTTTAATGATAAAGGCTTCATAAAATTATGACATTTTAAAGAATACAGTTTATAAAAATCACTATCAACAATCAGAAGACACTGATCACACAAATGTCTGTAGAGTTGAAAGAAATCAGATGATATATCCTCAATATAGCAGTTTTTTAAAATTTTGTTTATAAAAATCTTTAAATAAATTAAAAGACATTATATTTACTAAATTGTATAAAAACTTGCATTTTTCTTTAGTAGATAAAAATTCTAAAATCACTTCGTTCTTTAATATAAATATTTCAATGACGTTCTAATTTAAAATATTTCTAATTTCTCCATTTAATTCTATAGTTGTATAAAAAAACTGTAAATATAATGTCTTTTAATTTATTTAAAGATTTTTATAAACAAACTTTTAAAAAACTGCTATATTGAGGATATACCATCTGATTTCTTTCAACTCTACAGACATTTGTGTGATCGTGTCTTCTGATTGTTGATAGTGAATTTTATAAACTGTATTCTTTAAATTGTCATAATTTTATGAAGCCTTTATCATTAAGGTCAAAGGATACTGGTTTCTGAATTTTGCTCCAAGAATCCGTGAAGTTGAATTATAAGTTGTCAATTAAACATTGAAAATTTTAATAATTTTTAAGGTTTGGTTTGAACAATAAGTGCATACCAAGTTAATATAAATCACGTGACTTTTTGATTTATTCTAATATCTTGAGAAGGTTTATTTTGAATGAAAATCGATTTGATGCAAAATAAATTTATTATTATTTATTAATTCAAATATAGTTGTCTATAATATTTATTTATATTTTTATATTAATATATATATATTAGGATTTGGGGTAATTATATATATATATGGAGGTAGTAATCTGGACCAACTGATGATTGCTGGTTTAGCATGATATATATATATATTGAAACAGTGAGATTCGTATTCGAATCTCAAGTTTCACCTTTTTCTATCGTCTCTCACTGACCGGTCTATCCCACCCAAATTTAAACTTTTGGTATCGAGTTGTGTGTGTAACAATATTAAAAATGTATAAATATATGTAGAATTCAACATAAACACGCACACATTTCGATCTCAAATTAAAGGCAATAAATACGGATAAAGTAATATAATTTAGATTTCTTTAGCTAAATAAATCTTGTGTAATATTAATCATTTATTTTGAATTTATAAAGTTCGTATTTATTGCTTAGTTTAAATTTCGTTAAATAATAATTCTAACAAAATCTGATGCAATAATTAATTAAAGTTAAAATAATTTTATTCCCTTTTGTCTTTGAAAATTTAAAAGCATCGGTCAGTGATAGATAATAAATTAATTATAGGAAAATTCCAAAAAAATGTAATTAACGAATGTAAAAAGGTCAGTGATAGATAATAAATTAATTATAGAAAAATTCCAAAAAAATGTAATTAACGAATGTAA
Source organism: Epiperipatus broadwayi (assembly GCA_028023455.1). Classification (NCBI taxonomy): domain Eukaryota; kingdom Metazoa; phylum Onychophora; class Udeonychophora; order Euonychophora; family Peripatidae; genus Epiperipatus; species Epiperipatus broadwayi. The sequence continues at coordinate 4,749,189 of JAQFVV010000092.1, forward strand.
AAAAAAAACAAAAAAACAAACAATAGCACAGCAGATTTCTTTCTAATTAAAACCAGCAAAAGCATTGATTATCCTGAGGGCAAGATAAAGAAAACCTAAAAATATCTCAACAGAAAAATTAAAAGATCAAGATAAAAAAAGGAGGCCATCTTGGACTTGCTGGAGACTTTCACTTGAATTCTAGCTTTGCTCTCGAGTGGAGAGTCTAAAATATCTTAAAATAAATTGATATTGCCAAGGTATGACCGAGTAAGCACCGAGATTATTCTCCATCGGGAGATGGCCCACCATATGCTGAACTTCACCTTGCCCATCGTAAAAACACCATAATGATCTGCTGCCTGAAATAAACAAGAAAGCCGCTGCTGTTAAAATCAATAAAAAAACCAAAGACAAGAAACAAAACTGCTAATCACGAACAATCTTCTATTAAACAAATGGACGAAAACATCTTATAAAACAGGTACCTGTGTGTGTATTCCAAATTATAGAGTACTCTAGTAAAATAAGCTATAGCTCATCTCCTACTATTTGTCTAACTTCTAAATGTTAAAATTGTAATTTTGTGAAACTAAAATTTGAGAATTAATGTAATCTGTAAATTTCTCGCATAATCTAGCTTACCTCCCTCTATCCTTCTTAGGTGTGTATTTCTCAAATCTCCACTTTATTTAAATTATCATTGAACTATTATTCTCATAATTGTCTTAGTTTTAAAGCTAAATCCATAATCGCTTGAACAGTGAATGCGTGTCAAATTGTCATTAATATTTGCTTTATAAATAACTTAAATTTCATATAAATCGACACGCATTCAAAGAATCAGTTATTGTAATGCAGGGTCTACTACTTCGTAAGAGCTGGCATGCTCGCTGTAATAAGTCCCCTTATTAGATATTTTTTATTATTATTAAATTTTAATGAATAATTACGGAAATTTCATTTATTTGAGAGTCACCAATTTTCTTTCAGTCAACGTTGATAATGGGGGGCCGAGTTTGAAATCTAGTTAAATATTACCATAATCTTTTAGATCTTATACATGTGTTACATTTTGAAGCAACGATGGCTCATTCCGCGCCGTGAATACTCCGGATTCTATAGGGTTGAATTAACCCCAGTCGTCCTACACAAGTGGACATGATAATGTTCCTGTAGGGCTTGATGACCGTCATGCAGCCAGCTGGCAAATTGCAACACGGACCGCTTGTCCCTGGTTATGCTCATGTGACACCTTACCTCTTTGGGTCGAGGCAGAGACCAACCTGAAGCCCTTATAAACTTATTCACGGCATTGCAGTTTCAGTGCTGCCATTTTATATCGCCCTTCTAAAGCGTACCACGTGTCCCTTTACTTAGTTTATCATTCTCTATATCACTCCGCCTCGGCATTATATTCGTCATCCACTCTCAAATAAATGTTCGCCCTTAGTCGTAAAATAAATATTTTTATTAAATAAATGTATGTCCGCCACCACGGATGACTCTTGCAGTGCAAAGTATAAATCCCCTACATTGCACATTAGAAATACTCACTCGGGAACCTTAGGTAGCTAGATTACACCTTCATACAAATGAATGCTCTTTATAAATAAATGTATTTTTATATATAGTAAAATTGCCAATTAGCTATTGAAACTCTGAATATAAAATATGATTAATAACATTAATAATGTTTTTTTATTAAATATGTAAATAAATAATTTTAACTGTACGTCTGTAGTTAAGTTTTCATTTATTCGATGCCCATTATATATATTTCCTCGATTATATATGTGAAGTAATATTCGTTTGATTGTTGGCCAACTCGGAAACAATACCATGAATCTCGTGCATCTCCCTGACCACCGTGCCTAAAGAAGTGTTTACTTATGTCGCATCAGAGGCATTGTTCCATAGATTGTAGTGTGGAACCGATAAACTATGTTCGAACTCGGTACCATGGGTGGCTTCGCTACTCGATGGTGCTGCTGTTCTGTGTGGTGGTCGAACTCTGCACTATGTTAACGAGATACACGTGTTTTGACTGTTACATAGTTAGATTTTTTTTTAGCATTTGGCACCAATAACGTGAGGCTTCGAGTATAAAACCCATAGATACCCTGAGCAAAAATAATGCAGATAAATTCCTTTAGCGTTCGTTGCCGAGTTGGCTAATTGTTTTATATATATAAGAGTTTGTTTTGGATAAAAATAAAAGTAATAAAAATAAATCGAGTGAAGTAATGTGGGTTGAGTGAGTGAAGGGACAGCAGGCGTAATAACAAATTTAGGGAAAGCAGGGATGTGTGTGTAATTTAAGAAGGAACGAAATACTCGGATCTAATGAAATATCTTTTATATAATAATAATAATAATCAGTAGCTAAATGAGACAGCAGAAGCTTATTATGTTTAACAATAAAATTTAATTAAAGTAAAAATATATATATCATAGACAGCAGTGGCTTATACGCGTTACTAATAGTTCGTTATGATATATATGTTAAGTATATTAAAGGCAGCAATGTAGAGTAGGAGAGGGCAATGAAAGAGTATTATAGGGCCAAGATACTGGTGGGGAATAGTTAAATGCTACTAGTGTAAAATAAATAAATAAATAGTAAGAAAATGGAAACAGAAAATACTGATACAGAACAGCTAGATTTATCTGAGGCTTTGGAGTCAACACCTGAGCGAAGGGAAGCTCCGCAACAATGCAGAGCATCAATGGACTATAATTTCAGGTTCATGGAGGAGGTGCTCAGATGGAGTATGCAGGAGGTGAAGAAAATGTATGAGGAGGAAATGAGAAAAAGAAGCGATGAAGAATCAAAAAGGAGACAGGAAGAAGAAAAAAGAAGAGTCAGGGAATGTCAGGAATTTAAAGACACTATAGTGAGAGAGTTAGAAGTAATAAGGGAACAGTTGGGAATATCCAAAGTTAGTAAAAAGGTAGAAGAGGTTAAAGACAGGCAGAGTGAAATGAAGGTAGAGAGATCTGATGAACCTATGATAGAAGAGCAAACAGGTAGTGTCGTGAAGGTAAAAAAATATGATGAGCAGAGAGACCTCATTCCAACCGATGAAGGCCCACAAGAACCGGAAAAGGAAGTCAGCATTAAAGAAGAGGTGAAGATGGACATTGGACACCAAAGCTATTTAGCCAAGATGATCCACATCAAGATCTTTAGAGGGGAGATTGGAGAAAACCCGCAAGCCCACTTAGAGAGCTTGCAAAAGTTTTTCCAATTTCATAAAACAGGGCCAGACGAGCAGATAGCGATAGCTAGCTACCATCTACAGGGATCTGCCAAGGACTGGTGGAATATGGTGAGATGGAAGCCTAAAACAATCGGAAATTACAAAGATGTGTTAATGAAGCGTTACTGGAGTAACGAGTGTCAAAGTGGTATCTACAATACGCTCTGCCAGGAAAAATATGGGACGATACCCCAAGAGACACACACGCAGTTTTTCCTCTGCCAAGCGAATCGGTTTAAATCCCTTACAACATTCGCCTTTTCGGATTCACACGTCATAGAAACCATCCAGCATGGCATGCCGCTGGCCATCCAACAGTTGATGGCAGGCAGTCGTATAAAGAACATAGAAGAAATGAGTAAATTTCTCACTACATTAGATTTTAGCCATTGGGCCAAAGAACCGCTGGATAGAAGACAAAAATTAGAAAACCCCAGGCCACAGTCGTCAACGACGAGAGATATATATTATCCACCTGACCCGGGGTTATAACAATATTGGAGCATTTCAGACGGCCATTCCGTGTATAAAATTTAGTAAAACGAACTTGATAAATATTGGTTGAATGGAAATTATATTGGTCAAATAGGGCTTTATATAGAAATTTTGTTATGTATATTTAATTATTATTATTCTTTAAAATTTTTTTTTATATATATTATGTTAATTAATATTAGTCTAAGAATTTTTTTTATATCTAAAATTGGTTTAACTAATAGTATTATAATGATTGCTAACCAGACACGGCCAAATTAGGTCATTTTAAAATTAAAGTTTAAATTCTAGATCCGGGTATATAAATTGTTCGTTACTTCATGTAATCTCTGCTTTCTATATTTATGTGTATCTGTAGGAAAAAAATAATAATAATAATAATTCTTTCGTATTTAAATTATGTAATGTAAATTTTTTTCCCTTTCTTGCCTCCTTTGTTCTTCCTTAATTGTTCACGGGAAGTATGGGGAAATGAAACAGTGAGATTCGTATTCGAATCTCAAGTTTCACCTTTTTCTATCGTCTCTCACTGACCGGTCTATCCCACCCAAATTTAAACTTTTGGTATCGAGTTGTGTGTGTAACAATATTAAAAATGTATAAATATATGTAGAATTCAACATAAACACGCACACATTTCGATCTCAAATTAAAGGCAATAAATACGGATAAAGTAATATAATTTAGATTTCTTTAGCTAAATAAATCTTGTGTAATATTAATCATTTATTTTGAATTTATAAAGTTCGTATTTATTGCTTAGTTTAAATTTTGTTAAATAATAATTCTAACAAAATCTGATGCAATAATTAATTAAAGTTAAAATAATTTTATTCCCTTTTGTCTTTGAAAATTTAAAAGCATCGGTCAGTGATAGATAATAAATTAATTATAGGAAAATTCCAAAAAAATGTAATTAACGAATGTAAAAAAACAAAAAACAAACAAACAACAAAACAAACAATAGCACAGCAGATTTCTTTCTAATTAAAACCAGCAAAAGCATTGATTATCCTGAGGGCAAGATAAAGAAAACCTAAAAATATCTCAACAGAAAAATTAAAAGATCAAGATAAAAAAAGGAGGCCATCTTGGACTTGCTGGAGACTTTCACTTGAATTCTAGCTTTGCTCTCGAGTGGAGAGTCTAAAATATCTTAAAATAAATTGATATTGCCAAGGTATGACCGAGTAAGCACCGAGATTATTCTCCATCGGGAGATGGCCCACCATATGCCGAACTTCACCTTGCCCATCGTAAAAACACCATAATGATCTGCTGCCTGAAATAAACAAGAAAGCCGCTGCTGTTAAAATCAATAAAAAAACCAAAGACAAGAAAGAAAACTGCTAATCACGAACAATCTACTATTAAACAAATGGACGAAAACATCTTATAAAACAGGTACCTGTGTGTGTATTCCAAATTATAGAGTACTCTAGTAAAATAAGCTATAGCTCATCTCCTACTATTTGTCTAACTTCTAAATGTTAAAATTGTAATTTTGTGAAACTAAAATTTGAGAATTAATGTAATCTGTAAATTTCTCGCATAATCTAGCTTACCTCCCTCTATCCTTCTTAGGTGTGTATTTCTCAAATCTCCACTTTATTTAAATTATCATTGAACTATTACCTTCTCATAATTGTCTTAGTTTTAAAGCTAAATCCATAATCACTTGAACAGTGAATGCGTGTCGAATTGTCATTAATATTTGCTTTATAAATAACTTAAATTTCATATAAATCGACACGCATTCAAAGAATCAGTTATTGTAATGCAGGGTCTACTACTTCGTAAGAGCTGGCATGCTCGCTGTAATAAGTCCCCTTATTAGATATTTTTTATTATTATTAAATTTTAATGAATAATTACGGAAATTTCATTTATTTGAGAGTCACCAATTTTCTTTCAGTCAACGTTGATAATGGGGGGCCGAGTTTGAAATCTAGTTAAATATTACCATAATCTTTTAGATCTTATACATGTGTTACGTTTTGAAGCCACGATGGCTCATTCCATGCCGTGAATACTCCGGATTCTATAGGGTTGAATTAACCCCAGTCGTCCTACACAAGTGGACATGATAATGTTCCCGTAGGGCTTGATGACCGTCACGCAGCCAGCTGGCAAATTGCAACATGGACCGCTTGTCCCTGGTTATGCTCATGTGACACCTTACCTCTTTGGGTCAGGGCAGAGACCAACCCGAAGCCCTTATAAACTTATTCACGGCATTGCAGTTTCAGTGCTGCCATTTTATATCACCCTTCTAAAGCGTACCACGTGTCCCTTTACTTAGTTTATCATTCTCTATATCACTCCGCCTCGGCATTATTTTCGTCATCCACTCTCAAATAAATGTTCGCCCTTAGTCGTAAAATAAATATTTTTATTAAATAAATGTATGTCCGCCACCACGGATGACTCTTGCAGTGCAAAGTATAAATCCCCTACATTGCGCATTAGAAATACTCACTCAGGAACCTTAGGTAGCTAGATTACACCTTCATACAAATGAATGCTCTTTATAAATAAATGTATTTTTATATATAGTAAAATTGCCAATTAGCTATTGAAACTCTGAATATAAAATATGATTAATAACATTAATAAGGTTTTTTTATTAAATATGTAAATAAATAATTTTAACTGTACATCTGTAGTTAAGTTTTCATTTATTCGATGCCCATTATATATATTTCCTCGATTATATATGTGAAGTAATATTCATTTGATTGTTGGCCAACTCGGAAACAATACCATGAATCTCGTGCATCTGCCTGACCACCGTGCCTAAAGAAGTGTTTACTTATGTCGCATAAGAGGCATTGTCCTGTAGATTGTAGTGTGGAACCGATAAACTATGTTCGAACTCGGTACCATGGGTGGCTTCGCTACTTGATGGTGCTGCTGTTCTGTGTGGTGGTCGAACTCTGCACTATGGTAACGAGATACACGTGTTTTGACTGTTACAATATATATATATATATTGGTGATTATTTATCTTTTCAGCATGTGTATGATCAGGTGGGTCAGCAATATGAGATGGCATAGAGAGTTAAGAGTCATGTGAAAATCTGAGTTCAAATCACTTATATATTACATTATAGGTGCAGGTGTGTGCAAGCCTGTACAGTGTATTTATTTAGAAACATAGAGTAAATTTTGTAAGCAAAGATTACAAATAATTAGGGGCCAGTTTGAGCTACATCTCCATAGACCTTAGAAAAATACATCAGTCCTATTATTAAAGATAGTGAAGTTTTACCCCTCAAACACAAGATAAAACAACTAGCGAGCACGTGATAAATATATGGTTTTTATTGCATTATCAATGTCTTATTAAACAACATTTACTTTATTTTAAAGTAACTTTTATCTGGTCACACAATTTACAAAGTAACTTTTATCTGGTCACACAATTTACAAAGTTATATACTAAAGTCTATAATAGGCACAGTACATGATAATAACTGTTATAGTCCTCCCTTTTCTCAAAAGTGAATTATTCCAGATGCCTCCTTATCTGATATGATTAAGCATTGTTTGCCACAGGCCAATAGGCTGATGTATAGATAAAACATAGCCAATAATTATTACAGGCCAATAAGCAGCGATGCTTGCAGAATCTGAAGGTTTTCAATAAGGTCTGGGATTTGGCTATAAATAGTCAGCATTTTGTGAGAATCAGGGTAGAATATCTGTCTAACTTGAAAGACTGTTTGCATTCTCCCAGGGAAGCTCTGCTAACCTGAACAGCAGCAACAGCAAGTATTCCCATTGATAGCACTATGCTATTTAGTCTACACAGGTAGGCAAGTCTCACAGAGATCGGATGCTGCTAAGACTATGGTTGGCTCAAGGCAAGCTCTCTTGTATATCTGGAAGAGCCATACACCCTATCCTTGAGACAAGCTATCAGGTGTAGCTGGAAGTGGTAGGCAGAACCCAGAGTTTATGTTAAGCTACAATATTCAACATTGTAAGTATTCTCTTGTATATATACTCTATATTGTATTAAATATACTTGTAGATATAATAAATATATTAATTGTAATACTTGTCTTAGTATTATTTTCTGTAGGTTGGGTCTGTAATCCAGACCAAATATAACAGATTTTGGTGCAGTCACACAAAAGTTTTTTTTCCCCACAGCTGGAAAAAAAAACCTTGGGAATGTAAATAAGCGACTGCGCACTTATTTAGACACTCATAAGTTATGAATCTGTGATTATTAGATCACACTTAAATACTGTCCAAGTAAAACAATGATTATTAAAATCACTTATTTCTGGCAAAATAAAAAGTAAAATACATGAATAAGCAAGCATAGACAGCCATTGTCAAAATGACTTAATTCTGGGAGAAAAACTAAAGTGATCACAAACATGATTGGTGGTTCATAAACCAATCAAAATTGGCCTTTCTAAAAAATACAGAAGCTCACCCTAGCGAAGTAAAAAGTCTGTCAAACATAACCATATTGAATGGTTATTCACAAATATATGAAATCAATATTTTTCTCATGCTAATAACAGGAAAAAAAGACTAATACAATTGGTTCGATGGAAGCTTTTGACCCAGGGTTCCCTGAGAACTGGTCAAGCTACAAAGAGTGCCTGATTTTTATATGCAGGCTAATAAGATTAAAAAGTCTGAAATAAAATTAGCGATGCTGATGACAATAATCGGGTCACAGACATATAATATTTTAAAATCTCAAATTGGGTCAGAAACACTGGCCGATTTGAATTTTAAGAAGGCATTGGTGATTCTCACAGAATATTTTTTTCCCAAACTGCTAACAATAATGCAGAGATATTATTTCAATCTCTATATCCAAGCAGAGGGAAAAAAAGCTAGAGAATTCATAACGTGAATCTAGGCATTAGCACTCATGTGCAATTTTAAAGATTTTTTAAATGAAGCACTATGCAATCGTTTTATTTGTGGGATGAACAATCATAATTTAAGACTCAAATTATTAATGACACTGGATATAGACTTTGAAAAAGCTGTAGCTCAAGCCACGCTGGCAGAATCTATAGCGTGTCAAGCAAGGCCATTAAAAAAAATAAATTTTACCATTCAAAAAGTTGAACAGAAGGCTTAGTCTGTCAAGCATTCAGTTAGTTCAACAACAACAAGTGTTAAGTGTTGTTATAGGTGCAATGAATCGATGCACCACAAACAGAATGTCCACACCTCCATACTGTATGCTAATTTTGCAAGCGAGTTGCTCATATATGATTGGCATGTCTAAACTTAAAAAGACAAGCAGCCAATATGAGAATGGAAAAACCCATTTGAAAAAACAACAAGGGCAACTATAAGAAATATAAACAAGTTGCCAGTATGAATCACATTAAGGACAGTCAGTCTGGATTTATACACAGTATTATAATTAATGATATGCCAGCAAGAATGGAACTGGACACAGGATCTGCAGTGTTTATTGTTTCAAAAAAGACTTAGTCTAAGCTGCATGCTAGCACTAGGACTATAACAGATTATCAGGATAAAAAAATAAAACTCTTGGGTCAGACAATAGTTAAAATTACCATGCCTAACAAAACTAGACACCTACCACTGGTAGTGGCAACAGGTGATCACAGCAACTTATTAGGCCATGACTGGTTCGGTTATTTAGACATTGCAGTGACAAAGGTGAACCAGATCACAACATTAACTAAATTAAAACCTGATTACTCAGAAGTCAACAAAAATCTGATAACAAAAATGAATATGGGAAAATTGGAACACCAGGATTTCCAGAACACCACTAGCTTTGCAGACTGAAGTGCTATGCAGGATGTATAGAGGACCCATTAAATGGATCCCAGCAGTCATAATCCAACAGAAAAGATTCCACACCATTGTAGTCAAAACAGCAGATGGATGTCAACATCATCGCCATCAAAAGCAACTTAGATTGGATTATACTGTTGCAACCACAAGGAATGAAGCTCCAGAAATATGCAATACAAGCAAGGAGGATCAAAAAACTGATGGCAGCAAAACAGAATGAGCACCGAAGTGTATTAGTCGTCCTCCAGCACACCTGCATGACTATGTTCTCTACAGCTAAATTTTAGCCAAGGGGAGGGATGTTATAGTCCTTCCTTCTCTCAAAAGTGGACTATTCCAGATCCCTCCTTATCTGATCAGATTAAGCATTGTTTGCCACAAGAAAATAGGCTGATGTATAGATAAAACATAGCCAATGATTATTACAGGCCAATAAGCAACGATGCTTGCTGAATCCGAAGGTTTTCAATAAGGTCAGAGATTTGGCTATAAATAGTCAGCCTTTTGTGGGAATCAGGATAGAACATCTGTCTAACCTGAAAGACTTGTTCATGTTCTCCCAGGGAAGCTCTGCTAACCTGAACAGCAGCAAGTATTCCCATTTGAGTGCTATTTAGTCTACGCAGCTAGGCAAGTTCCACAGAAACCGGACACTGCTAAGACTACTGTTGGCTCAAGGCAAGGTGTTTTGTACAGCTGGAAGAGCCATACACCCTACTCATGAGGCAAGCTATCAGGTGTAGCTGGAAGTGGTAGGCAGAACCCAGAGTTTACGTTAAGCTACGATATTCAAAAAAATATGCGAAAAAAAAGTCGCATATTTATAATATTCAACATTGTAAATATTCTCTTGTATATATACTGTATATTGTATTATATATATTTGTAGATATAATAAATATATTAATTGTAATATTTGTCTTAGTATTATTTTCTGTAGGTTGGGTCTGTAATCCAGACCAAACATAACAATAACAAAATTAAATATAAAAATGTTAATATGGAATGGGGGGGGGGTAGTATAAGTGCGCTGATAACACTTTTTAATTTTCCAAACAATGTTTACCTAAAGGATAACTAATTTTTATAGTATATATTAAAGAATAAAAAAAACAACAGAAATTTAAATAATTATGGTATCATGAATGCCATCAAACTCGTCTAAACCTTAAAAATATCTATTGGTGCATGGAATTCAAGGATGTTGGCTTAAATCTCGTGGTATTCCTTAAAGGGCTAGCTCTTAATCGTTTGATTGTTTAACCATACTTTAATATCACATGAATTTTTTCCTTAGTCTATGTTTTAGAATTACTATTTACTTTATCCTTCAACATATTTTACACTTTCTGACTGGCCAATGATATGGTCTATTACTGTTTTTATTAATCTTGTAAGTTTTTTAAACTAATGACACCTGGTTTTTTTTAAATCTCAATTTATTCGTATGTCTTGATTTTATATATCGATTAGACGTTGATCACGTAAGTGGCGCAACGTAATAAAAAGCTGGTGTTTAGTTTTTCAATCTTTACAAAAATCCATATTCCATATATATTTGTGCTCACATTCCATATAAACTTTTAATTAATCTATTTACTCTAAAATTAGATACACAGACTATTTCGAAATTATACATATCTTGTTAATAATATCACGGAAGTAGTTCCACGTTAAATTTTGTTTTCAGAATAATCTCACGGAAATAGTTGTACATTAAACTATATTCTTAGAAGGTGACGTAAATAATTTCCTTATTTGCTATTATTTTAAATGAATTATCAGCATTTAAAACATGTTTTTTTTTAAAAAAAAATAAACAGTAAGCAGTTGGAAATTTTTGAATTATGAAATATATGGGAAAATTCTGTAAACAAATTCTTATTGGACTATAAAATAGTAAGATATCGTTTAAAATTAATATTCAAAAACAGTCAATTATCGCTAGTAAGTATTTAAAAATGTAAATTATATTTATTTATTTACAGAAATTTTAAGTTACATTGGTTTAATTAAGAGTCAATAATTTGATCGCTATTTTGAGTAGCAAAAGTCTGGCTTTTTATTTATTTACTTTTTTTGTCATTATAAGTTACATACACGTAATGTTTTGGCGTACGTACATAAGCTAGAAGGGAAAAGTAATACACATATACATGTATAAAATATGTACAAAAGTTGCGTTCGAATCCCGCATATATTACATATTTAAAAGTTATCTTTTGTAAATTCTCTTACTTAAAGCAATGACAGGTGGGTTGGTATAAAACCATATTAGATGATAACAAATTCAACTTATATATGTATATCAATTCTGTCTTATTTTCAGCTCATAGAAACTTGTCTATCAATTTAGATTAATTTGAAACATTTGCTCTCTAGTTATTTATACTAGATGGTTACCTAAGCTGATTATGAGCCTAAAGGTAAATACTTCAATTTGAATCTATTCGTGATCTGGAAAAAAATCCAAGGTTCACTTAGCTTAGGTTAAAATCTCAGGTCTTGGGCATGACGGTAAGATACACTAATCATTACCCAACACATATTTTTTGGTAGTGATAAGATTCGAAAACAAATATTCTGTTCTCAATATGGAGCTTAAGTCAAGATTGATTCCAAAATTCATCACCTCAATGCAATCTTTATTAACTAATATTACAAATGTATAATATTAAATATTGTACATCTGTAATATGAATTACTAAAAATGTCGTAGTTTAACTGTAATTTTTTTCAGTAAAAGTATTAATTTAATTCCAACTCTGATCCGCTAATAAATTTATTTGAAAATATGGGCGTGTCAATTGGAATAAGCTAATATTAAACACATCTCAAATTTTATTTTTTATGCAATATATGCGGGGTTTGAATTCAGACTTTCACACGACCCACCACTCTCAGTGCCATCTCATATTGCTGACCCACCTGATCACACACATGTTGAAAAGATAAATAATCACCAGTATACGTATTTCATGCTATATATATGTGTGAGGATAGTAATCTGGACCAACTGATGATTGCTGGTTTAGCATGAAATAAGTACATTGGTGATTATTTATCTTTTCAACTGTGTGTGATCAGGTGGGTCAGCAATATGAGATGGCACTGAAAGTGGTGGGTCGTGTGAAAGTCTGAGTTCAAACCCCGCATATATTACATATATAAATGCAGGTTTAAGTTTGTACAATGTATTAATGTTTTATGCAGAAAATTTAATGACAATTCAACTTGTCCACCATCTAACAGATATTAAGATATCCAAATATTAATTTAATTGTACATATTAATTTAATTTTATATATTTAAAAGATGCCAAGCTCACATTAATATTTTTTAAGTAATGAGTTATTGGAATTGTGTTATTAAAATAGTTATATCATCTGCAGTGGCAAAGATAATCAATATTATTATTTAGATATAGTAATATTTTGCTTCGGCTCCATCTACTTTTAGAAAATTGATAATATACAAACATTTTAATTCATGTCATTTACAATGCCATTAACTCCAACTCAGTTTCTTACTGATGAAGATTTTTTCTTCAGGATATCAGTTGGTACAAGAAAGTTTTGCATATATGGTTCTATGTATCATATTTTATTTTAATAAAGCTCTTAATATATTAAGCTATCAAGTATGATGTTAAATCCGGGTATTGGTTAATTCATATATATATATATATATATATATATATATATATATATATATATATATATATATATATATATATATATATATATATATATATATATATATATATATATATATATATATATATATATGCTTAGCAATGATTTTCATATTCAGAAATGTTAACTTGTTTGTGACAGGACAATTTTTATTAAAAAGCCTTGAGTAATTGGCTTTATTGTCTTAGGTCATAATTCTACTGCTTTCTTGAGGATATCATCTAGTTCTAGAGCATTGCAATTCTTTATGATTTGATGATCTGAATCATTGCTTTTCTTCTTGGAAGCAGACCTGAAAGTATGATTGAAAATAGAAGTAATATGGCCATAATGGCTTATAGTTACAACCATTATCTCATGATGTCAAACAAACAGACTCAAAGACCAGAATGACTTATCTGTGAGCATATTTATATTTCAAGATAGTCATTTAAGAAATTTGTGTTTAATTCTATTTTTTATTGTTGTTTTTCTTTGAAATAAGATTGACCATGAGTGAATGCTAATGAATAAGAAATAAAAACGAATTTTAGTGGTGGCTTCTTTCTAATTAATTTTTATTTGATGTTGCATAATCTTTTCAAATATAAAATTGCTCTTAAGTCAGTATTTACTCACCATTTGATGAAGACTGGTTTTGAATATATCTAATTTAAATATATACTTCACGAATATTCGCTCATTTTATGCTAATTTACAGTATGCCTATGAGTGACTATGGAATTTTTTTTTATCCCAAATACTTATAAGAGATACAGGTGACTTAAGGCTAAATTCTTATGGCACATTAAAAATTCATAGCTTCCATATCAATTTAATTTTTGCATGAAATACTTATTTTTATTTTTGGTACCTACTTTATAATTATTTTATTCTATTGATTATTTTTGGAGTGAGTAATATTCATCAAGTCCAAATGTGTTCTATTCTTTTCAAAATAATACAACCAAAGACGTCTAAATCTTTTCCCATTCTTATTATATTGTTTCTATTAAATCTTACAAAAAATCTATTTCTCAAATTGCACTTTTTACAATGCTTTATTTTAAATATATGATAGTTTTCAATAACTGGAAGACTTCTTCAGATACTTGAAATATCTTATTCTTCCTCTGCAAAAGACTGCTAGTCAGTTGAAATTGTCCTTTATTTTAAATAAAGCATTGGGAAAACTGCATATTGGGAAATGTGAGGTTTTTTTTAATAAATAACATTAATTTTATTTTAACTTAAATCAATTAAATTTCTTTTTTTTAAATTTAGTTTTTTTTCTGACTTGAATTTCCTTTTGTATTTTATAATCCAAACATTTTTTCTCCTCAATTGAGCCTAGATTAAATGCTTTGATTAAATATCTTATTTTTACTGATATATAACGAGTGGGTAAACTTTTTTTCTGCCAAGAGTCATAGGAATATTTATGATATCATTCGCAGATCATTCAAAATTATCAACTTAAATATTAACCTACTATATTCCATAAAAACTTTAATTAATTTATCTCCAATCATTAGAGTGGACAGCCTTTTCAATTGGAAGACCATTTTCAACTTTTCTTTTTTTTAAATAAGGGACAAAATTTTTTGTGGATTAAAAATAAAAGAACATCATTATTCTAACTCAATCTATCGTTTATGTTCTTATTCGTTTGTAATTCAATAGCTAGGAAGTCCACTATGCAGGAAAAATTATATAACTCTTTTACAGATTTGCAGCTAAGCATTGCTTTCAACCAGGTCAGTCATATTTATAGCACTACAGCTTAGCATTAGTTTTTAACAGGCTTAATGCTGTGAATATGACCGGCCTGGTTGAAAGCATTGCTAAGCTGTAAATCTGTAAAGAAATTATAATTTTATAATCTTTCCTGCATAGTAGCTTTCCCTATCTATTGAATAATATCATCATTATTTATGACTGTTCCATATTTAATGACAACTTTTTAATTTGCCTTATAACTGTTTTTCAACATATTTATATTCTCGAATTTCTTTTTATCTTCTGGGTAGATTAATTCTGTAGCAAGCTAGAATTCAGTCTTTTATAAACACCCCATCAGAAAATGGTTTTAAATTTTCAGTTTTTTTTTAAAAAAAAGTAATATGTTTTCACAGAATTTTCCAATTTGTTTGCACTTTTTATAAAACAGGTCAGTAACTTGATGAAACTCTTTTTCAAGTTTTTTATTTTAATATTTCTTTCTTCCTCAGCTCTCTTGTTATAATCAGAATCTTTTGATAAATAGTGCCTTTTAATATTGCATTTTTATTAATTGAAGTATTTTCTGCATATCAGGTACATCGATTTACTACTTTTTTATTATTAAAAAAAAGTGTATTGGTCCATTTCTTTTAAAATGTGTCATTCTCTGTGTCAGTTTTTTCTTACTCAGTGCAACCATACGAACAAAATAAAAAAAAGTTGATTTTTATTTTTGCTAGTATACATTCGTTTGGAAAATCACTACAAAAACAATCAAAATGCCCTCAAAAAAATGCCTTCAGATTAAATCTGCAGTCAGAAAGATCACATAATATAGATTTTTTTTTGGAATATTGCACTTTTAATAAAATGAACTAGAACTATTATAAAGGTTGGAGAGAAAAAAATAAATATTTTATTTTACTTAATTTTTCTTAATTTAATATTTGTTGTACTATGTTTAAATACAAGTTTTATACAGGATCATCTTACATACATTTTAAAAAATATCCAAGGGCCAGGGAGAAAGTTTTCTAAGGCTGGATTTGGTCTATAGGTCTAAGGTTTCCCACTACTGGTATATAACAAGTATATAACAATCAATTAACATTAAATAAAAATACCATATTTGTTTGCAATTTTAATTTCGATAAAATAAGTAAAAGAATACATTTTCCAAGAGAACTTTAAAAATAAAATAAAATTAAAAAAAACCCGTTTCCCTCAAATAATATATAAATAAAAAAAACCTGATTGGCTAGAAAAATAGCCAATACCAACAACTTTAATAAATCGTTACTAAAAGTTGCAATTTTTTTTTTTTATAAAAGCATTGTATAAAAAAGTCTTAAATCGTTTTAATTTTTAGAATCTAATTTCTACAATGAAATAGGTAATTATTAAATTATTAATTTAAAAGTTACAAAATAAAGAAGCTATAAAAATAGTCTAAATTTTTTTTATGGCGTTTTAGTTAATAAGATAAAAATAAAGATGGAGTCCCGAAATTTTAGAATTCATTTTGAATTACTTTATTCCATTTCACCCTTCACATTAAAGAAGACATTGAGTGTTATTGATAACCTATTAAAAATCCAGGTTGTCGTCGATGAGCCACCATATCCCACTGGATGACGCTGTTTTCATGCTAAAATATATAAAAATGCCGTTTCCACGGCCAACATGTTCAAACCGCATTTTCTATAATACAACTTTTTTGTTGTACTACAGATTGCAGGCTGCTATGTCGTGTTGCAGTACAGCATATATGTTTAAGCAGCAAATACATTTTCCCAATTCGCACAGTTTATAAAATGGTTACGGCTTGGGGAGAGGATGTGTTTTTTGAATTGGATGGAAATGTTATTTTCATTGGATTTTTTTTTATTTTAAAGTATTGAAATGTTCAGATTTTGTAAAGTAATAATTAACAGACTTTTTACACTGTAGTGTATTGAAGTTTTAAGTAGTAAATGTTGACAAGATATATGTATAAAGTGAATTGGAATTAGGTATAACATACTGTTCGTAACATTTCCACGAGACATTTTAAGATTGTACCATGTGTATATTTTTGAAATAAAAAAGAGCCTCAACACAAAAATATCCAGTAAGAAAAGTACAATTGTACACTGTTTTTTTAAATGTCACAAAAAGCATATATTATAAACATTTTATATATATATTTGTTGTTGTTTAAAAAAGTTTTAGTTTCTTTCTTTTCTCTGACTACTGTTATACTTTGTTGAATATAGTTTACATTTATTGTTATCATTTATTTTATAGATATTAGTAAAAAAAAATATTTACAAAAATATGATTTTGATATTTTTTATTTTAACTGTAAACCTAACCCTAAAACTAAACTTAAAGCTAACCCTAAACTAACCCTAAAACTAACCCTAAAGCTAACCTTAAAACTAACCCTAAACCTAACAGTAACAACTTTTACTTTTAGTTGTCATTCTATTTGAAATAAAAAATAGCGGTAAACAACAACAACAAAAAAAGCCGTAACCCCAATAAAAAAATCTCCGATAGAAAATTGATTTTTCTAATAAAAAGAAAACTAAAAAAGACGAATCAAATTGTAATTTGTTTATTTTATTTTACATTTATTATTATCATTTAATTTGTATACATTAATAAAAAATAATATTTAAAATTAAATAATATTTAAAAAAGACGATTTTCTTTTGTTTTTATTTTCGCATTACAAAAAACACATCAAAATGATTATAATTAATGGCCTGTGAATGATCATATTTTATAGTTTAAGCGTGATAACTGCACCATCCAGTGGGGTATGGTTGCTCATCGACGACGACAACCAAAATGCAATATCAAAATAAATATATCTTAATAATTTTTATTAATCATTCATTAGGCTAGAGATTATCCATAATCAATAATATTTCTATAGTGTAATTTTCATGACACCACTTTCACACGCAAGGTTGGGACCGGTTTCTATCAGATTTTACACTCCAGAAATATTATTCTTTATGGGATAGTCTGTATTTTAATGAATGATTGATAAAAATTATTAATATACTTCCATTTAATGGTTTGTGTCAAAGTTGTGAGGGTAGTAAGTTGCCATATATATATATATATGCTGATTACTTGCAAAGTTGTATGTAAATGATTGTGGTCTGAACCAATGGTTCAGCATGAAAGTACATCTTTGGGATCATAGATCTTTTTCACGCATCTTTGATCATATGTGTTTATAATTATATCCCTCCACATGGTGTTAAAAGCAGATAGAAAACAATCTTTACCTTGCTTGATAATGGTGTAGTGAAAATTACACTATAAAATATTATTAAATATATCTTGCTTATCACTGATTAAAAAAGATAATTATCATAATTATTTGCAATTCCATACCATTCATAAACTGTATAGCAAAACATAGTTAATCTAGACCAGGAAAATAATGTTAAGTTTGGTGAATAGATATAACTATTTGAAAATCATCTTAAATAATCAGAAATTGCTTGGATGAATGGAAAAAAAAATAAATGAAGCAAAGAAAAGAAAGGGACTGATAAGAAATTCTCAGTGTTTTATGTAATAAAGATGATGTAGCCAGAAGTGTATGAAAGGAAATAGCAGTAGCAGGGTTGACCTATGGTAACAATGCATTATGGGTTAGTAAATGGGTATTATATTACTTAGAAAAAGTAAAAGAGAAGTAGGAAGACATGCATTAGATGCAGATGTGTGGATGACAAAGGAGGCAATTCAAGGAGAAATGGGATGGCCAAGTTTTTATATGAGAGATGCTAAAAGCACAATGAAAATGTTCAGTAGATTGCAATTTATGGATAATAAGAGAATAGCCAAAGTAGTATTTAGTTGGGTTATGAGTAAATGAAAGGCAACAAGTTGGGTGAGAAAGGTAGTACAGTATACAGATTTGAATAAATAATTTATGTCAGTATAGTTATACAAAAGGTGGGATGATTGTGTTAGAAGAATTAGTGAGTGTTATAGCGTCAAGGAATGGGATAGAAGAATAGATGCTTTAATAAAAATAGGGTGTTGGAGAGGTGGAGTACTAGTATGGAGAGTAAAAAGAGTTTAAATATATATAGAAATAAACAGAATATTGAGTGTGAGTTAATTTATGATAATAGCAAGGAAAGTAGTTTTCTGTTTAAGGTTTGAACAGGATCTTTAACAATAAGGGAATATACACATAAATGGAAAAATATGGGTGATTTTGTTTGCAAGTTATATAAGGAAGGCATAGAAAATATTAGGTTTTGTTAATTGAATGTAAATACCTGCAAGCAGAAAGAGTGCAAATAATGAAGTTGTTGAAAAATAAATATAAAGAAAGTGATTATACAGAAAGTGGGTTCTTGGTTTTCATGCTGTGTTTGGGAAAAATAAGAGGGAGTTAGATATAAAAACCATGGAGTTTGACAAAGATTATGTTGTGAAAATGGGATGGAGCAGAATAGAGAAGAATATGGGGGAACCTAGAATGTGGAATGAAAAGGGAAGGGAAAGTGGGTAACACGTTTCTTTGGGCATAGTGGCTGAGAGATTCCTGACTCCAGAAAAGAAGCCACAATGCATTGCGTGATGTCTATAGTGATTTAATCTGCAAATTATATAAGGAAGGCATGAAAAATATTAGGCATCTGTTAAGGTGCAAATAATGAAGTTTCGGGAGAATAAATATAAACAATGTGATTATACAGAATAGGGGTTATTGGTTTTTATGTTGGGTTTGGGAAAAGATAAGGGGGATGTAGATATAATGGCCATAGAGTGGACAAAGATAATGTTGTGGAAATGAGATGGAGCATGATAGAAAAAAGTATGGGACAAACTTACGGTGGGAAGTGGAAAGAAAAGATAAGGTAGGTTTCTCTGGGCATAGTGGCTGAGAAATTCCTGACTCCAATTATGGAAAAAACATAGTGCATCGCATTGCTATTATTATAATTAATTATTGTGAATATTCTTCTGATATTATAAAATCATTCAGTGGTATAATATAAACTTTTGTTAAATTTAAAAATAACTTGGGAAGTCACATATTTCTCAGTAGTTATCTTATTAGTAAATTGGAAAAAAATAATCTCTTAATTTCTTCGTTTTGAAATTAGTAATAATAAAATATTTGTTAATTTTATTGTGTATAGAAGAATAAATTACATTTTCCATATTTATAATTTTATTCAACTACCATGGTATGGATAGTTTTTATTATTATTCTGAAATTATGTTCATTTTATTTTTTATAAATTAATTTTTTATTGTTATTTTTATAACACCATTCACACTTAAAATAACTCACACATTGTAATAATACCTCCATGTCTTTGTCTTTATTACCAAGTTGTTCCACTTTGTATGATTTTAATAATATCTATACCTGTCTATATGTCTGTCTGTATACCTACTTAACTGTCTATTTATTTATCTGCCTGCCTATCTATCTGTACATCTATACATCTACATTTCTACCCACCTACCTTTTACCCCTGCTCCCTACCCACTTGCCTACCTGGCCTGCCTACCTACATACCTATCTACTACTTATTTATTTATCTATCTCCCTACCTCCCTACTATACATACATCTATCTATCACATTTTTCATTCCTTTTTTATATAGCATAACAATACATCTATGTTTTTATTTATCAAATTCTCCATCTTATATGATTTAATAATTGCCGATCTATATCTATTTACCTACCTACCTATCTATCTATCTATCTATCTATCTATCTATCTATCTATCTATCTATCTATCTATCTATCTATCTATCTATCTATCTATCTATCTATCTATCTATCTATCTATCTATCTATCTATCTATCTATCTATCTATCTATCTATCTATCTATCTATCTATCTATCTATCTGTCTGTCTGTCTACCTACCCACCCACTTACCCACCCACCTACCCACCTACCTACCTTCCTACCTACCTACCTACCTACCTACCTACCTACCTACCTACCCATCCATCCATCCATCCATCCATCCATCCATCCATCCATCCATCCATCCATCCATCCATCCATCTATCCATCCATCTATCCATCCATCCATCCATCCATCCATCCATCCATCCATCCATCCATCCATCCATCCATCCATCCATCCATCCATCCATCCATCCATCCATCCATCCATCCATCCATCCATCCATCCATCCATCCATCCATCCATCCATCTATCTATCTATCTATCTATCTATCTATCTATCTATCTATCTATCTATCTATCTATCTATCTATCTATCTATCTATCTATCTATCTATCTATCTATCTATCTATCTATCTATCTATCTATCTATCTATGTCTATCAGTTTGTCAGAATATCTATCTAACACTTTATGTACCATGAGACTGTTTGGATTTGCAGAATTTATTTTCCGTCTAATCACTTATCAACTTAGAATTATTTAGAGATTTGAATTTAGTACTTATAAGGTTTTGATTTACTGTTAGCTCTCTTAGCTAATAAAATATGTATTATTCTTTGTTAATTGTGTATTGGTATTAAAAAAATAATATAATTTTTTTATTTAATCTTGAACTGGCATTCGCTCAGTATCTAGAATGTCTTGTTTTATATACCAGCAAGGAGATTTTACATGCTTGAATTTTTCAATGTGTGGTGATTGTATCATATATCTATTTATTTTTACAAAAATATTATTAGATGATTAATCAAATATATTAAAACAAATATTTTTTTAATGATCAGTTGTTAATTTAATATATATATCCATGTAAACGAAAGTTTAATTCGAACTTATAAACTTTCATTTACAAAAGTTTATGGTGTACCAATTATCATTAAAGCAAAACAATGACGCATTTGACAATCTTTAAGAGCTATTTCTCTTGTTAAAATTCATATTTTTATCGAGAATAGTGTATTAACAACATTTAAAACACATTTTTATTTCAAAATACAGTCTACTTTATAAAATTCAAGGAGTAAAATCACGTGATCACCCTACAAGATAAATAGTTTATGTAAACATTTGTATTATTTATTTATTTAATACGGTTATAAAAGATTGAGTACATAAATATTAAAAAGATAATTTTAAAAATGTATTATTCTTGAAAATTTTATAAATGTATATTTTATTTCTAAATTCGAAATATATATTTTTATGTGACATTTAGTGAATATATTTTAATATTTTTAATAAATATTAAGTAATAGTTAGTTTACCTATCTTAGAATAATACATGCATAAACAGAGTTGTTATTTGTGTAAAAATTATTAATATACAGTTTTCTTTTTTTTTTAGATTTCAGAATAATGGATAAAAAATTATTGCTAATACTTTTAACTTTATTTTCAATGGCTTTTGCTTCCGAAGAAGGTTGTATTCCTTTCAATGAAAAAGTAAGTACATTTATTTATTATTTTTTGATTAAATAAATAAAAAACTTTATCAAAGATATATATATGTTAGAACTTATAAGAAGAGTGATATTAGTATAAATCAGTGACGTTTGCAACAAATAATAAAAAATTCCTTAATTAAAATTTTAACATTGTTTTGCATTCTTTTTTTTTTTTTTAAAAAAAGATTATAAATAAAAAAAATATAAAGCAAAAAAGCAGGGGGAGGGGGGGTTATCTGAATTACTTCTTTACTATTGTCTTTATTTTGCGTTTTATAAAAAGGCAAAGAAAACAAAAAATTAAAAAAATTTGCATACTACTAAAACCTATTGATAACTACTTCTTGAATACAATTCATCTTTACATCGATTTTCTACAACTTCAAAGCAATCAAGTCATAGATATAATGGTTCTGACCTGATAAGAAATCGCCATTACGTGGGTTAAAAAATAAAAGAATGATTTGATTTAAATGTTTGCTTTTATTAGGCAAATCAGTTCACCCTGTTAAAATAAAACAAACATTTAAATAACTATTTTGAATCATATCAATTATAGGCTCCAATATGCATAGAACAATTAAGTAACTAAAAAGTAGAAGTAAATTAGCACTTCTTATTAAATGTTTATTTTTAATCTACTCTGTTTTTTGTCTATCTATCTGTCTGTGAAATATTGTAATTCAATTTTTATCCATTTACCAATTTCCAATCTAGTTGACACTTTGCATACATATGTTATTTACAATGAGAATATATTTTTTAAAATATTTATAAAGAGTTTTAGCAAAAAAATAAGTAAAAAATTTAAATTTTAATTTCACATGGGATTTAGTACTCTTAGAGTAGTATCATCTATAGGAATGTACTATATATATATATAAACCAAACAAATGGGAGGAGGGGCATTGTGACAGGATATTTCTCACCATTCTACATAGCAAAGTTGTAGTTTTTTAAATAAAATGATAACTAAGAATAAATCTCTGGGAAAAAGATAACTATAATTATTACATGTCTTACTTTATTTGTAATCATCATCAAAAATGAAAAGTAATTAAATCCACTGTGCTGTTCTTTCATATAAATTTAAAAATCATAGCTATATTGTAACAGTATATTCCTATCATCATATCCATTTCACCTATTTACCCCTATAGCTCTATCTGCACCTGATTTAAACCCTTCTTGAGTACATATATAATGTTACTAACACAGTTGTGGGTGTGTATATATATATATTGAACCGAGTTCGTGTATGTGAACATTCGAAACACCGGTCTCTTAGGCAGAGAAGAACATACTCGGAGAGTATGTATGCCCAAACGATAGCTATAAAGTATATAACTAACGTTACATTTCCAGGACATAACTTCTTCTTGACTGTTGAGTTCAACACCAAGTTCAAAGCACTTTTTTTGTTTGTGTATAAACACGGGCGCCAGCTATCTATTCAAGGATGAATAAATAACGCACTTTAAACAATGGCCACTAACTCAACGCCTAAATCCACGACTAGCTCAGTTGTTTGTAATCACTAATAGATTATACTTAATTAGTGGTTAAAAGACTTGATAAAGAATTTGTTAAAAAGAATTGACCGACAAATATAGTTTAATTTTAAAGATAATTTATTAACTAACATTTATTTACTAAATTTAAACATTTTATAATTCTAATAAAACACACGCATATTTTAAATTAACATTTCTAAATAGTTTAAACATTCCTATAGATTTAATAACAAAACATTCTAATTTAACTAATAAATATTGATATAATGACCACGCACATATTATCTCATGCACACACATAATAATGATAATAAAGGACTACATAGCATTTGAAATTTAATCACACACATATCAATAGTTCATTTATGTATGATATCGAGTTCATATAATTAGACTCTTGGAGGATGCACAAATTAATGAAATGGAATGGCTATTACAGTATAGAACGAAATAAGCAAATGTTTTTACCTAGGCTTTTTTTGAATGTAGATTTAACACTTTGTTTTCTTCCAGTATGAATGCTTCCAGTATGAATGCTTCCAGTATGAATGCTTCCAGCATGAATGCTTCCAGATGGCTGGGACGTTTTCTTGCTGAGTTTCCTGATTTTCACGATTATTACTATCGGAGACAAATAGATACTGACAGAGATTTTCTAAGATGTTAAGCTGACATTATTTCACAGGCAGATCTGCTGTTTTCTCGGACATCGGGGCTGGAGGTGAACGTGTGTTCCAAAATATTCTCAGCACTGCATTTTGTTTCTTATCTGACTCAATTAATTTCCGAACTGCACTCTCTCAATAACTTTGTGAACTGATTGTCTCAACTCAATTAATTTGTGGAACTAATTACTGTCTGATAAAAAAGGTCTATTTATACCTGCGCCTTGTTGTCTTTCTGATATCTCCGGCAAAGATCTGTTGTCAAATTCCTTATCAATTAATCCTTTGATAAACGTGTTTTGGAAGATTGCTTAATTAGTAATAGCCATGCAGAGATGTTGTTTTATATTTTAATTAATAACCATTGCCGTGTTTTTTAATAATAATCTTCTTTAACTTTATAATAACATTTATTCTATTGTTGACAATTGCACATATATACGGTCATATATTAGTTTTAACATTATTTTTTCTTTAATTAAACTTGAATGAAAAGAGATTTGTGTGTTTTAACTTTTTAAATTATATTTTTACGAATACTAAAAAAAAACTATTTAATTCTTATCTTTTTCGAAAACAAGCTGCAATAAACTCTCCAACATTTAATTTTATGTTTTTCTTTTATGAAAGATTACTTTAATAATAATTTTAGATAAAATTACATGTGCCTATATCAATATAGGTACATTACACTGCCCTTCCTTTTGAGAGTAAAATGCGTCATTTTTGACCATTTTATCTCTGACAACATTAAATCTTAATTTATTTTTATTTTATTGACATGTTATTTATTTGTTTAATTCGATCACTTTAATCAAACCCTTTATTTTATTCATTTATTTAATTCTATAATTGTTACTCTTAAATCATTCATTTGACCTACTTATTTAACTTGATTTTATTGATTTTTAACTGTTTATTTACAAGCATTTCTTCTTACGTAATATGTGCGTGGGGAAAAAATCTTTTATTCAATAATGCCTCCTTGTTACTATTATTATTTCTAAATTTCATTTAGTATTATTACCACCTGTCTGGTGGTTGTTTTTCTCTTTTCACTAACCTCAACAACCGGGCATTATATGTTCCTTTTTTCTCTATTCCCTGTGCTATCACAAATGCGTTATTACCGTATTGCCGTTTGATGATATAAGGGCTGTCGTATATTGGCTGGAATTTCTTGTATATATGTTTTTCAGGATGACTCACAGGATGAACTCTCACCATGACCTCATCTCCCCTCCTGAATATAGCCTTAGGTCTGCCCTGCCTCTGCTGCCATAGCCTGCCCATTTTTCTTAACCAGTTGAGCGCTTGCTTAGCATCTCTTCTCTGGTTGATTGGATTTATCCTCACTGGCAATTTAGTCTCAAACGGATACGGAATATTTCTTCCAAAATGTAGCCGAACAGGTTCGAATTCTGTAGACTCATTTCTTGACCAGTTTATCATGTTGATTATTCGTCATGTTTCTTTCACCCATTTGCGATGATCATCCTGTATATAAACCTGAAATAGATGCTCCAACTCCCTCATAACCCGTTCACATGGATTAGACTGAGGGTTATGAATCGACGTAAGTATATGTCTTATCCCACATCTGTCCATCCATTTCTTCCATTTGCTAGATATAAAGGGCATTCCATGATCCGACAGAATTCTGTCTGGAATTCCTACAGTTTTAAAGTATTGTTGCTCCAAAACTCGAATAGTCTGTCTTGCGTTCGCTTGGGCTACTGGATATGCCGCTACCAGCTTCGAAAACACATCATATGTTACCATGAGATACTTCATTTTATTGAATGGAGGCAGAGGTCCATAGAAGTCTATCGCTAGTAAGCTGTTCGGGCATTGGGCATATATAGGTTGCAGTGGCCCGACTCCTGATGTGTTAGCAGGCTTGGTTGCTGAACATATGGTGCATCTACCAATCATGTCTGTAATATTGGCATTCATTCCTGGCCAGTAAAACCAATGACTCAGCCATCCTTCCACTTTATTTGCCCCATAATGTCTAAAAGTATTATGCACATATTTAATCATTTGCTCTCTCATGGCGACCGGAAGAATAATGCATGTTTTTTTTTTCCGTAACACACGCTGTAAGAGTCCTCCCTTTAAACAACAGTGATTTTGGTCTCTCCACAGTGGATTATTGGCTGTTTTCGTTACAGGCTGATTGCGTAAATACTCTATTATTTGTTTGCAATTGTTATCTTCCTCTTGCTGCTCCTTTAATCTGTGCAACTCGTCTTCTATCCCATTTCTTTTATATATTTTGGCGGCAGCTATATATGCTCTGTCGCAACTCAAGTGTTGTTCTTGAGCTACCAGATATCAGCTTAAGGTGTCTGCCACAATATTCTCTTTGCCACGACAGTAAGCCACTTTGTAATTAAATTCTTGCAGGAATAAGCTCCACCTTATTAGCCTGCTATTATTCAAGAAGCTGTGATTAATAAATTCAAGGCTCTTATGGTCAGTGACTACTACCACTTCAGAGCCTACTAAATACTGCCTGAATTTCTTGAACGCCCACACAATAGCCAAGGCTTCCTTCTCAGTTACAGTGTAGTTCACTTCCGGTCCCCTTAGTAAATGGCTAATGAAACAAAGAACTCTGTGCTGTCCCTTGTCCTGTATCTGAAATAGTGCAGCCCCCAATCCAAACCCGCTGCTGTCCATTTGTACAAAGAATGGTTTGTCGAAATCGGGATATGACAGCATAACTTTATTTAAAAATCCTGCCTTCACGCTCTGAAAACTGTGCTCATGCTGCTCATTCCACACCCACGATTTCCCTTTTCTTAATAACTGCAATAACGGCTCCATGTCAAGTGAAAAATTTCTATAAAATCGATTATAGAAATTACAGAGTCCGAGAAAAGATTTAATATGTTTTTTATTCCGGGGTGTGGGGAATTCCTGTATTGCTCGGATTTTTTCAGGATTAGGTAATATCCCTCTTTCTGTAATTATATGACCTAAAAACTTGACCTTGTCAGTCATTATCTTACTCTAATTTAAATTAATTTGAATTCCCTTTCTCTCACACTCCCCCAGCAATATTTCTAAATGCGCAAAGTGCTCATCTATACTTTCCGATGCCACCACAATGTCGTCTACATACATTATAACTAAATTCTTAATATCATCTGACAATACTTGATCCAGACATTGTATAAGCCCTGCCCCACTATTTTTTAGCCTGAAGGGAATCCGGTTAAAATTATATGCACGTCCGTTATATTTAAATGCCGTATATTTCTGATCCTCTGGATGAAGTTTGATTTGCCAGTAGCTGGCACTTAAGTCGAACGTCGAAAATATTTTCTTATTTTGAAATTTCAATAACAATTCGCTTATAGGCGGTGGAGCATTAGTATCAGCTATTGTTATCTTATTTAACTGCCGTGCGTCCAAACATAACCGAATTGATCCATCTTTTTTTTTTACAGTTACGATAGGGTTATTAAAAGGAGATGAACATTTAGATATAATCCCCCATCTAAGCATTTTGTCTATTTGTTCTTCTACTTCACGTCTATATTGATGAGGTATGGGATATGCACGGGCTTGATATGGTTGGTCTTTCATAAGCCTTATCCTGTGTTTATACCCTTGGATTACCCCCGGAACCTCGGAAAATACGCTTTCATATCTATTGAATAGTTTCTTCAGTTGGTCTCTTTGATTGTCATTTATGCATTTTGACTCATCCACCTTTTCCCCTATTTCTATTTCCATTACTGCATTTTGTGCATCACTCTGTCTATTTATCTCATCCTTCTGGTGTTTTGTAAACGGAATTATTACGTTGTTTATTTCTGCCCGGCTCCGTTTATAATCCAATACACAGCCTGTTTTGTACATAAAATCCGAGCCTAATATAACCTCATAAATCAGTCCCTCCAAAATCAACAGAATGTGCATATATTCTCCCTCTGCCATGTGTAATTTCACCCATGCCTGTTTGGATGCCAACTTAGCCTTCTTACCATTAGCCAACAAAACATATACTGTTTTTAAAGGCAATATTTTAATTTCCGGGTCAATGTCATTTATTTTATTAAACATTTCCTGTGACATTACCGATACCTGACTCCCCGAATCAAACAATGCACTAGTTGCAACCCCCCTACCTTTATCTCTATCTTCGGACAGCTCTGAGGTGCCATCACAGGCATGCTTTCTTCTCCACTACATACCAGATTCGCTACTTGCGTACAATCAACTTCTGCGTTTCCATCCTCATCTTGACCATCCCCATCCCCCTATTGTTGTCCAATGCCATTAGTATTTCAGCCATCTGCTCTACCGTTTGCTTGCCAATCATCATTTGTTCCACCTTCTCAGGTAAACCACGCCTAACTATACGCATAATATGCTGCTCCGATAATTTGTATGCTGTGATTGATCTCAATTTTGCTATTTGTCTACGAAAAAATGTAATAAATAACTACCCTGTCTGCCACCTGTCCTGCTCTATTTGAAACTTAACCTCTTCCTGCAGCTCCTCCTCCCAATAGTTTGCCAACAATGAACACTTGTATTCACCGAATGTTGTCGGTTTTACACGTAATGAATTCCACCAGAGTTGGGATTCTCCCTGTATGTGACTGCAAGCTAAAGCAATTCTTGCTCCCTCACTTAAACTATTCAAAGTGCAATAATGTTCCAAGCTCTCTAAGTGATCACTCGGATTCTCCCCTCTGTTCCCTGAGAATGCTTTTATCTTTAGCAGCTGATTTACTGCCTCAATTTTATGTATGTGCACCATGTTTTCCTATTCTCATGTTCTCTTTCTAACGCCTCTACTCTTTTTATTACTTCCTCCAGCTCTATATCTTTTCCCATTTTGACACCATGTATTTTATTTTTTTTTCAAACTAGCGCTTACGTTAAACTAAATTTAAATACAACTTATTTATTTATTTTTCTTACTAATACGGAAACACGTTAACTCCAGCCTTTTGTCCTTTTCACTACCCACTCTTAATGCTTTAACTCCGCCCATAACATCCTATTGACTCTGATTTGATAGCATAAATGTCAAAATCTCTTTTCATTTCGAAAAAAAAAGTTTTCGGTCAATTCTTTTTTAAAATTAAAACACTTTTACATACGTAATTTAACTTTTGTATAAAACAAAATTTTCAAACAAGAAACAAAGTATTTCTTTACTATTGTTTCTTAGGTTCAGCCTCAAGTTGGGTCTAGCCATTGAACCGAGTTCGTGTATGTGAACATTCGAAACACCGGTCTCTTAGGCAGAGAAGAACATACTCAGAGAGTATGTATGTCCAAACGATAGCTATAAAGTATATAACTAACATTACATTTCCAGGACATAACTTCTTCTCGACTGTTGAGTTCAACACCAAGTTCAAAGCACTTTTTTTGTTTGTGTATAAACACGGGTGCCAGCTATCTATTCAAGGATGAATAAATAACGCACTTTAAGCAATGGCCACTAACTCAACGCCTAAATCCACGACTAGCTCAGTTGTTTGTAATCACTAATAAATTATACTTAATTAGTGGTTAAAAGACTTGATAAAGAATTTGTTAAAAAGAATTGATAAAAAGAATTGACCGACAAATATAGTTTAATTTTAAAGATAATTTATTAACTAACATTTATTTACTAAATTTAAACATTTTATAATTCTAATAAAACACACACATATTTTAAATTAACATTTCTAAATAGTTTAAACATTCCTATAGATTTAATAACAAAACATTCTAATTTAACTAATAAATATTGATATAATGATCACGCACATATTATCTCATGCACACACATAATAATGATAATAAAGGACTACATAGCATTTGAAATTTAATCACACACATATCAATAGTTCATTTATGTATGATATCGAGTTCATATAATTAGACTCTTGGAGGATGCACGAATTAATGAAATGCAATGGCTATTACAGTATAGAACGAAATAAGCAAATGTTTTTACCTAGGCTTTTTTTGAATGTAGATTTAACACTTTGTTTTCTTCCAGTATGAATGGTTCCAGTATGAATGCTTCCAGTATGAATGCTTCCAGCATGAATGCTTCCAGACGGCTGGGACGTTTCCTTGCTGAGTTTCCTGATTTTCACGATTATTACTATCGGAGACAAATAGATACTGACGGAGATTTTCTAAGATGTTAAGCTGACATTATTTCATGGGCAGATCTGCTGTTTTCTCGGACATCTGGGCTGGAGGTGAACGTGCGTTCCAAAATATTCTCAGCACTGCATTTTGTTTCTTAACTGACTCAATTAATTTCCGAACTGCACTCTCTCAATAACTTTGTGAACTGATTGTCTCAACTCAATTAATTTGTGGAACTAATTACTGTCCGATAAAAAAGGTCTATTTATACCTGCGCCTTGTTGTCTTTCTGATATCTCCGGCAAAGATCTGTTGTCAAATTCCTTATCAATTAATCCTTTGATAAACGTGTTTTGGAAGATTGCTTAATTAGTAATAGCCATGCAGAGATGTTGTTTTATATTTTAATTAATAACCATTGCTGTGTTTTTTAATAATAATCTTCTTTAACTTTATAATAACATTTATTCTATTGTTGACAATCGCACATATATACGGTCATATATTAGTTTTAACATTATTTTTTCTTTAATTAAACTTGAATGAAAAGAGATTTGTGTGTTTTAACTTTTTAAATTATATTTTTACGAATACTAAAAAAAAAACTATTTAATTCTTATCTTTTTCGAAAACAAGCTGCAATAAACTCTCCAACATTTAATTTTATGTTTTTCTTTTATGAAAGATTACTTTAATAATAATTTTAGATAAAATTACATGTGCCTATATCAATATAGGTACAATATATATATATATATGTGTGTGTGTGTGTGTAAACAGACATCTATAGCATCATAGATATAGCTATATTGCAGCAGATGATTATTTTAGAAATAATGTGTTTTAAATTATAACTTTTATTTCATTAAAAAAAAGTCATTTTATATTTATTTTAAAATCGCATATATATGTGTAGTCCGCATACTACCATGATACATTGAAATGATAACCTTCCCAATCCCTTACCATTCGTCTGAGCTAGTTTTGAACCTATTTTAATGTATTTAAAATCTCATATAAATTAGGCTTTGAAATCTTCTGTCATGGCTGTTTAAACAGCATTATTTATTTACATAGGAAAAAACGCTATAATTAGGATTATTAAAATTATAGCGTACAAACATCGCATAATATTTCACAAAAATGTTCATGGTATTATTAATGTTAGAAATCAAATTATTAATTTTATTGTTACTATTGTAAATTCATATGTGGATAGATAATCTAACCCACATCATAATGTATGTAGGGGTGGCATGAGTAAAAATATGTTGAGTTTTCTTTAAAAATCTGTTACAAGGTTTTCTTATTTTATATAATTAAAAGTAAAGTTTTCTTTAAAATATACTTAAAAAAAGTTTTCTTTAAAAAAAATATTAAACGATATAATTAAAAATAAAAGTTTTGGTTCTTAATTAAAACAGATTTTTTGTTGTATATGTAATAAATGACCGCACCTGCATTAGGTAAAATTAAAAGTAATTTTGAAATTTTGCTAATTGAAATTGCATTAGGTAAGATTAAAAATTTTAAAATCTTGCTAATAGAAGTTGTTTACAACAAGAGATCTTACAATAAAGCCACTGGACCATATTATGTAATAGCCTAAGGGAAGGTTATAACACCTCAGAAATTTATCAATAGATTTCAAATCAAAATTATATAATTTTGTAATAATTTATTAAATCTTAGATTTAATTTAGTCATGAGGCAAACTGAATTCCAAAAGGTGTTAAGGATTTGTAAGGGGAAACATACAAATGGGCCATATTTTAAGCCTCAGACAGACTCCATTTTTCAATAGCGTTTGCCACCAGAGTCCATGCCCATTTGAACTTGAAAATGCCTGGCTAGAAAGGCAGTTTGTGCTGTTTTATCCATGAGGAGAATGGCATAACAACCACTTCACTACCTAAGAAAAGCCATAGCTAGCCATATAAAGAAAAAGATGATGTCACAGTCACCAAAGAAAGCTCACCAAACTCAGCAACTTACACATTTACATTCCAGCTAAATAAAGATGATGATGTTGCAGGTACCCAAGAAAACTCACCAAGTCTGCAGCCAAGCACTTATGTTTCAGCTATTTAAATAACCAGTAAACAATCTCAAAAAACTGCAGAGTCCTGTGCAACTCCTATTTAAATTCTTAAGCCATAACTCAAGCTAGCTAAAAGTAATTAAAGTATTTAAATGTATGTAATTAAAGGTCAAGTCTGTTCCTAACATTAAATAATAATGAATCAAATTTTTATTTAAATTAATATGTTTAAAATCTATAGATAACATACCTGCTCATTTTGTAATTTCTTTTCTATCAAGAAATATCTTTCATAATTAACCTAATTTAAATTATGTCACTGCAGTATGCCTATATTTTTCTTTTGATTATTTCATTTAAATATTTACTAAATTATATGCCAATGCTTCAAAACAGCAAGCACTTAATTTTAATACAGTTTAATTAAAGAAGATAATATTTTTAATATCTTTGTCTAAATTATTTTCTAGTATTATCTTTCTGTGCACTGTTTCAAAATCCTATTTATCAATAATAACAATCCACTCTGTACTCATTATTATTATTATTATTATTATTATTATTATTATTATTATTATTATTATTATTATTATTATTATTATTATTATTATTATTATTATTATTATTATTATTATTATTATTATTATTATTATTATTATTATTATTATTATTATTATTATTATTATTATTATTATTATTATTATTATTATTATTATTATTATTATTATTATTATTATTATTATTATTATTATTATTATTATTATTATTATTATTATTATTATTATTATTATTATTATTATTATTATTATTATTATTATTATTATTATTATTATTATTATTATTATTATTATTATTATTATTATTATTATTATTATTATTATTATTATTATTATT
The DNA here is from genome assembly GCA_028023455.1 of Epiperipatus broadwayi. NCBI lineage: Eukaryota > Metazoa > Onychophora > Udeonychophora > Euonychophora > Peripatidae > Epiperipatus > Epiperipatus broadwayi. The sequence goes on from JAQFVV010000092.1 coordinate 4,782,773, forward strand.
ATTATTATTATTATTATTATTATTATTATTATTATTATTATTATTATTATTATTATTATTATTATTATTATTATTATTATTATTATTATTATTATTATTATTATTATTATTATTATTATTATTATTATTATTATTATTATTATTATTATTAATTATTGAGTGATTTAAGTTTATAATGTGGCTTGCGTTAATCAAAATTTTCACAATCTTTAATTTATCATGTACTAATAAATAAATTAGCCTGGAAAAACATTTAGAAGTATATTTACTAGTTAACTTCTTTCTTAAATCCATTCAAATATACGTTCCCTCCCTGAGATATTAATTATGTAATAAACAACGTCAATAGATTGAACCGGATAAAGTAAAAATATTATAATTATTCCTGCTGGTAGCATGTATTTTATAAGCTACTAAATAGTTGGTTTCTATTGATGAAGCTAAGAAAGCTTATGTTTTTGTACTAATGATACTAAAATTTGTAATACTCCTTTACTTGGCAGATAAGATTCATTTCTTTAATTAAATATGTCCATGTTTTTCTGCCTATTTTTGCTTGTATTAAGATGGATCCCTGGTTAAGCCAGCACATCTTCCTTTTATAGGGCAGTGCATCAGAAAACCCTGAGTTTAAGGCCAAGCTAGCATGTAAATCACTCTGCCATTCTGAACTAAATGTTCCTCCCTTTTAACAGCATGACGTTTGGCATAAAAAACCCTTGATTCATCAATCCATCCATAGAGTGATTTTTTATTATTTGCCTGTGTCATAACACATTGGTAAATCTAGAGCAGACAACTCTACCTTCTTATAACACATTGAGCATTAGTCTGAAATACTTTTGAAAGCCATGTTCAATCTATGTTATTTGACTAATTTATATGCTCACTTGTTAGAGATAAATTCATTCATAACCATAAAGACATTATTGATTGTTATTCAAGCCTTAGTAGAATTACTTATATGTAACAACCGCAAGTCTAAAATAGGAATTGAAATATCTCTCTAGACATAATGTAATGATTATTTATGCATATTTTATTGTCATTAATCCATCTGATGAGAGTCAGTTAAAACTTATCTCTTGTAAAGTGTTTATTATTACTTGTACAAGTATCTCCATGATTGATCTGTAATAGAATACTGGATAGTTTTTGGTTATGTATACTGTGGCCACTAGGTGATGCTGCAGAACCACCAAGAAGCCTGCAAGTGATAAATTCATATACAAAAATGGCTGAAATTGAGGGAAAATTAAAATTAAAATGGCTAAGTCAAGATATCAAAAGTAAGTAAAAAATCAAATAAAAAATTTAGCCTAAAGCAAGTAAAAAAAATCAAGTGAATTAATACATAAATTGCAAAAAAGTACACACACACACACACACAAAATTGGTAAAAATACATTAAAATGCTAGAATCACTGAAATCGACATTGAAAATTAAAACACCAGAGATGAGAAATAGATAATTAAAATGCCTAGGGCAACAAATAGAACAAATCCTCAAATCTCCCTACACAAAAATTTTAACACCTAAAAGCAAACAAATCAAAAAATTAAAAATCAAACAAATTCTTCTAAAATACAAATCAAAAAGAAATTGAATAAAATGCTATAAAATTTAAATTACAGAAATTGGTCTAATATATAAACCACAAATGTAATCAAAAATAAGGAAAATGCAAATTACAAAAACCAAAAAAATAATGAATGCTATTTTCAAAAGCCTATGAAATTAAACAAAAACATACCAAATCTAAAAAAAAATTAACTTAGCCAAATTAATGTCGTTTAAAAAAATTATTCTGACCAAGTACTTTTCAAAAGTATATTAAATTTTATCTAACTAACAGATATAATAATTTAAACCTTAATAATAGACTAATACATATTATGTAATTAAATAAAAATAACAATGAGATCATAGCTATTTAAAAAATAAAAGTAGCTATAAAATACAAAAACAACAGCATGAAGAATTAAATGAAAAATGGAGGGAAAACCTGTACCGGTCAGAATTGTATGTTCGTCTAACAAAAGCTTCCATCTAGGCAAAAGTACCTCGAGTCCAATCACATGCAAGATACATAAATCAGGAACAATCATAAACTCTGCCCTATTGCCTATTTTCCAGATCTATAACATTACGAACAACATTTCTGATGATAACAAATAAAAATTTTATTCATTCCTGTCCCGGAGCAACAGAGGAGAAATAAGAGATCTACAGGGAAAGATAATACCACTAGGCTTCAAACCCCCACCACCAACAGAATGAAATAGCTCAAGATTATAACTAGACTTTTCATCAAAATTCATTTATTAATCTAAGTTGGCCTGTTAAAGGAAATGAGCTATATGTAACACACCCTATTTAATGATGTGTATGCATAAATCATGAGGCAAAGCAGACTTAAGTATTAATTATATGGTTAATAATTTATTAATATTAATTAAGAAAAATGAATAAGCAAATATTTAATTTAACAAACAGTCGCGAATCTATTTACATATAACACTAATAAAATTTTGTGTTTCACTTGATTATAAATGCTGATTTGCATATTGAAGGAATTACATAATAATAGCACGAGTTAATGATTAAATAATATGCAAATCTGCAATTGAATATGATGATTAAAAAAATGTACAGATAGTCAAAAGATGTGGCCTAATATGCTAACAGTAAATACAATTTTACCATATTAACTGAAACACAGGTTTGTTATATACCTGTGGCTATATATATGTAATATAGGGTATATGAGCACAGACTTTCACACCACCCACCTCTCTCCACTCTATCTAATAACACTGATACACCTAAACACATATATGCTGAAAAGATAAATAATCACCAATATACGTATTTCATGCTAAACCAGCAATCATCAGTTGGTCCAGACTATCATCTTTACACACATATATAGTATAAGTGCTCAGATATATATTAAGATAGACTATCCTCATAGTTTAATGGATAGGCTTCAATCCACTCCACACTCCAACTCTTCAACTGTCCATCCAATTGAAAATCTGATGATGGAATGCTCAAAGGCCACCCTGAGGCCGAGATTATTGTCACACCCATGTTGACCTAAGGTCAATCTGAACCCCACATGTACAGGACATAATCCATTTAATACATATGCAAGGTGGGCAGACATCTCTATAATGTAATAACTGAAACACAGGCTTGTTATATACCTGTGGCTATATATATGTAATATAGGGTATATGAGCACAGACTTTCACACCACCCACCTCTCTCCACTCTATCTAATAACACTGATACACCTAAACGGTTGAAGAGTTGGAGTGTGGAGTGGATTGAAGCCTGTCCATTAAACTATGAGGATAGTCTATCTTAATATATATCTGAGCACTTATACTATATATGTGTGTAAAGATGATAGTCTGGACCAACTGATGATTGCTGGTTTAGCATGAAATACGTATATTGGTGATTATTTATCTTTTCAGCATATATGTTTTTAGGTGTATCAGTGTTATTAGATAGAGTGTAGAGAGGTGGGTGGTGTGAAAGTCTGTGCTCATTTACCATATTATAACTTGGATGCTATGATTATTTTACAAAAAGTAAATGACCTTCAAAACAGATAAATGGGATATAAGTTATATCAATTTACTATGGCTCATTTGAACCACATATGAAAATATTTTATAATTTACATTATTCTCTTAAATAGTCATTAGTCCTTAAAATGTTCAAACAGAAAAGTTATTTGTATTTTATTATATTCCTTTAGACTGGAAAGGATTTATTTAGCATAATTTTTTAGCGCACTCAAACATTGTCTCAATGAGAGGGTGGGTAGCTTAAATAAGCTTTAAAATGACATTCCCTAACTTATAATATAAACAAAAATATGAGATGGATTTAGAAATCATGGAATTATGTCTTACAGATTTAAAATAGGCAAATATAAGAATATTAAACAAGAATTATGGTGCTGACTAAATCATAATGCTAGAAAAGGTTGAGTCCATTTTAGGACAAACGTTTCATCAATTATATAAGAATATGAAATGTGCCTTTACACGTGACAGGTCAGCATTTGAAAAGGTGGTATCATAGGAATTGCGTGGTCTGGTTCTTCCAGTGTTAACCCATGTTGAGCCTAAATGACAACCTGACAGTATCCTGGAGTCGGTGATTTCAAACCCCATTCACGGATATATGAATCGCGATATTCGCAATTAAATATTTCAAGATTTAAAAATACATAAATTAATCAGATCATGGTCAATCCGCCATAATGTGCTCAGACAAAAGAAAGTGATCAAATCCCAGCATTTGATATTACATTACTAGCATAGACTCAATTCACCTGCCCCTTTTCCTGTGATGCCAAGAAATAAAAAAGGAATAGTCTGCGCTATTGGCAAACCTAAAATATTTCAGGTGAAAGAAATGAGAATCACCAAAGCTATCTGAGCTTAGCTTACCCCGGGTCTTCCCATTTAGTTTTCATATCCTGACAAGAAAATTGATAGTCAATAAAATTATCACATGGCCTAGTTATGATCTAGCAGTCACAAAGAACAAAAGACAAGTAATTAAGCAAAATACAAGCAAGACAAAATACGAGTACTGGAGAATATATTTTAGCATTTAAATATATAATTGTGCTGAGCTATAAAGATTACATCAATGCATACAGATTGATCAAGATCAGACCCACAAGAATAAAATAAGCATTAATTATTATTATGAATATTTATAATTAGCGAACTGTCTCTCCCTTCAACACAAAATCCTACTAATATTTCAAATAACATTCTATTACTCTCTTACATGAATATAATTTATGAACCCCCTCCCTTTCACTCTTTAAAAATGAAATGATTTAACTGAATAAACTCTCATACTTGAATCTCACGTCTCCCCATAACTAAACCGGGTACGTATAAATATATATAAAAAAAACACATAATAATATAAAATGGTTTCATCTCGACAAAATGTGCTCCAAGTATTAATCTTTCAAAGCTAAATAAATATTCATTTTTATTTACCGACAAACGTTGGTCGGGAAATAGGCAGCAAATATTTATTTAGATAAGCTTTTGTTGAGATGGAACAAAATTGGCAAATATTCATTTCATTTAAGTAATTAATAATATTTTCTAAACCGTAATTAAAAGGAAGGTTAACATTAAAAGGCATAATTTTACAACACAGATAGAAAGAGAGCAAAGACATTAGATTTTAAATAATAGCAAGAGTAGTTTACAGACTATTAAATGAAATAATTTAAATTACATTATGGGGATTACATTTTGGAAGACATTAAAATTTGGCAGGGTTTACATTATTTGGTCACTGGAGTTTAGGATAAATTAGGCGGTTAGAAATTACAAATTGGAAATATATTACTTAATTCATTATGAGTTCAAGTGAAAGTTGGAATCCCACGATGAAAACTGAATTTCCACACAGGCATAGCTAGTTATGAATTGAATAAAAGAGTTCAACAGTTCATTTTGATAAATTTTCTCTGGCATGAGGTATTGGATGATTATCTTTGGGACAGTGGGAGATGGACAAATTAAAACCCGTCTACCCAACTACCCCATCACCAACAGAATGAAATAGCTCAAGATTATAATTAAACTTTTCATCAAAATTCATTTATAAATCTAAGTTGGCCTGTCAATGGATATGAGCTATATATAACACAATCTATTTAATGATGTGTATACATAAATGAAGAGGCAAGGCAGAAGTAAATACTAATCATATGGTTAATCATTTATTAATATTAATTAGAAAAATGAATAAACAAATATTTAATTTAATAAACAGTCACGGATCTATTTACATATAGCACTAATAGAATTTTGGGTTTCACTTGATTATGAATGCTGATTTGCGTATTGAAGGAATTATATAATAATAGCACATAAGTTAATGATTAAATAATATGCAAATCTGCAATTGCATACGATGATAAAAAAAATGTACAGATAGTCAAAAGATGCGGCCTAATATGATAACAGTAAATACCAATTTTACCATATTATAACTTGGACGCTATGATTATTTTATGAAAAATAAATGACCTTAAAACCAGATAAATGGGATATAAGTTACATATTTTATAATTTACATTATTCTCTTAAATAGTCATTAGACCTTAAAATGTTCAAACAGAAAAGTTATTTGTATTTTATTCTAATCTTTTCTGACTGGAGAGGATTTATTTAACATTGTTTGTTAGCACACTCGAACATTGTTTCAATGAGAGGGCGGGTAGCTTAAATAAGCTTTACAATGACATTCCCTAACTTATAATATAAACGAAAATATGAGATGGATTTAAAAATCATGGCATTACGTCTTACAGATTTAAATGGGCAAATATAAGAATATTAAACAAGAATCGCAGTGCTGACTAAATCATAACACTAGAAAAGATTGAGTTTATTTTAGGACAAGCACTTCATCAATTATATAAGAATCTGAAATGTGCCTGTACACGTGACAGGTCAGCATTTGAAAAGGTGGTCTTGTAGGAATTGCATGGACTGGTTTTCCAGTGTTATCCCCTATAGAGCCTAAATGACAACCTGACAATATTCTGGAGTCAGTGCTTCCAAACCCCATTCACGGATATGCCATAAGTAAAAGAATCCCATTCCTCCGGGTTTTAAATTTGACAAAGCAAAACGAGAAAATTTTGTAACGTTATCTAAGACAAGCAATGCTACTAAAAAAAAAATCAGGTTTTAATGATGTTGATATGTGGATTAAGGCTCTCGTAATTTAATAGAATCTGGTGTAATGTTATGACATAATTTGATCCATCTCGAAAGATACGCAAATGATCTTTAATATTAGTTAGGATGTCACAATATAAAAGAGGGAATTTTGTTCCCTTCATTAAACAAATATTAATATGCTAACTAGTAATTAATTCCATGAAATAATTACCATGCCAGATGGCATGATGGGCAAATGATTGACCATATAATAAAAAAACAGCAAAGGTAAGGTCATTAAGTTTACTTTAAAATATAATATGAAAATAAAATCAATAGTGTGAACATGGTAATAAAGTGATAGATTAAATGTAGCAGTGAATAATCTGCCACTAAGCAAATAGAATAACTTAAAATTATTATTCAATCGAGCAAACTTTTAGTTAAGTAAGAAAACTTACATTTACGATTTAACATCCCATAATATCGAGGATATCTAATAACAAAATTTAGGAGATTGAACTATTAACATATTAAATTAAATCATACAAAATTTATAATATTGAAATTAAAAGTTTGCCACATTTAAAATATTAAAAATAGAAATTGTGAAACCCATTAAAAAATGCATTAAAAAAAAATAAAGTTGTAGATTCGTGCATTAGATTTTTATAACAGAAAGAGAAAGTCATTACTTTATAGAATTGTTACAATTAGCATTACAATGTCATGTTTAAATAGAAAGAGAATTACATTATAAATGATTTAGGTTTTAAAATGAAAGTTTTGAAAGAGTTCATATTAGCGGCATGATTAGGATTTACCTTCCATTCCTTGATGACTTGAGGTCCATACGGATTGGTAAATGTAAAATTATAAAATGAGGAAAATATGGTTAGCAAGGCACAGTTTGGAAAAATAATGGCTGGCATCTTGAGACAGTTATTTCAACATTTAAATTAGGCAGTCCATAAGTGGAGATGCCAGATTAGCATAGCAGTATGGAAATGATTTTTAGAGAAGAAAGGGGAAGCAAATTTAGTCTCTCTACTCCGAATTCATATTGCAAAATTTAAATTGATGTAGATCCGTTCTGCAACACTGATTAAAATGGTGCACTAAGAGACAGCCTAAAATTTTGGCTCTATTTATATGTTAGCAAAACCGTCTCGAATATTCTCTCTTTCTTCTTGATAAGGCCTGGATGTCCATTAAGTGGCCTGAATGCACCTATTCTTTATTTTCAATGATAATACAACAAGTTCTAGAGAGTATTGTTTTAATCTATTTCGAGAATGGAAATAGATTCAAAAGATATAATTTCCATTAATATTATGCTTGCTAAGGGATTTTAATTTATTAATTACCCTTTTTAAATTAAATCTAGAATATTCTTTTATTTATAAGTTTCAGAGTTATTTTAATTACTCTCTCTCTAGAACTTTCTTTGGTATTGAATTGTAAAATAAAATATGCAGACTATAAAATAAATATTCATAATATTTAATATTTAATTACGAAAAATATATTTTTAGTAATATTGAACACACATACTTGATTATTTAATGGGAATGGAAATTTAAATATTTCTGACTTAAAATTATTAAATATTCTTTTATAATAAAATGTTTAACTTATGAAAGTACAAAAACAAAGGAGGGTTTTAAAACTTGTATGTGTGTCCTTGCACTCTCTAGTGATTTAACACATATATAGCTGGATTTAGACCTCTGATTAAAATTTTATCTAACTAATATCATACATATTAAGTAGTTAAATATAGATAACAAGTTCATAGCTATTTAAAAAATAAAAGTAGCTATAAAATACAAAAACAGAAATTGTCTGATAATGCAATCCTAAATTTATTGTAATATTCGATGGGGATTGCAGTTTAAGTTATGTAGATAGCATATTGCAATGAGCACATTTTTAAATGCACGATTAATGTCCATATTGACCATAATTATGACAGCCTTCACCCTGAATTTTATTACTGAATACCTTTTATTATTACAGGATATTATTAATAGCATCATTAGCTTCACGGTACATAAGGAATAGTTTAAATTAGATCAATATTTTATTCTATTACTAGTTTTTTTTTTAAATGTCATAGCATCAGCCTGGATGCAAACCCACAACCCGGGCACTGCCTGCAAGTGCAAGGCAGTCGCGCTGACCTCTCGACCACCAATGTAAGACTATTATATTACTAGTTTATAACAAAATTATTGCAAATACTCAGGTTAGGTCTCACACATATATAAGATCCTAGCTCAACAAATAATTTAGAAAATGTTTAGAAATAAAATAATCAGAATAGAAAATAAAATTTTAACTAATTGAGAATTTATAATTAAATATTATAGTTTTTTTAAAATAGATTTGTGCCAAAAATATTACCATTATTTTCCAGACTGAGTTGATCATCTGTGGTGAAATTATTTCATCCTTGTAAAATCACATTTAGACATTCCTAGACCTCTCTATTAGTGAAATAAATAAAAAAACATTTCATTTCTGTACTAGCATTGAACAAGCTACTATAAATAATTTGTCAGAACTCGGGTCACGTGATAGATTGATGCTACCAGGTTCCCCCGCAGATAAATTAATTTATACGTTTTTAAAATCAACAAGGTGTTTTTTAAGATTATCACTGACTAAAGAGTAAAAAGAAAATAACAGCCTTTTTTTAAAAAAAGTAAAATAATACATTTTCTCATTTTAAATTATAAATCAAATAATTTATATATATATATGGATTTTCTCAAAATATAAAAAATAAAGATAGATTATGATGAGTTAGAAGAAGTTAAAAATTACAAATACCTTGGTCATATTATTAATACAGATAGAAACATAATGGATGAAATTAATCATAGAATTAAACCTGTTTGGAGTGCTTTTGGTAGAAATAACTTGACCAAGGAAATATTGTGTTTTTCAGAAGGTTTGTGATGATGGTGTTCTAGCTGTATTTTTATATTGGACTATTTCCATCATCTAATATGTGTGTTGAATGTCTTTAGAAAAGTTTAATTTTAGTTAAATATTCCAAATGCATTCAACTGTTAGTAATATCACAGCAAACAGGTTAGTATATGCACCAATTGTTAGTAATATCACAACAAACAAATGTTAGTAATATCACAGCAAACAGGTTAGTATATGCACTAACTGTTAGTAATATTACAGCAAACAGGTTAGTATATGCACTAACTGTTAGTAATATTACAGCAAACAGGTTAGTATATGCACAACATTTCGAGAGGTATTTTTCTCACCTCTTCTTCAGGTGTTGCTGGCCTATATGCACAGTAACAATATTTGCTTAGAAGTTGAACTCGCACCTTTAGATTCTTGAATATTGAATTTAAGGCAAACACTCTATCAACTGAGCTATTCTGACAGCTCAGTTGGTAGAGCGTTTGCCTTGAATTCAATATTCAAGAATCTAAAGGTGCAAGTTCAACTTCTAAGTGAATATTGTCACTGTGCATATAGGCCAGCAATACCTGAAGAAGAGTGGAGAATAATACTACTCAAAACGTGTAATTACTAACCTGTATTATCTATTTGTGTGTTATTACTAACAAGTTGTTTGTATTTGGAAAGTTTAAATAAAGCTTAAAATTTTCTATACATTCAACATTCACTCATAAATGGTGGAAAAAGTCCAACATATCACATCTTATAATATACCATCATTACAAACCTTCAGATAAATATTACTTTAGATAATATCACAGGATACTATAGTTACTTTCATGTGTATGTGTATACTAAGTAGAATATAAGACAAAAGCAGCTCTGTATTCTAATGGCATTTAGTGTAAGCATGAGTAATCAGTGATTACCATGTTTATATAAAATTCCTATTCTTAATATGTAAATCCCCATTCTCAGAATTAACCAAATTATCAAGCAAATATTTACAAAAAATATATTTTATGACAAAAATATTATAATGAAATAAATGATAATGTATATTCTTTTAAAATCTTTACCCAAATATAAAAAGCATTCTCACCTAGAATTTTTATATAATTTTTACTATTTATCTGAATATTCTAAAGTGTTCTATTTCGTCTGGGGCTCTATGCATCAACAAGGCAAAAAATTATTCATTATCAATTATGGAGATACATCTGATTCCACACACACCACTACACTCCAATATTGGTTGCTTGCATGCTCAGATCGTCCAGCATATAAAGGAATTAATGTAGCATTCAGAAAAACTCTGAGATGTAAAATAAATAAGCTGCAATATTAGTGCAAATCTAACTTTAAATCCAAAACACCTCTAACTGAATTTTTTCTATTTATTGCTATCATCTGAAAAGATGTATTTTCACACTAGTTTTTTTGTCTAAAAATAGACTATGCTGGTTCTAACTAAATATTCAACAGATGAAAATAATGATATCTTATTTTGTTTTTTTATATATTGCATAAGGTAAAAAACATCATTCTTATTTTTTGAGGAAAAATATCTTTAAAAGGATATTAGTGGTTTTCTATTTCCATAATAAATTTGAAAGTAATAAGACTAAAGTTCCAATTTTTTTCTCAGTAAAACTGTTTTATTTAATTACCAATACCATATATTTTAATAAAAAAGTTTTCAGTACATGGAATTACCCCAACAAATAATCATTATCAAACCTAAATATACACGTCATATCTGACCCTGCCTTCAGAAGTGGACTATTCCAGATTCCTTGCCTGATTGGCTAGCACCCAGTTGCTATCCAAGGGGATTAGAACCTTCACTGGGGTTCGCACACTGAATCTGTGTGTTTCCAGTAAGGTAGGGGATCTGCCTTTAAATATCAGCCTTTTGGAGGCAAGGCAGAGAGAAACTACTTCTGTTAATCTAAATGACAGAACATGCTCTCCATTAAACCTTCTGCCATCAGCAAAGGTATTAACTGAAAGGAGACCCTTTGATGCCTCTTGGAGGCCTTAAAGGAGCCGGGCAGGGAAAATTTCTAATGTCCCCTCCATATGTTCTTTTCGTTGATGCTGTTATGACTATGTGATTATTCATATATGAACATTGATGAGCTGTTCACCAACATGCATTAGCCAGCATGGTCAGTTTATTGGCTTTTTACCTCCGAGTTTAAGAATATTTTTTCAATATAAACAATCATGACAGACAAAAATAAATCATGGCCCTTATTCCCAGGAGGCTATAAAGTCACCAACGAAGGCAGCAGTTGGGGGCCGAAGGCAGAGGGTGCTAAGAATCCCCTGATTGTGGACAGGCTGCTATTTGATGACGACTTTTTATTTAGGTAATTACAACTGCAGATCACTTTCAAGGGAAGGAAGATTGCAAGAGTTAGAAGAAGAACTATCTTATATTAAATGGGACACTATTGGACTTTGTGAAGTTAGAAGAAAAGGTGAAGAAACAATTGATTTGAAAAGTGGACATGTACTCTACTATAAAAGCACACATATTGGAAATACAAGTGGAGTAGAATTCATTATAAATAAAAAATGGAATAATAACATTGTGGAGATTGATGGTCTATTGGACAGGGTGGCAAGATTAGTTTTACAACTTAATAGCAGATATCAAATGCAGATAATTCAGGTTTATGCTCCAACAAGTTCTCATAGTGATGAAGTAGAAGATTTTTATATGGATATACAAAAGGCTTTTGATCAGAGTAAACATCATTTTAAAATTGTTACGGAAGACTTTAATGCTAGAATTGGTAAACAAATGAAAGACGAAAATTCTGTAGGTAATTTTGGTTATGGTAATAGAAATGAGAGGACATAGATTTGTGGACTTTGCAGAAAAAGAAAAACTTTATATTATGAATTTTTTTTTGAGAAAAAGGTTAAAAGGAAATGGACATGGAAGCATCCAAATGAAGGTACAGCAGAATTGGATTATATTTTGACTAACAGAAAATACATATTTCAAGATTGTAATATTCTTAATAAATTTAACACAGGAAGGGATCATCGATTAGTAAGATGTACAATACGTATTAATGCAAAACTAGAGAGACAAAAATTATTAAGAAAAACAATATTTACAGTTGATATTCCTAATCTTCAGAAACATTCTAATGAATTTAAATTAGAACTTACAAATCGGTTTCAAGTATTAGTAGATTTTGAACATGATTCAGATTTGAATGAAATTAATAGGAAAATAACTGATACACTTTTAAAAACTGCAACAAAGACAGCTGGTAGAAAAAAGCAACAATTGACCAGTAAAATTTCTACTGAGACTAGATAATTTATGAAGAAAAGAAGGAATATGAAGTCATACAAAATTGATGCATTAAAAAGGATTGAATATCTCGAATTTTATAAAATGGTGTGGAAAAGAGTTGAAAATGATATAAGAAAGTATAATTGTGAACTAGCAAGGAAAGCTGTAGAAGAGAATAAAAGTCTAAAGATTGTAAAACAACATTTTGGTATTGGTAGGAAATTTATATCTGCAATAAGAAAAAAAGATGGGATTATTACTAAAAAGAGAGATGACATTATGAAATGTATAGGACTTCTATCAAGAATGATATAGTAATAAAGAACAAGTACCTCCTATACCTATTATATCTTCTGAGTTGCCCAGAATTTTGAATGAGGAAGTGAGATATGCAATTAAATTTATGAAGAAAGAAATGATGGAATTATAATAGATATATTAAAAAAAGCAGGTGAAGAAATATAATTTTTTTTTAGTTATGTTATATTCCAAATGCTTAAATGATAAATATGTACTAGATGATTGGAAGAATGCAGTATTAATATTAATATTTAAAAAAGGTGATAAAAAGATATTATAAATTACAGACCTATCAGTCTTTTATCAGTTTTATACAAAATTTTTACTAAGATAATTACAACTCGTCTACAAAGAACACTGGACTTCCACCAACCAAGAGAACAAACTGGATTTAAAAGTGGTTTTAGTACAGTAGATCATATCCAGGTATTGAGAGAAGTTATAGAAAGGACAAATGAATATGAGTTGCCATTATGCTTAGGATTTGTAGATTATGAAAAGGCATTTGATTCTATAAACATTTCTTCAGTGATTAAAGCATTATATCATCAAGGTATAGATCCAGGATATTGTCATATTTTAAAGAATATTTATAAAAATGCAACAGCAACAATTAAATTACATAATGATAGTAGGAAAGTCAACATTGAGAAGGTTGTAAGACAGGGTGACTCCATATCTCCAAAACTTTTTACAGCAGTGCTGCAAGAAGTATTTTGTGGATTAAAATGGGAAGCTAAAGGAGTGAAAATAAATGGAGATTATTTAAGTCATTTCGATTTTGCAGATGATGTAGTTGTTTTTGCAAATAATGCGTTAGAGTTACAGGAAATGTTGCAGGAGTTATCAGATGAAAGTAGAAAAATAGGATTAAAGATAAATGTTAAAAAGACTAAAGTAATGTAGATTTTTTCAAAATAAGAAAATAAAGATTGATTATGATGAATTAGAAGAAGTTAACAGTTACAAATACCTTGGTCAGATTATTAATACAGATGGAAACATAATGGATGAAATTAATCATAGAATTATACTTGGTTGGAGTGCTTTTGGTAGAAATAACTCGATACTAAAAGGAAATATGCCCATGTGTTTGAAAAGGAAGGTTTTTAATAAATGTGTTTTGCCAGTTCTTACTTATGGATCTGAGACTTGGACACTTAATAGAAGAGCAATACTGAGACTTCAAACCACTCAAAGAAGTATGGAGAGATGTATGTTGGGAGTAACAAGAAGAGATCGAAAACACAATGTATGGGTAAGAGAACAAACAGGTGTTACTGATCTCCTTGAAAAAATTAAAAGACTGAAGTGGAGTTGGGTTGGACATATTGCTAGAAGAGATGATAATAGATTGACAATTGAAATTTTAAACTGGATTCCAAGAGATTGTAAAAGACCCAGAAAGAGACCACATGTGATATGGATGGATGAAATAAGAATGGGTGCAGGGATGATGTGGAGAAGAGAAGTTCAAGATCGGAAAAGATGGATTGAACTTGGAGAGACCTTCATCCTGCAGTGGATTGATAATGGTTGATGATTATGATGATGGTGAATAAATTGTACATATTAAGCTGAATAGTTGTTCGTTTTGTATCTGTTGGTTTGGAACAAACCTGCAAGCCTAACCAAACACAACAGATTTGGTGCAGTCGACATGCTAGTTATAACAGATTTGGTGCAGTTGGACAGAAAATTTTCTTTCACGGCTGGAAAAATTAGAATAGACTATGTCAGTTTAAACAGATCTGGCACAGTAACAGATCTAAATGTGAAATAAATACATGAGAGTGTATTTGTTTTATTATTTTTCATTTGGAAATTTTTTTACGTTACTGTAATTTCATTACGGTGGTATTTTACTTTTAGAAAAATAACAACATAAAACTGTTGAATAAAAGTAACCAGAAACATAAAGGCGTGTCAATTTGAAACTTCAACCAATCACAAGAGCTTTACTCGCAAGATAGTGTAAAAGCACGCTCTATTGGGTTAAAAGCTTAGTTGAGTTAGTTACAATAATGTAACTATAAAAACAAGTATGAGTGGTTACTCAGCATCAATAATTAAAAAAAGATGGCTAAAGCAATTGGCTCTATGGAATCTTTTGGGCCAGCTCAACCTGAAAGCTGGCCAAATTATAAAGAGTGTTTGATTTTTTATCTACAGGCTAACAATATAAAAAAGCCTGAGTTAAGTGTTGACAATTCTCACAGAGTATTTTTCTCGTAAGCTTTTGACAATAATGCAGAGATAGCATTTTAATCTCAGAATACAAGAACAGGGTGAAACAGCTAGAGAATTTGCAACATGAATCCATATATTAGCCTTGAAGTGCGATTTCAAAGTCTTCATGAATGAAGCACTTCATGATCATTTTATTTGTGGCATAAACGATCACAATTTAAGGCTAAAAATGTTAATAATTCTAGACCTAGATTTTGAGACAATGGTAGCTCAAGCAAGACTACCAGAAACTATAGCTAGTCAAACTAACCCATTAAAAAGATTTATAAAGTATGATGTGCAAAAGTTCGAGCATAACACTGGGTTGATCAAGCACTCAGTCAGCTCAAATAATTCAGCATCAAATAGCCTAAGGCATTGTTATATATGCAATGTGCATATGTATACAGAATGTCCATACCACAAAGCAAAATGCACATTTTGCAAGCGTATACGACATATAAAGGCAGCATATCTGAAATTAAAAAGACAAAAAGCCAAGTCTATTCCTAAAGACAGTAAAGGCACTTATAAGAAACATAAGCAAGTTGCCTGTATAAACCATATCAGAGATAACAAGTCTGGGTTTATACACACTTAATAATAAATGATACACTAGTTAATATGGAACTTGACACAGGTTCAGCAGTGTCTATAGTTTCAAGAATAACTTGGACAATCATTAATAAAAAGAATAAATATAAGCTGCACCCTTGCAGTAATTCAATATCAGACTACCAAGAGAATAAAATCAAACTGTTGGGTCAAACAACAGGAAAAATTACTATGCCTAACAAAACTATATACCTACCATTGGTAGTGGCATTAGGTAATCATAATGATTTACTAGGTCGTGACTGGTTCAGTCACTTAGGGTTCAAAGTGACCAAAGTGAACCAGCTCACAACATTATCAAAGTTGAAGACTAATGAATCAGAAGTCTTTAACAAAAAGATGAAACCTGATGCCAAACTTCAACTAGAAGATAAAAACAAAATAAAATTCCAAATAGAAACAAAAGTACTATGTGATATATAGTATGGGTCCACAAGATGGAGACCAGCAGTGGTGACACTAATAAAGAGCCTCTACATTGTTGTGCAAACACAAGATGGTCATCATCATCATCACCATCACAACCAGCTAAGACTCAACTATATATCTGAAGCTAACAAGACAGCAGCAGACAACCAGAAACAAGCTCATCAAGAGAAGAAGATGAAGACAGGAACAGCAATCAACTGGAGAAACCAAGAAAGTGGACAAAACATCATTCAGTGCATTTGAATGACTATGTCCTCCAGGGCTAATTTCAGCCAGAGAGAGGGATGTCATATCTGACCCTGCCTTTAGAAGTGTACTATTCCAGATTCCTTGCCTGATGGACTAGCACCCAGTTGCTATCCAAGGGATTAAAACCTTCATCAGGGTTTGCACACTGAATGTTTCCAGTAAGGTAAGGGATCTGCCTTTAAATAGTCAGCCTTTTGGAGGCAAGGCAGAGAGCAATTACTTCTGTTAACCTGAATGACAGAATGTGCTCTCCATTAAACTTTCTGCCATCAGCAAATGTATTTATCTAGTCATTATTGCGATATCCGTGCAGCGAGGCAAGTCCACCCACCTATGGACTGGAAACTGCTATGTCTGAACTAGAGCTGACTCAAGGCAAGCTAACTACATAGCTGGAAGAGTCTTACCAGAACTCATGACACAGGCTAATCATTAGCTGGAAGTGAGTTTCATACTCCACGACTATCTCAGCATTGAAGCATATCAACTGTATTTGTACATTTGTTTAACTAACATGTGTATATATTTTATACTAATAAATTGTACATATTAATTGCTGAATAGTTGTTCGTTTTATATCTATTGGTTTGGAATGAACCTGCAAGCCTAACCAAACACAACAATACACATTATATATATTCTAATATTCTCATTGATAAATGATTGTTTTATACTATTATTTTTGGAAATCTCTATATAAAACAAGAGATTTCCCTTAAAAGAGGTTCCTCTTTTGAGTACAAAAAACGTTTACAGTTTCCTATTTTCATTGATCACTGTCTATTAACATTTGACAGTGATTATTCTATAATAAAATATAACAAATATTTTTACATATTTCAAAATATTTTACCCATATAATCTGCTAGAAAATTATTAATTTATGATATATACATATTAGATCAAAATCATTTTATATTTATATGTAATTATTTAAATTAGTGTGGAGGATTCAGAGTGAAACCAGTTGCTGAATGTTGTGAAGGATATTTATGTCAGGGTGAGGCATTGATGTGGGATGGACCAGGAAGGTGTTTACCAAAACCCATTAATTGTAAGTATTTAGATATTTCTAGTCTGTTTTTATGATTATGGAATTATACATCAATTTTATATTTTTATAGATATTTTATGTGCACACACATGCATGTTAATATACTGAAACAAAATGTCTCACATAGTATTTAAATAATATAATATTAGGCATGGGACTGGCCAAGCCAAAATATAATATAATCAGCATGTTGTTAATAATATGAAAAAATATACAGGAAAAATGAAGATTAAAATTATAAAATATTTGATATTATTGTATGTATTAAAGCTTAAATATTAAAAGTATAAATCATAGAAATATGTGGGTGCATCATTGTTATTTGAATGCCATATGTATAAACGTGAAAGAATATTTCCTTTGTCTTGTCTTTCAGTAATTATTTTAGGTTATACTTAAAGTAATTACATAAAGCTGAAATAATTAAATACTATTTATTCTTATTGGGAATATTATTTTATTAAAAGCAAAATAAAAATGTGGAAGAAATTGTTTTAAAAAATATCATTTTTTACTTTATTATAAATATTGAAAAGCAAATAACTATATTTGTAATTAGAAAAAAATTTGTTAACATTTAATATAAATGAAAATTGTTTGTAAATTACATTTATGAACTTAAATTATAAAATATTGGATTTATATAGGCATGACTTAATTAAAAATGTTCTAATTGACATAAAAGAATGGATCACATACAACACTCACAAAATAAAGAATGGGTCACATACAACACTCACAAAAAAAAAAGAATTGGTCACATACAACATTCACAAATAAAGAATGGGCCAAATACAATACTCACAAATAAAGAATGGTTGCTGGACTATCATAAAATTATTAAATTTTCAAATTTTAATCATTATTTTGTTTATTTATTCACATTTTTCTTTGTTTACATTTTTTTGATAGCATGTAATTGAAGTCATGTACTTTGATACAGGATAGTTCATGGCTTCACTGTATAATTTTATGATCCTTTTTTCTTAAGTTAATAATAATAACTCTTAATATAGTAGTTTTGTTGGTGTGTTTATATAACAGGATTGGTTACTTGAGCAAAATTATTATACTTTTGAATCAATTGTCATAAATGATAATTAAAAAATACATCACAACGCAATTATAAAAATAAAATTAAAAAAACTATAAAAAAAGCTTGTCATATAAAGAAAAATGCAAACTTCCTCTCCTTTATCTTGAAATATATTGCCATGTATTAAAACAGTATGTAAACTCATCCATTCTGAAGGATTAAGAGTTGATAATATATCAGCAGCCATGATTTTAAATATTTACATTATTTACAAAAATGATGTTAATTTGATAGACTTCAGCAAGTTGAGACTTTCATGGTAAACATGCTTGTTAAAAAAAACTCCAACTCAAATATTAACAAATAATAATATGAGGCAACATACCTTAATTAAAAGCCCATTTTTGTTTTACCTGGCTGACCTTGTTTCAGTAAATTTCTTTAGGATTTAATTGGTCTTTATTTTCTCTCCAAACAAGAAAATACGACTAAATAACAAGGCACAATTTTATAACCACACTAATTAATGCAACCAGCTCCTCTATGCATACTATCTGCTCATTGTAGTCACTGGTGCTTCTTTCTCCCCATGAATAATATTCTATTTATTTAACCCATTAAAACAGGCAAAACTGTCCATACAGTGATCATGTGATGTTTAATGGTTATTTAACTCATACAATATTATATTAATGTTATCTAGCTTGTTTTTATTTTTAATTAATTCTACTTATCTATTTTTCTCAGAAAGTTAATTTTAATTGCCAAAAGAAGATGATTCTCATTAGGTGTTTATCAAATATATACAAATATAATTATGTTATTTTTATTTTACTTAACCTTATTAAAGCAAGTTATCTAACTGATATTATAATTATGTTTTTTCTATTTAATAACAATTTTAATTATTAATATATCAACGAAATTTAAATTATATAATTTTGTTATATGCCATTTTATAATGAAATTTAACTTACAAAATTTGTTTATATATTTACTATTTTATAATTTAATGCGACATTACTGTTAAATCATTTATTATATGTCACTGCTATATATAATATATGCAAACCAAACCATCTTTTTTTTTATAAATTTCGAACTTCGGAAAAAAATTCTCTCTATAATGTAGGGGAGAATTGACCGAATCTACTACTTCAGAATTTTATTTATTTATTTATTAATTGGGATGTCTTTGAGCAGTAATGTTTATATTTATAAATAGATGTCTTCTGCATTTCTTATCTGCATATTTAAACATTTCCCCCTTAAAAATATATGCTTTAAACCATTTTTTAAAACCCTGCAATCAGTACCACTTAGAATACCTACTTTCTAAATTATACATACTACCCTGTTTCCAAATTTTAGGAAACTGTTCACTTTTTAAATGATAGCTTCAGGTAAGCTTAAATCACCTGCACACATTCATTTAGTCTGTCGTTTTATTCCACCGTGTTTCTATTGCCTTTTTTATATTTTTTTGAATGCATAATAATATTTTTCCCCATGTTTTCATAAAAAACAACGACTTTTGTTTAAAAAAACAATAAACGTTTACCAGATAAAATTTGTATATGATCTCCTAAATCATACCAATATGATTTTAATTTTTTATAGTAATATATATATATATGATTTAAGAAACTTATGAAACATCTAAAAAAATCAACATAATCTCAAAAGTAATTTAAAAATATTCATAAATTTGATTTAAATCAATATATTGAAGTTTTGTTAAAAACATTAGTAATGTGAAATTTTGTTATTCAAATAATATCAGCTAAATAAATACAGTCAAAATTTACATCGAATTCATCTGATTTTTATTCCAAGATAATAATCTTTTTTCTCTACAATATCATTTGTAATTTAATTTTTTTATATTAATTCGATATTAGAAAAATCAAAAAGTATGATTTGTGCAATGGGTATGCATTAGGCAACTCACCCCTATTACAATTTATTTATTATCATTATGAACGCTATTGAAATAAATCATATTCTCATGTTTATTTTTTACATTTTGTAATGTTGAATACCTAATTTTCTGTATTTAATTTGAAAACTATATTGCTTAGATGCAGTTTTTTATTATTATTTATTGGGGATCACATTTCAATATATATTCAAAAAGATAACATCAATTCCAGTCTCCTAGTTGTCCTTGTAATTTAACTCATGTTAATAGAAAATTATGAAAATTTTAAAAACAATTAATTGCTATAAAGCAAAGATTAAAAAAAAACAAAAAAACAAGAAAGAAAGTCATGTCAGATTCATCAAGGTTAGAGCAATAATTGTTAAGTTATTAATTGGAAAACAAACTTTATATAAAGGATAAACTATAAAGGATTACTAGTATCTTACATACAATAGAGGTGCCTTTAATTTAAATATTTTGGAATTATTTGTTTTAGGATTCTAGTATTTATCCTAGTTGCTAAGTGTGACCTTTTAATCTTTATGAAAATATTTAAATTGCACTAAATATCTATTGCTGATGCTCACTTATATATATATTGATACAATATTTTCACGGGTTGCATATATAAAAGACATATTTTGTGGGTTCATCCATGTTAAAATATTTTAAATACTGACGTTTTGTCTTTCTACTTTTTATCACTCAATGGATGACTTGTGTTACCAAGTCAAAATGTCAGTATTTAAAATATTTTAACATGGATGAACCCGCAAAATATGTCTTTTATATATATATATGAAAAACAAAAACAAGTTTTATATATGCTATCGCTTGTATTTATGATCAATAGATGGAGCTTTACCAAGATCTCCAAACAAGCGTATTTTTGTTTACATAAATGTCAGAGTCAGAAATCACTCTCTCTTTCATTGGCTCCACCCTCAGATCAGCTGATTTCAAGCTGATTTGCTATCATCAGTGAAGGATAGGAGTTAGAAATTAGACCTAAACACTAACTCCAAGCGTTTATGTAAAAAGTTTCTATCAGCTTGCAAGCATGAATTTTTTACACACGTAAATGTCTTCAAACACAGCTTATCAAGCTAGATAGCTATATGGGTCTGATATCAGTTCAGTTTCTCCACATAGTCAAAGCTTCTGCAATATATATCATTGCAAGAAAACTTTAAAGGTACATTTATGAAAAACAAAAACAAGTTTTATATACGTAAACTTGCTATTGCTTGTATTTATGATCAATAGATGGAGCTTTACCAAGACTTCCAAACAAGCGTATTTTTGTTTACATAAACATCAAAGTCAGAAATCACTGTCTCTTTCGTTGGCTCCACCCTTAGATCAGCTGATTTCAAGCTGATTTGCTATTATCAGTGAAGGATAGGAGTTAGAAACTAGACCTAAACACTAACTCCAAGCGTTTATGTAAAAAGTTTCTATCAGCTTGCAAGCATGAGTTTTTTAGACACTTAAATGTCTTCAAACTCAGCTTATCAAGCTAGATAGCTATATGGATCTGATATCAGTTCAATTTCTCCACATAGTCATGTAGACAATCCCTTAGACATGATTTTTCTAATTTACTTACTTTTGAAGTTTAAAAGCTTGTTGAGATTACTCTGCTACAGGGCTAATCACTGATAACAGTTTTTTCTTGTTTGCTACTATTTAATTTATTTCTGCATCTTTAATTTCACAACCATGAAAGAAGATTCAATAAGCAATTTACATCATTAGGTTTCTATTTAAAAACATTTAAATACATCTGAGAAATATTTTTACTCTAAATTTAAAATACTCATATATTATTTATAATCATTAAGTTTTAGGTAAATATATATTTTATATTATTCTTTATTGTTTATATTGTAACATATAATGTTTACTATTACATGTAATGTATTCTAAAAATTTTATCCATATCTATATAAAATTTTTATTTTTTCCTTTTAGATTAAAAAAAGCAATCCCTGATCTATTCTCAAGATTTGAGCAATATACTACTACCTGGAAGATTTTGTGAAAGCTTTTTAAACAAAAATTTGTAAACATTGATTAAATAAAAACATATACTTAATAACTATGCATTGTTTTATATATATAAAGGACTTCCACTTGCCCACAAATTGTAATTATCTTTAATAGCAGCGCATATATATATATGTAAAATAAATAAATATATATAATAATCCCAGTGCATAACGCTATACTGAAATAAATATACAAATATTAAGCAATTAAATCACCCCACATGGTTAAGAAATCCAGTACTGCCCTCTATAAACTAATATATAAATACATTAGAGTTCGTATTTCAAAATAGCCAGGTCAAAATGATACCACTTTGACCTGTCTGCTATATGATGTTATATGTTGAAATACGAACCAACTCAAAAAAAGAACTTGAAATTTTAGTAAGCAACGATCTTAATTTTTGCTACAAACCAACACGTTTTACTATTATTATATAAAGACAAACTAAACTTTATTAATTTTAATCTTTAAACCACCTAACACAAATGTATAGAAAATAATCCCGGTGCATAACACTGTACTGAAATAAATATACAAATATTAATGTGGGGTGACTTAATTGCTTAATATTTGGACATTTATTTCAGTATAGCGTTATGCACTAAGATTATTTTCTATACATTTGTGTTAGCTGGTTTAAAGATTAAAATTACTAAAGTTTAGTTTGTCTTTATATAATAATAGTAAAACATGTTTGTTTGTAGCAAAAATTAAGATCGTTGCTTGCTAAAATTTCAAGTTCTTTGTTTGAGTTGGTTCCTATTTCAACATATAACATCATATAGCAGACAGGTCAAAGTGGTATCATTTTGACCTGGCTATTTTGAAATACTAACTCTAATGTATTTATATATTAGTTCACAGAGGGCAGTAATGGATTTCTTAACCATGTGGGGTTATTTAATTGCTAAATATTTATATATTTATTCTATTAAATAAAACTAGGTATTATGATCCTATTTAATGTGGAATTTTGATTAGACAAACACAATAATTTGAATTTCATTCATCATTTTCAACCAATATTGACCTATTGCAAAATGAAGATGTCTTCAAGTTCAATCCATCTGCGATCTTTAGCCTCTCTTCTCCACATCTCTCATACACTCTTTCTCATTTTATCCATTCATCTCACATGTGTCCTCTTTCTAAGTCTTGGACAATTTTTCAGAATCCAAAGTTAACTTGTTGATTAGTATATTTAAGCTCTTGTGAATAAAATTGGGGCTTATCTTGACCAAAGTTCAATGTTGTTACAACTTTCAAATACCTAATACATATTGATACGCTAGGGTCTTATATCATGGTGATAAACCAATGACACCACAAATTTTGTCAAAATAGTGAGCAAAAATAATGCAGAAAAAGGTTATTAAGGGTTATCTGTTAATGTAATATTTGCATATTGATAAATCTGAAAATCAAATTATAGTTTTCACATTAGTATTACTTTTGTTAATTCTATCTGTCACTTTAAAGTTTATTCTTACATATACAATATTTCGTTTAATAATTATTTAATAATAAGAAATAAGATATTTTCAAAACCACAGAAATCCCGGACAGGAAAAAATAAAGTTATATGAGAAGAAATATCAAATATTAAAAAGGAGTCAAAGCTATTAGAAGTTGTAAAGTAAAGATTGGTAAGAATGGAGAATAATAGTATTGAAACGTTGTGTAATTACTAACCTGTATTGTCTATTTGGGTGTTATTACTAACAAGTTGTTTGTATTTGAAAAGTTTAAATAAAGTTTAAAATTTTCTATACATTCAACATTCACTCATAAATGATGGAAATAGTCCAAGATATCACATTTTATAATATACCATCATTACAAATCTTCAGACAAATATCATTCTTATCTTTTACTTTTATACTTGAAATAATTTTGAAACATTTTATAACCTATCTGTGGATTCTTTTACCAAGTTTGACTCCTTTTTTCTTATATATAATTATAACTATGGCTTTTAAAAGTTCCATAATTTAAATTTTTTAATGGCACTTTTACGACCTACTTAACATTCTCTGCAACAAAATGGATGGGTGCAGATATCCTCTCCTATTAAATTTGCTAAACATTAATTTTCTTACTCTCTTAGCCCCCATAATATGAAGCTTCACTTTAGCTTTGTCTATGTCCTCATCATTATTAATTTTCTCATGAATCATAGGTAAAGGTGTTTGTATTAACAATGGCTCATGCTGGCCATACTAAAATATATTATGTGTAAAGCCTATCAATTCATTATAAGTAATGTATATATATTTTATAACCTCAGGAAGTGTATGTAGCCATTTTTTATGATTATTGGCTACATAAACCCTGAATAATCGACCGAGTTCCCACATAATGCATTCACAGGGATTAGACTATGGTTTCTTATGGAGCTCATAACATGTTTGAGAGTCTGAGTTCAAATCCAACTGGTCTGCCTACTAATATGAAAGCAGTAGCATGATCAGCCAACAAATATCAGGTTCTCCTATGGAAACTGATATTCTGTCATACATTTTATAACATGATACGCACTAGTTTTGGGTACAGGATATGCCGATACCAATTTAGTGAACATGCTGTAAGTAACTAATATAAACTTTTGCCAATTGAATGGTGGAGGAGGCCCATTAAAATTGGTCACTAATAATCCATTAGGTCAATTAGGAATAATGTGCTGAAGTATACCTACATAGGACTGACTGCAGTGTTTAGACTTTAAACAAACCTGACAAGTTTTAATTTTCCTAATTATTTGTCAATACATTTTGCACCAATAAAGGTACTTTTCAGTTATGCGTACTGTGGCCTCTAGGCAATGCTGCAGTACTACCAAGAAGCTTAAGAGTGTTACACTACTAACTATCACATGTTCACCTTTTCTTATGTTAGCACATACTGTTATTAAAACAGGCAAAACTCTCCATACAGTAGTGCCACTCAGTGCCAACCAGAGTATTCAATGAATGCCAGAAGGCTTGAGCATAAAATCCCTATCTAGTTCCTATTCATCCAATATCCCCAGACTAGTTTCTGGCTTGTGGCCATTGTCAGTGAGCATCTTTGGATGTGAGAGCACTGCACCTAGATCTTAGTGCTACTCTCCAGCAGCCATCTTTTATCTCTACTTAACCACAAAACTATGAGAATAAAATTGAAAACACAATAAAATTTTTAATCTAAGCCCTATAGCTTATATAGTCATATTGGTCGGAACCCAGTTCTTGACCCATACATTTTGGTGTCTTTGGCTCTTTAACAATCATAGCCACCACTATCCTATTAGGCGGGTTTGGTGTTAAACCACTAAACATCACATGATCATTCTTTCTTATGCTAGCACATTCCTGTTATCAAAACAGGCAAAACTCTCCATATAGTAGTGCCACTCAATCTAGTGCCTACTCATCCAATATCCCCAGACTATTTTCTGGCTTGTGGCCTTCATCAGTGAGAAGCTTTGGACCTGAGAGCATGGCACCTAGAACATAAGATCTAATGCAACCCTCTAGCAACCACCTTTTACCTCTACAGAACTACAAAACTATGAGGAAAAAATTGAAAACAATAATATTTTCAATCTAAGCTCAATAGCTTATATAGTCATATGAGTCTGACACCAGTTCAGTATCCATATATTTTGGTGTTTGGGCTCTTTAACAACCTTAGCCACCACTATCCTATTATGCAGGATTGGTGTTAAACCACTAAACATCATGAATGCTATTGAAAATATTATTGCATTTTCAATTTTATTCTCATAGTTTTGTAGTTAATTAGAGATAAAAAGTGGCTGCTGGAGAGTTGCATTAGATCTTAAGATCTAGGTGCAGTGCTCTCAGATCCACAGCTCCTCACTGACAAAGGCCACAAACCAGAAACTAGTCTGGGATATTGGATAAGTGGGAATTAGATAGGGATTTTATGCACAAGCCTTCTGGCATCCATTGATTACTCTGTTTTTGGCACTGAGTTGCAATATTGTATGGAGAGTTTTGCCTGTTTTAAGCTGAATTTGATGGAAAATTAGAATCAAAATGCTTAAGGCAAGATATCAAAAGTAAGTAAAAAATCAAGTGAAATAATACATAAATTTTATAAAAGTACACACACACAAATTAAGTAAAAATACCTAAAATACAACCCCTCTCCCAAGCAATAGATTGAAATGGCTCGAAAATAAGTAAAAGACAAATTACAAAAACAGAAATTGGTAAAATACATAAAATACAACCCTTCCCCCTTGCATGAAGAAGTCGTGTAAATAAATTTCTATCCAAAATGGCTGAAATCGATGGAAAATTAAAATGCTAGAAACTGCTGCAATTGATGGGAAATTAAAATGCCTGAGGCAAGAAATGTATAAGTAAAATGCTTAGGGCAACAAATAGAACAAACTCCCACAATGTCTACCACAAAGGCAAACAAATTGAAAAATTAAAAATTGAACTATTCCTTCTAAAATACAAATCAAAAAGAAAATAAAATGCTACAAAATTCAAATTACAGAAATTGGTCCATTATATTAAAGTCAACCCCCCCCTCTCTGCACAAAGAATTCGATCAAAAATAAGTAAAATGCAAACTACAAAAACCAAAAAAATCATGAATCTTATTTTCAAAAGCCTATGAAATTAAACAAAAACGTACCAAATCTAAAAAAAAATTAACATAGCCAAATTAATGTCGGTTTATAAAAATTCTTCTGACCAAGTACTTTTCAAAAGTATATTAAATTTTATCTAACTAACAGATATAATAATTCAAACCTTAATAATAGATTAATACATATTATGTAATTAAATAAAAATAACAATGAGATCATAGCTATTTAAAAAATAAAAGTAGCTATAAAATACAAAAATAACAGCATGAAGAATTAAACAAAAATTGGAGGGAAAATTTAACTGGAAATTAAATGTTGCACTATTTTCATCATCTAGAATTAATTGTTAAACTTAGAAGAATTTGCACTTTATTTAAACTTTTCAAATACATTTGACTGCTAGTATATGACATAACATTTTGAATGATATTATTCTCCTCTTGTCTTCAGGTATTTCTCAACTGACCAGTGTCACTACATGCATAGGAATCAAATCTGAGATTTTTATGTTCATGAATATTGAATTTAATATGATGCACTAACTGACTAGGCTTCTTCTTTAATGTATAACCTAGTAGGGTAGAGCATAACATTAAATTCAATATTAATGAATATAAATGTTTCAAGTGCAATTCCTATGTTAGTTCTATCACTGGTCATGCCAGTGGCACCTGAAGAACTGAGGAAAATAATACCACTCTACAATTAAAAAAATCCTAAGTATTCTGTTAATTTGTCCAATCTTTTTATCTTAATAATATATGGAATGCTTTTATCATACATGGACATAAACTGGAAAAGGGTCTGCCAAGATTCTCTTTGCTATTATAAGATGAAATTACCTATGATTCATGAGAAAATTAATAATGATGAGGACATAGACCAAGCTAAAGTGAAGCTTCATATTATGGGGGCTAATAGAGTAAGAAAATTAATGTTTAGCAAATTTAATAGGAGAGGATATCTGCACCCATCCATTTTGTTGCAGAGAATGTTAAGTAGGTCATAAAAGTGCCATTAAAAAATTTAAATTATGGAACTTTTAAAAGCCATAGTTATAATTATATATAAGAAAAAAGGAGTCAAACTTGGTAAAAGAATCCACAGATAGGTTATAAAATGTTTCAAAATTATTTCAAGTATAAAAGTAAAAGATAAGAATGATATTTGTCTGAAGATTTGTAATGATGGTATATTATAAAATGTGATATCTTGGACTATTTCCATCATTTATGAGTGAATGTTGAATGTATAGAAAATTTTAAACTTTATTTAAACTTTTCAAATACAAACAACTTGTTAGTAATAACACACAAATAGACAATACAGGTTAGTAATTACACAACGTTTCAATACTATTATTCTCCACTCTTCTTCAGGTATTGCTGGCCTATATGCACCTTTACATTCTTAAATATTGAATTTAAGACTCTGTTCTCTCAATTAATTTTTCACTTCAATCCTTTGAATTTAAATTAAGCACAGAAAAGTACATGTAATGAACTTCACACATAAGTTCATATGAAAAGAAAATCAAATAAAATACATGGTTATTTAAATAAACATTAAATTAAATACACAACATTTTGGGTATAATAAATATTCACCCATAAAATAAATATAGCAAATCCTGAACAATTAATGTACATCACATAAAATAATAATTTTTAATTACAACGTCGAATTTCAGAGGTGTGATTATATTCCTTTTGTTCCAATTATTGTGAGCATTCCTAATTAACGGACTCTTACGTGGGCTCTATGACTAGCGTTTTAATGAAAATGTTCCTTATAAGTTATTAAATTCTACATCCTATATCAAGCATTGTTCCAAATTTATAACATTTAGATTATATTAATTTGTCTATTCACATCAAAAACTAGGAATAATAACCGGAACAAATAATCTAATAATCCAACATCAGCAATGGAAGTCAGAAAATAGTTTTCTTTTAGTTAGATGTTCTACAGCTGTCATCATTTTTTCAAATAATATACAAATTAAAAAGTAGGTACACTATTGATAGTACACATTCAAGTAGGATAATCAATTCCTTATTATTCAGCCATTGACACACAATCACATTGAAATAGCATTTCACTCCGCATATGCATAATATAATAATATGTTTAAATAATGACAGTAAGATTTTATAAATTAAATCAGTATTATCTGAATAAGCAATGAGATTAAACTATTTTGTTTAATTTTACCAGTTTGCAAGCAATAAAAAATATTCCAAATACACTGATCTTTTAGCGATTACTTCCACTTTCACGGTTAATCGTTCCGATATATTTTAAATGTAGATATTTGGAAAAAAAATAATTCAGCGACTTGATTCCTGATCGGCAAAATTTGAACAGATTATTTAAATTCAGCCAGTCATGTTGTTGTTAAAATATCCCCAATCTTGTAATTTGATTCATAGGAGAATTTTGGCTTTATTCGTTTTGTTATTAATTTTTAAAATTTTCGTTACATATTTTACTTACATGTTATCTTTACGTCATTTCTTTTTGTTTAAAAAATAATATAAGAATGCTACGTTCCACTGAAAAAACAAACCGTTTTTATAATATTTTATTTAATAATTGAAAATTAATTAAATAAATAGCTTTTGATTTAAATTAAAAATAATTTCTAGAATTATTTTTAAATAAATAAGGATTATTATTATTTTTAATTACACTTTACTAAACTTGATATATGTAGTTAATTCTTTACAAGTTAAACACATCTGATCTAAATCAGAGTATGAAAACGAGCAATTTTTTAATACACTAAAAAAATACATGCAATAAACAAGGCAAAATATTACATATTTTCATCATTAAGTTACTTTAAATGCAAGTATGAAGTAGATACAAAATGCAAGACAAGACAATCAAGTCACCTAGAAGAAGACAGAGAAATTTTTAAATCAGTTCTATCAAGCCCTATATTTTACACTAAAATATATTATAAATGTACCTTTGAAGTCTTTTGCGATGCTATATTACAGAGGCTATTACTATATGGTGAAACTGAGCTGAATCCAGAGCCATATTGCTATCTGGTTTGTAAGGCTGGATTTGAAGACATTTATGTGTCTGAAAAGTTCATGCTTCCAAATTGATAGAAACATGTTTTATAAGTGCTAACGCTTGAGTTAGTATTTTAGATCTAGTTTCTAGAATCCCAGTGTTCCACTGAGGTGACCACAAGTTTGAAACCAATTGGTCTGGAGATAGGGTCTTAACTATAGAGATTTCGAATTCTTTCTCTTTCGGCACTTATAAAATAAAGCTTGATTAGAGCTATTGGTAAGCTCCATCTAGTGATCATAAATGCAAACTTAAAAGCAAGTTACGAAATTTATGTCTTGTTTTAATTATACATAAATGTGTGTGTATACACATATATATATATAGTACCCTTACTAACCGATATCCTAACAATAAAATAGCATGTAATAATATCTTACCGCTTGCTCTTATTTAACAAATATAAGAAATAAATAAAATAAGTATTCAAATATAAATACTTATCTTTAAATTAGTGCATATTTTATAATGCTAAAATACGTGGTTCGATTATAATCAATAATAAATAATAATTATGAGACATTTATCAAGGTACAACGGTTGGCAAAACATTGAGAACACATCCGAAAAGATATACCCTCAGTGGCATAAGAATACTACCTTACTAAATTCACATAACACAACCATGTAATATTCCTACATCTTTGAAATACCCTAAATAATTTCAACATAATACTAATAAATTAAATATTTATCTTTAAAATATAATCCCAGGTTCTTTAAATATAAAATAAAGGAATCAATTTAAAATCCTGTAGTCAAATATGATGAATTTTTACATTACATTTAACTACCACTATAATTAATAATAATAGGACCAATAATAACAACTAACGTATTCCTACAATTAATTTTATTAATAATTTACCTTTATGCTCAATATCTAATAATAAAATAAAATATAATATTAATAATAATAAACATTATGCAAAATTGATTTACTTATGTGGTATTTGAAAAATACAATATAATCTAAATGTAGTGGCAATATGAAAATATGCTCAATTCGTATTAAATCATTTTAGGTAGTCAGCTATGATTATAAATAATATTAAAATAATTATCATTAACCTTCTAAATAATTTGTAAAATTAATAATGTGCAAACATATCATATGATTTATTAAATTTCTGTGGATCATGTATTGTGAAGGTGAAGAAATCAATAATCTTACAAATAATAAATACAATACGTATAATAAATCAAATAAGATAAATATATAAAAAAAATATTAGGCTTCACTCTGACTATATGAAGTTTTAAATCATATCATACAAAAAATATCAACATGAAACTCAAGAATGTTTATATGTCCAAAATTACATTATGAAAATTTAGCTTTCCAGTTTGATAAGAGAAATATTGTTTCTCTAACTCGGATTTAAAAAAAAATATAAAATATCTTTAAAATATATCTTAGTTAACTTAACTCTTTTGTAGGTGTATTTTGCTCTGAGAATATATTATACCGGATACTCAATCTATTCTGAAACAGAGGGCGCCACCAGACCACTACGTGTCTGGAAAATTTGTTTACTGTGATCAGAATAGATGACGATGATGGTTTGCGCCGACTAGACTCGGGTAGAAACAAGAGATTTTAAATTGTTTAGACAATTGAGACAAAAGCACAAAGACAAACGTCAGCCAAATTAAGTTTAAACATATTTCATAAATTTTATTATGAGAAAATAAATTATTAAATATAAGTTTATGACACAATAGCTGGGGGTTAACTCAGGCATGTACCAGACATACTAAAGGCAAAGCTATGACAGATTGACTGATTTTCTAATAAACAAATTTAAAAGGGAGGAAGCAAATTTCATTCAGCAGAGGATTCACCTAAACATTGGTTTTCACTTTCGGATATTTAAACCATATGCCCTTGAAATAGATCAAAGAATCCAGTGCTGATGAGCTGTTCGAGATCTAAAAATTGGTGAGACCTCGAATGTCCTTATATCGGTATGAGCTGCACCTATTACTACATTTAAAATAACGGTGATTGATCCACCTCAAGAACAACCGACAAACATGACTGAAATGAAGAAACAATTAACACTGGTGAATCCCAGCCAAACGATTGGCGAAAATTAGTCTAAAATTAATACGAAAAGGTCTCAATAGGAGACAAGCAAATCATTAGAAAAACAGTTATGTCTGCCCCAGCAATTAAAGAAAAGAAAATGAATTACAAACAAATTCTGAGTACATGCTCTGATAAATTTAAAGCATACGTAATAAATACAAAAATAAATCTATCGGAGAGTGCACATCAGTATGAAAATCTTAAAAGTTGTAAACACTTTAGCAGAACGAAAGTATCGCTCACCTATAATTTAAGAAAGGATAAATTTTATCTTCCTGCTGACAACTTATAAAATTACAAAGAAAAACACAATTCTAATTTTCGCTTTTAGAGATATTAGAAATGAAATCTCCACCTGCGGCAAATTAGACGATAAAGTCGCCAGCCAAAAGATTTTTGGAGGTTTAGCAATAGAGCAAACATAGAGTTTAAAATTAATTATTGAATACTAAATAATTACAGGTAAGCATTTAAAATGCATGACTGCTGAAGCATTTATAAAAAGTGGTAGGCATAAAAATACAAATATAAAACTCATTCGTCACTCTCCAATAAACAAAACTGAAAGCAAATTGGAAGCTTAAAAGTAAGATTCCTAGACACATTTTCCGTTATTTCTCCCCTCATCTCTCTCAAATCTTTAATCATTTCTTGCTGGTCTCAAGTTTCGCTAAGTTCTTCCTTCATCTCTATCATCATCTTAATCAATTTCTTCATCATAATATGCATCTCTGACTCATCTTCTTTAACTACTCCATTTTCACGCAAGACTAAATTCACTATACTAACTTCTTAAAAAAAACAAACTTAAAAATCTAAAAGCAAATAAAACGCTATTTACTGTTTTCTATAAATTATTTCAAAACAAAGACGAACTATATTTAACT
This sequence comes from Epiperipatus broadwayi, assembly GCA_028023455.1. Lineage (NCBI taxonomy): Eukaryota > Metazoa > Onychophora > Udeonychophora > Euonychophora > Peripatidae > Epiperipatus > Epiperipatus broadwayi. The sequence continues at coordinate 4,816,321 of JAQFVV010000092.1, forward strand.
CTTCAAATAAAATTACTCTGACAAACTTTTCAGACAATACACTTTTTTACAGTTTCTAATTTATTTCATATAAAAGAAAGACGAACTATATTTAACTCTTGAAATAAAATTACTCCGATAGACTTTTCGAAAAAACGCTTTTACAGTTTATAAATTATTTCATTAAAAAGAAAGACAAACCCCATTCTACCAACCTACTCCAACCATACCTACAATAATTAACAAAAACCGAACCTCCACCTACTAGATCTTGTCTCTTACACCTGAAATCTTTCTCAACCGTCTAAACAAAATCTCACATGAGTTTGAAAACTTGAAGCCTCATGTTGGTAGCGCTAAAAATTATTATCCTATATACCGGATACTCAATCTATTCTGAAACAGAGGGCGCCACCAGAACACTATGTGTCTGGAAAATTTGTTTTTACTGTGATCAGAATAGATGCTGATGATGGTTTGCGCCGACTAGACTCAGGTAGAAACAAGAGATTTTAAATTGTTTAGACAATTGAGACAAAAGCACAAAGACAAACGTCAGCCAAATTAAGTTTAAACATATTTCATAAATTTTATTATGAGAAAATAAATTATTAAATATAAGTTTATGACACAATAGCTGGGGGTTAACTCAGGCGTGTACCAGACATACTAAAGGCAAAGCTATGATAGATTGACTGATCTTCTAATAAACAAATTTAAAAGGGAGGAAGCAAATTTCATTCAGCAGAGGATTCACCTAAACATTGGTTTTCACTTTCGGATATTTAAACCATATGCCCCCGAAATAGATCAAAGAATCCAGCGCCGATGAGCTGTTCGAGATCTAAAAATTGGTGAGACCTCGAATGTCCTTATATCGGTATGAGCTGCACCTATTACTACATTTAAAATAACGGTGATTGATCCACCTCAAGAACAACCGACAAACATGACTGAAATGAAGAAACAATTAAAACTGGTGAATCCCAGCCAAACGATTGGCAAAAATTAGTCTAAAATTAATACGAAAAGGTCTCAATAGGAGACAAGCAAATCATTAGAAAAACAGTTATGTCTGCCCCAGCAATTAAAGAAAAGAAAATGAATTACAAACAAATTCTGAGTACGCGCTCTGATAAATTTAAAGCATACGTAATAAATACAAAAATAAATCTATCGGAGAATGCACATGAGTACGAAAATCTTAAAAGTTGTAAACATTTTAGCAGAACGAAAGTATCGCTCACCTGTAATTTAAGAAAGGATAAATTTTATCTTCCTGCTGACGACTTATAAAATTACAAAGAAAAACACAATTCTAATTTTCGCTTTTAGAGATATTAGAAACGAAATCTCCACCTGCGGCAAATTAGATGATAAAGTCACCAGCCAAAAGATTTTTGGAGGTTTAGCAATAGAGCAAACATAGAGTTTAAAATTAATTATTGAATACTAAATAATTACAGGTAAGCATTTAAAATGCACGACTGCTAAAGCATTTATAAAAAGTAGTAGGCATAAAAATACAAATATAAAACTCATTCGTCACTCTCCAATAAACAAAACTGAAAGCAAATTGGAAGCTTAAAAGTAAGATTCCAAGATGCACTATAAAATATTGGAAAACACAGCAAATATTAGATATGAGGCTATATTGATTTAAGAAGACATATTTATGATTAGATTGAGCGGAGATTTAATGAGAATTAATTTACCTTGAGAAGAATAAAAACGAAAATAGTTACCTTTCGGTAAAACAAAGTTCACGTAGAGTGCACACTTTTACTTAAGTTCATTTTCAGGTTCTTTAGGCAGCAAGGTAGATGTAGAGAGGTTCCGGCTTCTTTTAGGTGTTCAAGGCATTACTGGAGCAAACTTGGAAGTCAGGGATCCGTCTTTTGTGGAGTTAGCAAACCATTCGGGTGGTGGTAACAAGTACAGAATTTTCATTTTGTTGTAGGCAAAAGTATTTAATCAGAGCTGATGTCCTTTAAGAAATTAAATGTCTGCACTGATATAAATTCTCACTTGATAAACAGCTTGTCTATCAACGAACAATGAATTAACTCACACTCCAAATTTTCGGGGCTATTTATACGTTGCTCCATTTCCCGTGAAACACTTTCCTTGTTGTTCAATTTCTTCGCCTTAGGCAGGGCAAATATTAATCTCCCGCTCAATCTATCTAGGAATTCTACCCAGGGTTTATTGAAATGAAAACAACAACATAAAAATCAAATCTCCGCTATCAAAATTGTTTACAATAATTAAAATAAAAGCAACAGGAATGCAATTAGCTAGCCAGCTTGTTTTTAAATCAAATGGATTTAAAAACAGGCGGTATATGAAAACTATTTTAAAATAAATCGAAAAACATCTTTTAATAAAAATCCGTTTTATATATAAATGCTTGTGTTTTGATACACGCATTCTTTTTAAATAATAATGAAAATTTAAACCCTAAACGTTTAATTAAAATTAAAAGCTTAATAAAATTCTTTTTTTTTTGTTTAATAACACCATTGAACCGGATTTCAATCAGGTTCAATATATATAAACATGTAATAAATTATATTTCTTGCTATCATCTTCAGACAATTGTATATTTGCATATGTTAAAACTAAACATTTAGATATTTCTCTTAATCTTTCACCGAATATTCATTCATTCATGGTAAAATATGCATTTGCTCAAAATCATATCAATTTTAAATCATTGAGATTCTAAATTTGAGAAATATTAATCATTCATTTGATATCTTTTATATTAAATGTTACTTATTTCAATATCACTTGTAAAACACTTATTCGTAAATCTATCTTGCTTTTATCTTATACAATCCAAGTTTCAAAGTTTATCTATTAGTTCACTTTCTTAGCACTAAGCTATACAATGTAAATATACAGGAAATTTGATAGTGATAACATGCAGGATGAGAAGGCCAAAAAAATTCACATGAAAAAACAGTGTAAAACTATTAAGTGTGACTTAGTCAAGTACCTAAGAAAAATTATGTCATGGCATTCTTAGCTCTTACTGACAACAACAAATAAATGACACTGTCCATGGTAATATAAAACAGTACTACGTTATCTGTATTAATGAATAAATTCAAAATTCAAAATATATGCTGATATTTATCATCTTCACATAGCCTATATACATTCAGGGTTTTCGATCTACTTCCCTGCTCACTATCATACAAGTCCATGTTTAACATCATAAAAATAAGCAAAACAACATTACTAAAAATCTATAAATTATCATCTTAAAAATGCACTAAAAATCTGAATACTTTTCAAGAACGGTTTCGAAAATATGTCTCACTGCAATACAAATGATTTTGACAAAATGCAATAATAAGATTTATATATCCATATATTCAATATATCATTCATCTCAAATATTAATATTATGCTGTTTTATTTTGTAAATAATGTTATAAGTAATTACTATATTTATAAGTGAATCTATCTTAAACTTATGCATATTTATAATTTCATGTTTACTATGTCTTTAAGTAAAATCATACATAATAATATGTCTTCCATAAATCCATTCCTCAATTAAAAAATAGTAAATTCCAAGCAATACAAATTATTAAGCAGCATTTCACATAATAGTAATAATAAAATCACCAAGTGATCGATTACAATTATGCAGACCACATATTGAATCGTCCTGTTGTTCCACTATCCATGAACAAATCATATTTAAGCCAATAAACATCACGTGACCACCATCTCTTATGCTTGTGTATAACTGTTGTTGAAACAGGCAAAACTCACTATACGTATGCCACACACAGCAAGCAAGAGTAATCAATGGATGCCAGAAGGCTTGTGCATAAAATCCCCACCTAGTGCCTACTCATCCAATATCCCCAGACTAGTTTCTGGCTTGTGGCCTTCATCAGTGAGGAGCCTTGGATCTGAGAGCACTGCATCTAGATCTTAGGATCTAATGCAACCCTCCAGACAACACCTTTTATCTCCATTTAACTACAAAACTATGAGTCTTAAACTGAAAACACCTTAATGTTTCCAATTCAACCCCATCAGCTTATATAGTTATATGGATCTGAACCCAGTTCAGTTCTCATACATTTTGGTGTCTTTTGTTCTTTAATAACCACAGCCACCAATATCCTATTAGGCAGGATTAGTTTTAAGCCAATAAACATCACATGACCACCATCTTTTATGCTTATGTATAACTGTTGTTAAAACAGGCAAAACTCACTATACGTATGCCACATACAGCAAGCTAGAGTTATCAATGGATGCCAGAAGGCTTGTGCATAAAATCCCCATCTTGTGCCTACACATCCAATATCCCCAGACTAGTTTCTGGCTGTGGCCTTCGTCAGTGGGGAGCTTTGGATTTGAGAGCACTGCATCTAGATCTTAGGATCTAATGCAACCTTCCAGCAACCACCTTTTATCTCCATTTAACTACAAAAATATGAGTCTTAAACTGAAAATACCTTAATGTTTACAATTCAAGCCCATCAGCTTATATAGTTATATAAGCTACTCTAGCTTGCTGTGTGTGGCATACGTATAGTGAGTTTTGCCTGTTTTAACCACAGTTATACACAAGCATAAGAGATGGTGGTCATGTGATGTTTATTGGCTTAAAACCAATCCTTTTTAATAGGATATGGGTGGCTGTGGTTATTAAAGAACCAAAGTCACCAAAATGTATGGGAACTGAACTGGGTTCAGACCCACTATAACTATATAAGCTGATGGGCTTGAATTAAAAACCTTAAGGTGTTTTCAGTTTAAGACTTATAGTTTTGTAGTTAAATGGAGATAAAAGGTGGTTGCTGGAGTATTGCATTAGATCCTAAGATCTAGATGCAGTGCTCTCAGATCCAAGACTCCTCACTGACGAAGGCCACAAGCCAGAAACTGGTCTGGGGATATTGGATGAGTAGGCACTAGATGGGTATTTTATGCACAACCTTCTGGCATCCATTGATTAGTCTAGGTTTCTGTGTGTGGCATACGTATAGTGAGTTTTGCCTGTTTTAATAAATATTATAAATTCACCCATCAAAATTGCTATTCTATAAATTATATATTTTTAACTTTCCTAAGATGATTAAAATATTAATTTATTCTAAGAATAACTATGCAACAAATATGTATAATAAATAAACAAAATTAAAAGCGTGTAGATTGTTTGAAAGAGAAGCTATAAAGAGTGCAAAAATATTAAACGCTCAGCGCTTTCGAGGTGGGTTGCTTCATATTCATAGCAATACTCAGCAGTGCAGAATAAGGAGATCCACACACTTTTAATTTTTTTAATTATAATATTAAGAGAGAAGTTTAAAATTCTTAATAATTAACAAATATCTATGTTAGTTTAAATCTTAAACTAAACAAAGAAATAAAATAACAATACTTTAAATATTAATATTAAGATTTTTTTTAAAAAAAAACAATAAATATCAATAAATTAAAATTTACGGAGAGTTCTCTTCTTTTCGGCTCCCATGTTGACAAACATTGGAGAGAAATCACCTCTTCCACAGTCGCTAAGCAACAAATTAAAGTTTTTGTTGATAGTTTCTCTCTTTACATTTTTGGGGCAGTATAGTTTTTTTTTATATATAAAAAAACACAAATGTTGAATTTTAAAATCCTTAAAAATCCAAATAAATGTTGTCAATTTTGATTTGGAAAGATATTTTTACAGTCCTTTTCTGCAATATCTTTACAAATTGACTGTAACTTATCAGAATAAGCAATTTTCCCATTATTTACAATGAAAAATATTTCCGGTAATGTACCTATTTCCAAGATTTCTTATGCCAGTAGCATATGCATCAAATTTCGGTTTATGTATTCAGAGCTTGTATTTTTTATTTCCAAGAAAAACACAAACCTTATTACTTATTTAATATTTTTCCAGTAGATATATGTTTAATAATGTAAATAAACATTTCATTTCCACATATTTGCGATTTATTTATCATGAAAATTATATTTCTCAATAAAGCAGTTTTCTTTGTCTTCAGATAGCTAATGCAATGGTGATTTCTTCACTATTTCCCAACATTCAAATTATGTATCCAATATTCATTAATTATATTTCAGTTTGTCTTTAAAATATCTTGCTGTAATGACAAGTCCATTTGTTCATTTTAAAGACAAATTATTATACTAAAATTACATTATTTATAATATCATTTCATCTCTGTCTTGACAATTTAAATAGAAAACTTACTTTCCCCCTTTTTTTTAAACATTATATGAAAAATAGTCCTTTCAAAATTTATCTCCTTCTTCAATAAATTACTCTTAATAGCATGGAACATATTTCTAGAATATAAATGTTCACATTTCCAAAATACATAAATTCAATGTGAATATATCATGGCAAAATGTTCGGCATTTGGTCAATCCTTCTGACATTTATTAAACTAAATCTGCTTTCCATAAATTACTGACAAGGTCTGAATTAAGCTTTTGAGTAGATTTCCCCATAGAGAATAATAGTTTTTTTATTCACACATTATGTGCCAATAGTAATTAACCCTTTATATTTTCAAAACTTTAAAGAAAAACAAATTTTTAAAAAATTTTTAACTTTATTATTTAATTATTTTACTAAAGTAAAATGAAGGATAGAAAAAGTTAAAAAAAGAGAATAAGATCTGATGAAGACTGCATGGTACAGTCGAAACTGTAATCAATAATAAAAGTTTTTTTGCTGAAAAGTGAAACGTATAAGATTTTTGAAATTCAATATTATTTTTTACAAATCCTTGTTATATTACATAACCTATTGTAGCATAACTTAACCTGTTATAACCAGTTATTACCCATCTAAACATTGATGATTTTCCTATTTATACTAGTTTCTATCCATTAATCTTATTGAATGAATAAAGCTAGACAAGTTGACTCATTTACATACAAATTAAATTTTATAGTTTTAACCTAAATCTTAAATTATGAGTCACTTCCTACTAAAAAAAAGAAATTAACAGAAATATTTAACGATTACAATATTCATAACTTTATTCATGCAATTTAAAATATTTTAAATAATATAAAACACCAATTTTTAATAAAATATTAAATTTAATGTATCAATTTTTATTCACTTTACTAGTTGAAATATTATTTACAAACTAACTTAAAATATTGTCTTTAAATTTATTTATAATGTTCAGAATGTATCAATTAAAAAAAATTGAAGCTGTCTTTCAAATCCTGGAAAGCACCCCCACACATCTATCAGTCACATCATAACTTTCCAGATATACTGTAACAAAATTTAACTTACTATGTCTGTAATATGTTTCAAATAAATAATTAATTTAAAATACAGTGTCTAAAATATTTAATGCAATAAAGCAATCTAAAATATAATTTTCTATTTATTGTATCATAATGAATAAAATTGATCCATCTAGACATTATACAGTATTAGTCATAACTTTTACTAAAAATTATTAAGCAATTTAAATTATTTACAACATATTAAGTACTTAATTAAATATTTATGCTAGTCTAATTATTAACTATTGATTTACTACAAAGCTTATTAAGCAAAATACCAACTATATATTTTAAATATAGCAGATATAAATCTACTCTTCTTGTGAAGTAATAAATTATATCACTTTCACCTTTTACTTTTATACTTGAAATAATTTTGAAACATTTTATAACCTATCTGTGGATTTCTTTTATCAAGTTTGACTTTTTTTTACTTATATATAATTATAACTATGGCTTTTAAAAGTGCCATAATTTAAAAATTTTTTAATGGCACTTTTTCAAACTACTTAACATTCTCTGCAACAAAATGGATGGGTAAAGATATCCTTCCCTACTAGAAAAAATTTTTAAATTCACTAAACATTAATTAAGAAGACTTTAAAAAATTACAATCACCAACTTTACTATTTTTTGTAAACATTAACTTATTCAATAATCAAATACTTTTTTCTAGTATTAAATTATCTTTATGGTTGTTACAAATTATTCTTATTCAAGATAAATTCTTTAATTGGAAGTGTATTTCAGAGTAACACCAATAATTTTCTTCATAAATTTTTATCTTTTCTATATGTTACAAGGGTAAGGGATTAAACTTCTCTCATTATAAGTCCCTTTTACTTCATCTGGTGTAGCTAACATAAAGATATTTTATTCTACTTTGCAAGTGATTTTATATAGACCCTCAGACAAGTTAAAGAATTTTCTAAAGTAATTTCTTTGGGTATTACTAATATGGGGTCTTCTGATCAAAACAGAGTCACCAACTTTAAATGGATGTGGTTTATTATGGGATTTTCTTACTCTCTTAGCCCCCATAATATGAAGCTTCACTTTAGTTTGATCTATGTCCTCATCATTATTAATTTCCTCATGAATAATAGGTAAAGACGTTTTTATTAACAATGGTTCATGCTGGCCATAATGTAATCAAATATGTGTAAAGCCTGTCAATTCATTATAAATGATGTTTATATATTTTACAACCTCAGGAAGTCTATGAAGCCATTTCTTATGATCATCGGCTACATAAACCATGACTAATGAACAGAGTTTTTGCATAATGCATTCACAGAGATTAGTCTGTGGGTTTTTTATGGAGCTCATAATATTTTTGAGGTTCTGAGTTTGAATCCAACTGCTCCACCTACTAATATGAAAGCAGTAGCATGATCAGTCAAAAATGATATTAGGTTTTCTTACAGAAACTGAAAACCTGATATCCTTTCATACATTTTATAACATGACACACACTAGTTTTAGGTATGGGATATACCGATACCGACCAATTTGGTGAACATATTATATGTAACTAATATAAACTTTTGCCAATTGAATGGTGGAAGAGACCCATTAAAATTGGTCACTAATAATTCATTAGGTTGATTAGGAATGATGTGCTGTAGTATACCTACATAGGATTGACTGCAGTTTTTAGACTTTAAACAAACAATGACAAGTTTTAATTTTCCTGATTATTTGTCAATACATTTTGCACCAATAAAAATAGATTTTAAAACATATATGATTTTAGAAGCACCTAATACCTATAGCTACAATGTGTATACATAATTAATTTGTCTATCATGGAGTTAGATACTACTACCTTCCATGATTCACCCTGATTAGATCTACTTTTGTGCATTAGCAATCATATTTTTTAAATATATTCTTAATATATTTGTTTTTACTATTTATATTTTCATGATTATTTAAGATAGTCATGATCATATTTAGTTTCTGATCCTGACTTTGAATCATAGTGAGATTATTATAATTATTAACTATAGATTTAACCCTGACCATATCTATATTACTAACAATTTTAGTATCAGGATTTTGTAACGTTAGACATATACAGTGGTGGCTAAGAACATCAGCAGGGATATTCTTTTTCCCTTCAATATAGAGGACTCTATAATTGAATTGTTGGAGATACAAGCTCCACCTTACAAATCTCACATTACTGAGATAGTCTTTACTTAAAAATTCTAAGCTCCTATGGTTGGTCAATACAATTACATCTGAACCTAATAAAAATTGGCATAACTTCTGAAAAACTCAGACAACAGCTAGAGTCTCCTTTTCAGAAATAGAGTAGTTCAACTCAGCTCCTTTGAAGTGCCTATTTATGGAGTACAATACATGAGGTACCTGATCCTCATTGAATTGATACAAAATTACTCCCAGACTATAGTAACTACTATCTATCTGCACATAAAATGTTTTATTAAAGTCAGGATATACTAAAATAACAGGTTTAAAGAAGGTACTTTTAATTTGATCAAATTCGGCAGTATGATTAGTAGAACATCTCCACTTTTCAGTTTTCTTTAATAGTTTAGATAAATATATAATGCCTTCAGAAAAGTTCTCAGAATCTACAATAATAGTTACATAGACCAAAAAAAGTCTATTTGTTTTACTGTTTTTGTCATGGGGAAGCATTGAATAGCTGCAATCTTTTTTGGATGGGATTGGATTCCATGTTCGTCCATTAAATGACCCAGAAAAGTAATTTCTCTTGCTATAATTGAATACTTCTCCAGATTAATTTTAACATTTTTTGAGGAACATTCTGAATAAAATATTTGTAAAGGTTCCAGATGCTCTGCCAGATTATTAAAAGTAATGACAATGTTGTCCACATAAACAATCATAAAATTTAAAATTATAAATATCATTAAATAACACAGATTATATATTTCATAATCTGTATTAAAATATGACTATAAAATAAAAATAAACTTATCACATGTATTATTTATAAATATTATATTTAAAACATTTTGAAAATATTAATTTACATATAGCTTTTATAAATACACATATTGAAAATTTACAAATAATTAATATCTGCATAAAATTTTTATATGAGAAGCAATTTATTATAAATTAAAAAAAAATTAATAAAGACTTATAAACTGTTTTATCATTTTAATTTATTTATCAGTAGAAAATTTTAATGTTCTTCAAATATAAAGATTTAGCAGATGAACTTTTTTCATTATGACACTTCATTCAAAATAATAGATAGGCATAATTAAATTATAAAAAAATTATAATTTAATGTAATGGATAAATAATTCCATACATAACATTACCAGAAGATGCCATTGAATATTAAATCTAGACATCTTCCCTATATAAAAATATTATTAAAAAATATCAAAGAAAGAAGTTAAGTTTACTAGAAAAATCAATTACTCACAAATGTTTGAAAGTTATGAATTATAAAATAAAATTCTTAACTAATAATATAGCTATTTGAGTTGGATAGCTGGGTTTGAAGACATGTAGATGTCTGAAAATTTCAGATTTTCCACTCAATAGATTACCAAACACGAGTTTCATTTGGACATCTTTTAATTTGTCATATCAATATTTTCTATTTTATAATTCAAGTAATAGACAATAACAAAAAGAACAAAATAATTTATTATATTTAAATTTATGTACCAAAATTAACAAAGGCATATAGGATCAACAATCCGAGATATTGCCAAATCAAAACAAAACATCCTTGATCTCAGTACCTAGTAAAACAGTAACCTACATGTGAATGGCTATAAGACTAAGCAATAGGTGAAATGCTTGTTATATATAAGATTAACTATCTACTATAATATCTAAATTAATGCACTGTACAGGCTTACACACCTGCACATATATAATGTAATATATAAGGGATTCGAACTCAGACTTTCACATGGCTCTCAGCTCTACTATAATATCTAAATAATGGCATAGAAACAATAACTATTCTTAAAACTTCATAATATTCAAATACTAATTCATCATTACAGCTGTATTCGTAACGATATAACATTACCCATGCTCAAGAAAGTATTTACTACAAAAACGAAGTCTTTATAAAAATGAAGTCATAGGAAATTGAAACTAACCAATAAATATCAAACTAAACACATCAAATAATATCTCAATTGTCAATACATACAATGCTAGTCAAATTCCATACATATAAAATAAATATTTATTACCATTTAAACAGACACAAATTTAAATTATAAATATCATTAAATAGCACAGATTATATATTTTATAATCTGTATTAAAATATGATAACTATAAAATAAGAATAAACTATCATTTATCGCATCTGTATTATTTTTAAACATTACATTTAAAGCATTTTGATAATATTAACTTGTATATAACTTTTATAAATACACATATTGATCAGCACAATATTTAAGAACTGACAAATTATAAATTATTAATATCAGCATAAAAATGTTTAAGTGAAATGTAATTTAGTATAAATTAAAAACAAATATTTAATAAAGATTTATAAACTGTTTTGTCGTTTTAACTCATTTATCAATAGACAATTTTAACATTCTTCAAATTTAAAGATATAACAGAGATTTTATGGTGCTTCATTTCCCTTGTATATGTATTAAATAGATTATGTCCTGTACATGAGGGGTCAGATTGATCTTAGGTCAACATGGGTGTGTCAAGAATCTCAGCCTCAGAGTGGCCTTTGAGCATTCCATCATCAGATTTTTAATTGGATGGATGGTTGAAGAGTTGGAGTGTGCAATAGATTGAGCCTGTCCATTAAAGTATGAGGATTGGTTATCTTAATATATATCTGACCACTTATAGCATATATGTGTAGAGGTGGTAATCTGGACCAACTGATGATTACTGGTTTAGCATGAAATACGTATATTGGTGATTATTTATCTTTTCAACATATATGTGTTCAAGTGTATCAGTGTTATGAGATAGTGTGGAGAGTGGTGGGTCATGTGAAAGTCTGTGCTCGTATACTCTATATATTAAATATAGAAGATAATAAACAGTAGATAGGTCTGAATGTTGCTTAAAAATATCATGATTTTTGCAGCAGTTGATTATTCTATTTATGGTAAATGAAAATACCGAGGAATCGATTATCTATTTGAATCTTGGTTCCCATATTCTTGGGATGAAAACTATTTATTTACAAGTTTATCTTGAACGTTTAAAATTCAATGGTTTCTTTTTAATTAAAAAACATGATCCTGTTCACTTGATCAAACAGCTTTCTTTTTTAAGAAATCATTCTTGGCTAATTGCCAATAGAACAATAATAAATATACAGTTAATTTAAAAGTATTTAAAACAAATAATTGTTGAGTACAATTTTTTTTTAAGTGTCATAGCATCGGCCACGACGCAACCCGGGCAAGTGCCTGCTAGTGCAATTATTATTTAAAATTATAATTCAATGTGATCAATTTTGATTTATAAAAAAAATATATATATAATGCCTATAAATAATAACGTGGTATTTTAAACATTTCAATGATGCCATACTTCGAAATAAATAAAATTTCTTTTTATAATTTTTTAAATTTATTCACCAAAGAAATATGAAAGCTAAAATACAACTTTTTGTCAAGCGTTGGTGGCCGAGTGGTTAGCAAATGCCTTAATGGCAGTTGTCCCGGATTCGCGGTTCGCTTCCTGGGCGAAGCTTTGACACATGAAGAAAAAAATACAACTTTTGACAGCATAAAATAAAAACATAAAAGTCCATATTCTAGTAAAAAATTAAAAATCGATGAATTTGCATGTGATATTATGTTTACCAGAAGGTCTATCTGTGCTAACAGCATTATCCAGCTTTATAATGATATGCAATATGTATTTTTGAATCTAATGAATCACATTTTGCTAACAATGAATTTTTTTCTGTCTTAGCAAATTTTTTTTACCAACAATTGTTTGGTCTTTCACAAATAATTGTCTCATCTGCCAATTTCTTTTGATTAATTCATATTAGCAAAAGTGCTTCCAGGTGTTCCATGATATTAGGACATAAACTGCTCAAACTCAAAATCTGTTTCACTATCTATGCGCTTTTTAATTTGTCCTTACTTTTTAAAATGATCTATTTTAGATAGATCTTTTTTTATACACTTTAATACTGATTCATATTTTAACTCTTATTTTTATGGATCATAATTAGAATTAATATTTGCATAAGAAAGAATTAAAAAGAAAAAAAACTACTAAAGATGAATAAATTGCCAAGAAAAACTAAATCGTATTATACTTGCAAAATATGTCAAAGATATCTGCAGCTTACCCAAACTTGAAACCTCTGAAAAATCTTCTGCTCATGATTAATGTTCACTGGATATGTTTGCATTTGTTGTGTAAATCTTAATTTAGTGGGAAAAAGGGTTCATTGCATTATTTATTCACTTTGTAAACCTTTGTTATACAAGTTTTCACTATATAATGGTTTCACACAATTATGTTACTAGACTTTTTAAAAAAAAAAACGAATATTTTTGTTAAAATTTTTCTGGAAGAATCAATTTATCATGATGTATAGAAATGGACCTCCTGTTGCAATCTAATCATTTTCAAGATTGAATGCTGTATACAACCTTTCATGTCTTTGACATGCTAAATCCAAAAAATATATCTTTACATCAGTAGATTTAATAGTATCACATCCAGAAAAATATATGATTGAGCATATGATTTTGTTATTATGTTTTTAGAACCTTATTGGTGTATTCTTCAATTAAACTTTTCTAGCACTTGTTATACAGATAGGGAGCTTATGTCTCAGAGACAATACACTTGAAAAAATAAAAGCCTTACATACAACTAATTTACTCAATAAAGTCTGCCTTTTTATCTAAAAAGTAATCAATATATTTAAATTAACTGTAAATTTTCAGGATGATATCCACGGAAATTAAGAATTTCTGGTTTTTTTTCAATACGGGCTCAGTTTTTTAAAAGTCAGTTACTAAAGCAATGCCTTTCTTTTCATTCAAAACATTAAGAAAATAATAAAGGTCATCTTTTGTATTTACAACAATAGCTACATAATCAGCATATTGCAAAGCCAAAAACTAAAAGCATGAGACCGGCTATTGGTTTATGCAGCTTGATGCACCGGTAGAGGGTCCGACTTGAATTGGGAGATTCCAGGATAGATTCTGGGCTCACAGGAATAGCGCTCGAATTTCTTATGAACTCCCGAACAATAAAGCCATTAGCCTTTTTTTATTAGTTTAAATTAAAAAGTTTATCATCAAATCCAACTGTTATAAAGGAGGAAGGCGATTTCCATTAGCCGTGATGCAAAAGTTGTATGATATATATATAAACATAAGTGGATAATTTTCTAATTTCCAGATATATTCCCACCATTTATAATACTTGTTTTAAAGATAGAAATAAAAATAAAACGAAAAACTATAATATAATTAAACAATTATACCTAATGAAATGCTACAATGCTAAAAATAATAAATTTTATTTTTAAATAATTCATTATAAATATATCTAATAAAATAATATAAACAACCCTCTACGAATGTGTTAAACAGTAATTCCTTTATTTAACTACAGAGAACACAAAAAGAAGTACTACCACATTAGTTCGCTTGGGAACAAAGCAATAATTCTTTTCTTGCACAAAAAATTATAAGATTAACTGAATAAATACTTAAAGTTATATATATATTTAACAAATAGTTTGCATGTAACTTCAAAATATAAAACTTTATGGTGAAGAGGCGGAAGAGAATGTTTATCCTTATATATATATTAAATTCCTCTTGACATTACAACAATTAATTAATTTTAAATTACGTTTCAAATTAATATAAATATTATTAAAATAAAAAAAATGTTTGTGGTAAAATTTTTTATTATATAAATATATTTTAAAATTATTTTATTTTTACCTGTTCACATTTAGACGGGAAAAAAATCTCTTATCTTAGCACTTAGAGTGAGTATTAACATAATTTCATTTTAGGCATGACAAATAATTTGTTAATTTTAATAGTGCATATAATTAGTTAATTAAAGCTCTATTTATTAAAATTTTAATGAAAGTTCTAAAACAAAAAATAAAGGTTAATATATATTGTAACGGTCACTCAATCTACCTTTGATCATGGAGGGCGCCACCAGATCACTGCATATCTTTTTTTTTGTGGGTTGGGGAAAAAAAAAAAGGGATTTTATATAAAAGGTTTAGAGTTTGAAAAAAATTTTTTTTGGGAAAGGGGAAGAGAAGATTTTGGGGAAATTTTGAGGGGGGGAGTGTAAAAAAAGGGGAAAAAGGGTTTTCTGGGGGCATTTTTGGAGAGATTTTTTTGATTTGTTTAAAGGAGAAGCCATAATACATCACATCACATCACATCAGTAGCAGGGTTAACAAATGGTATTGATGTGTTATGTGTTAGTGAAGGGGTGTTAGATTACTTTGAAAAAGTATAAAGAGAAGTAGAAAGACATGCATTAGATGCAGATGTGTGGACAGCAAAGGAGGCAATTCAAGAAGAAATGGGATGGTCAAGTTTTTATATGAGAGATGCAAAAAGCAAAATGAAAATGTTCAGCAGATTGCAGTTGATGGATAATAAGAGAATATCCAAAATAGTATTTAATTGGATTATGAGTAAAGAGCAGATAAAAAGATGGATAAGAAAGGTAGTATAGTACGTAGAAGATTTGGATAAAGAATTTATGTCAGTATACTTATACAAAAGATGGGATGATTAAGTTAGGAGAATTGTTGAGTGTTATAGTGGCAAGGAATGAGATAGAAGAATAGATGCATCAATAAAGCCTAGAGAGTTTGAGAGATGGAGAACTAGTATGAAGAGTAAATACATTTAGAAGTAAACAGAATATTAGGGGTGAGCTAATTTGTGATAATAGCAAAGAAGGTAGTTTACTGTTTGAAGCTTGAATAGGATCTTTAGCAACAAAGGCAATATACACTTAAATGGAAAAATGTTAATGATTTAATCTGCAAGTTGGGTAAGGAAGGCGTAAAAAATGTTAGGCATCTGTTAATTAAATGTAAATGCTTGCAAGCAGAAAGGGTACAAATAATAAAGTTGTGGAAGAATAAATATAAACAAAGTAGTTATACAAAAAGTGGGTTCTTGATATTTATGCTGAGTTTGGGAAAAGATAAGGGGATTTAGATATAAAGGCATGGAGTTGACAAATATTATATTGTGGAAATAGGATCCAGTAGGATAGAGAAAAATATGGGAAAAACTTAGGATGGGAAATGGAAAATAAGGTGGCTAACAGGTTTCTGTGGCTGAGAGATTCCTGACTCTGAATAAGGGGAACTCACAGTGCATCACATCATCACGTCACATTGAAAATGTGTTTACTGTGAACAAAAGTGGATGGTGATGATGGTCTGCATCGATGAGACAGGGAGATAGCAAGAGATTGTGACTATTGTTCAGACAATTGAGAAATAAAAGCACTAAGACAAACATCATCAAAATATTTTAAACTAATATGAAGTTTTATTAAGAATAATATAAAATTTTTAAGTAGAGCTTTATACACAATAAATATGGTTATATCAGGCATGTTCTAGCAAGGACAAAGTGTCAATGCTCTGATGGACAGACTAATTTTCTAATAGTGAATTAAAGAAAAAGGGAGGGAATGATTTTCCTTCAGCTGGAAATTCACCTAGGCAATTCAGGTTTCCTTATTCAAAAGTTTTAAAATAAAAAGCAAATGAATGTTTCTTGCACAAATCAATGAAACCAGAATAGACAAGCAATCACTAGTTTATTGACTAATGATGTCATAATGTCCACAGAATGTGCTGCATGGTCAATCACATTTAAGATCACCTAGGTTGATTACAATGCAAGAACACATAAATGGTAAATGAATACAATGGAGTACGAATTATAAAATGAGAGAAAACTTAAATCTCAAATTTAATGAAATAGTAAAATTACAAAATACTCTGGCATAAATGATTTAAAATTAATAAAACATTAAATATCTGATCTAAAAAAACAGACATATATTATGGGTGAACCACCATCCAAATGACTGGCCAAAACTAAGCTGAGTATAATAATTAAAAGTCTCAATAGGAGACAGGTAAGTAATTTAAAACACTATTTATGTCTGCCCAAGCATTTATCAGAGAAGTGAAATAATTAGAATTACAAATAACTTTACAAACTAAATTCCCAGTACAAGCATTGACAAATAAATTTAAAGCAAAAAATAGAAGATCAAATAAATCTAGCAAACAAAATACTAAATATTAACCTAGATTTTTATAACTATTCATTAGAGAGTGTATATGAGCTGAAAATATTAAAACATTAAATTATTAGCAGAAAAAAACATTCTATCACCTACAATTTAAAAGGGGATTAATAATATCTTCCTGCTGGCAATGTATAAAACAAAAACAATTCTAGTTTTCCAATTCAGAGATGTGAAAACAAGATGGTCTTGTAGGAAATCAATGAAACAGCGTGATGAGCATTTCTTGACCTGAAATAAGGCATCGAAACAAGAACATCATTTTGTTGGTAGGACAGCTCATGATTACCACTTTTAAGGTAATTCATGGCTGATTTCACATACAAGACATTAAAACTTGAAGAATGATTAGGGTCTTACATAATCTAGAAAGGAAGAAATGAAATCTCTAACTACAGAAAACCAGAATAACAAACATGATAAACTGCCAGTCAAAAGATTTGCAGTTTGCAAAAAAATGCAACCTAAACATATTTAAAATTAATTATTGAACATTAAAATAGGGACAGGCGAGCAAATTGAAGTTATGAAAGACTGATAAAGCATTAGCACTAGTTAATAATAAAACAAGAAGGCATAATAAACATATAAAATATAATCTCACAATACACTCCCTTATAAATAAAATTGCAAACAAACTTGGTATCCTAAAACTAAGATTCTAAGCCACAGTATAAATACAAAGAAAAGCAAACATATATAATTATAAGACTAAATAATTAGTAAAACTTTATACAACAGATTTAATTTTTTTTAGATTGAGTGGAGATTTAACTAAAGATTTTATATACCCTGGAATAAACAAGAAATAATTTTATCTTATGGTAAAGCAGAGTCAGAGTCTTTTTCAAAGAGTGCACACATTTATTTTTGGAGTTCAAATTTTCAGGTGTCTTAATTTCTTTATGGAAGCAAGTGTAGAGGCATATTTTGGGATTCTTTCTACTTCAGACTTTCATGGCATGATGAAGAAGCAATATGGAGTCAGAGGGCCATCCTTAGTGAAGTTAGCAAGGAATGTTGTAGGTTAATATACATATAGCAGTGAATTTTGGCATTTTATGAAAGCAAACTTTAAGAAATAAAATCTTTTATTAACAGCAAATTTTGAAAGGAAATTAAATATACAAACTACCAAACAGTATGAATCTCAGCAGGCTAATATAAAGTGAATAGTGGAATTATAGGAAGCTGAATAAATCACTTTGAATAACTTGTTCCAGCCAGTCTGAAATTTTGGGGATTATTTAAATCCTCTCTCAATCTCCCACATATGCTTTCTTGTTTTCCAATTATAAGCCTTAACCCAGGACAAACTTATATCTCCAAATCAACCTTATTTAAGAATTCTATCCAGGGATTATCTTATAGAAAGAAAATAACACAAAATTAAATATCTGCTTTTAAAATGTAACTAAAAATGGATTGTAATTAAAATAAAAAAAATAGGAATGCAATTAAAAAGTTTGCTTGCTTTTAATTAAGTTGATAATAATAAAAAAAACAAGTGGTAAAAGAAAACTATTTTAGAAATCAAATTGATATAAAAAAGACATATTTTAAACATATATGAGTATGTGTGTTTATACACATACTCTTATAAACAACTTTTAAATAGTTTTAAACTTTTGAATTTAATGGAAATAAAAGTTGGTCTTATTTTTGGCAATGAAACCATTGAATTGGATAAAGCATCCAGTTCAATATATGTTTAATTTCACTTATAAAATTTTGCCTAATTGTTTAGATATTGTGGGTTAATTGGTTGTTGACTTATATAAAGCATGATGATTCTTAGGTAATAGTTCCCAGGAGTTACTAGCAAAGAAAATGAAAGCTCAAAGATCTAGTTCCAATTTAAGTAATTTTTTATTCACAATGTCTTTGTTTCTAAGTCAATAAAAGAATGAATAAAAGAAAAGATACAATAAATGAATGACCATTCCAACTTCAGTTTGAATCTATATAACCAGACAACAAAGTAAACAAACCCAGACGATTTTGAATGGGATTTTAAAATAACATTTTCAAATGTTTTGCATTCAAACTTTTATTTTTCAGGCACAATTAGTATACACCTGGGTCTCATTTTATGTGGTAGATAGGTTCCACAGAAAACCTGCATTAAAAAAATCACACAAAAATGGCCTTAATTTACCTTGAAAAATAGGGGATAGGTTCTGTGATTTTTAGAAATCGCATAAAAGCAAAGCAACAAGGAAAAATTACTTTAAAATTCGCATTAAAAAAATAAGGAAATAAAATATGACTAATAAAAAATTTCAAATATTTGAAAAAAATTAATACAAGACAAACTTTTTTTACTTTTTTTTTATTAACTACAGTATTTAATTTTTCATTTTTTTATACATATTTTAATCATTACCACTATTTGACAATATGTGTTCATTTGTGAACTGGTAAGAAATCAGATTCATCACAAGAGCAAGTACAACTAGCACCATTTTCAGTTTTGTGCTGTGTTAATGGTTTTCTGTTGACAATGTAATCAGTGATTAAATTTTGAGATGAAGATTTTACTAATTGTTTATAAAGCTCATGATATCCAGACACATAACTATTTAGTTCTCAGAATTTAAGAGATTGTTCATTGCAGGAAACTCTCAGATTTCAGCATTTTCTGATATTTGTCTTTGTCTAACACACCAACCTAAAATCTATGATTAACTTATTTTTACTACTGAAATAAATTTTAAATGTTCTCATTTTGTTTCTATATTTAAAAAATGAGATTGCCATCAAAACAAAAAGATTATACATTATCATTAGAAAGATTATTTTCAGTTTACAAAATCTTCATTGTTTAGTTCAAAAATCTAAAATATTATTATTATTATTATTATTATTATTATTATTATTATTATTATTATTATTATTATTATTATTATTATTATTATTATTATTATTATTATTATTATTATTATTATTATTATTATTGTAAAAACAATTTTTATTTCACCTTCACTTTGTAATTAATAAAACATTGATGCGTTGCAGTGAAACTTTTTTATGTAATAATTTGTAGGCTTTTTTATATATTCTAATTTGCAGACTTAGCACTTTCAGAACCCTTGTTGCTCCATATTCATAGTCTTCTTCTTTTTCTTATTATTATTACTACTATTACTACTACTACTACTACTACTATGACTATGACCACCACCGCCACCACCACCACCACTACCACTACCACCACTACCACTATCACTACTACTACTACTACTACTACTACTACTACTACTACTACTACTACTACTACTACTACTACTACTACTACTACTACTACTACTTAATCCATACTTCTTTATTAAAGTAGTATGATATTCACATAAATATTTTGAACATTTACACAGAAAAGGTAGTCTATATATATATTAAATTTAACCTATTATTCAAGTTTTGCATGATTTCAATGTATAACATTTTGACTTTTTTAATATTCAGAGTTTATATGTATACTCGATAAATATTTTAATATTCAAAATCGTTTAAATACGATATGTAGATGACATGTTATATTCAATAAATATTTTAATATTTAAAATCATTTAAATACGGTATGCAGATGATATGTTAATCTGTGTAACTGAAACACAAATTACAAAGTTCATCAAGAATTAGAATATGCATCTCTAATTTGGTTTATTGCAAAGAAAGACAAGAACCCTTAAAACCCTAAATTACAGAGTGGTACTAAATCCGATAAATGTAAGAGGAACGCTCCAACTCAAGTCACTAACACCTTTGTCTCACAAATATGTTGGATTTAAATTTTTTTATATATAGGAATTTAAAATTGTGTAAATTTGAAACGAATAGGAAAAATAATATAGCTACACATATTAAAATTTACAAACAAAATTAATGGATTTTATAATAAACTATAAAAATCACCACAGCCTCAACCCATGAAGATTAAAAAATAAATAAGCCTGCCATACAAGCAGAAAGTCTATCAGAAATGAAAAAGAATGTGCTCTAAATATATAAGAAAAAGACTATGCTCTAAAAATGTAAAATTTTGTACTCCTTCTTCCTTAAACAAATTGCTTAACAATTGAAAAGACAAACTGCCCATAGAATCAGCTCATCAAATCATCCATAAAATTAAATGCAATCAAGATATGTGTAATTTTGCATATTGTGAAAAATCGAGGACTAATCTTTTACCAAGACTATCCTAGCATAGATATTTGTACAATAGAGCAAATAAAATCAATGAATATTCCTTAATATTTATAGATTATGAACAACATTTTGGCTATAAATTGGATTTATCCAGAGCTGGAATTGTATAAAATAAAAGGAAATATAGAAAATGAAAAATTAAAAAAACTTGGGCAATAGCTAAAGATCGATTTGCTATAAATAAAAAAGACGAGCATCCCTCTCTCGAAGAAATGAGTTTTTGAAGAGATTTAAATGTTTTTGAATATTAAACAAATAATTTTAATAGATTTTAAATATTAAAATATTTATCAAGTATGCATATAGACTCCGAACGCTAAAGAAGTGAAAGAGCTATGATTATGATATTATTATATATGATGACATGATAAGAATGAATAAAAGCTAAATTTAAAGTATATAGACTACCTTTTTTGTATAAATATCCAGAACAATTATGTGGATATTATAATTACACAGAAAAGAAAAAAAATCTTTGGTATTGAGTTACATAAAAATATTATGTATTAAAATCAAGAGTTTGAAGATTTTTTTTATTAATGTTAAACAAAATTAAATTTGGTTATTATATATACGGAAATAATATTAACTGATGATCCTAACAGGTTTAAATAATTCAAAAAAGCTCTGTCCTCTGTCATTATCATTCTTTGCCTATCTAATGTCAATGGTTGATAAAAAATTGTTACTCTTTATGGTGGTTGATTAAAAAAGACTAGGGGATTATAAAAGTGACCAAAAATGTTAAAGGACATATTAAAATGGACAAAAAATAATTAAGATAAATCGAATAGACTGAATGAAAAGGATTTAATTTAATGATGTGTGTTTCAATGATGGCACTGTAATATAATTATAGGGGTAATTTGGAAGTCTTCTTTTAGAAATATGTTAACATAAAATTTAGTAATGGACAACACGTGAATGTAAATAAAATTATGGTATGAAATATGAGTTTGAAAATAGTTAAATCAAAAAAGTCTTTTGAAATAATTATGTTTAAATATTTGATTACTACAAGGAGAAATGCTTTATAAAAAATTTAGAAAGATAAAGTATTTTCTTTCTTTTCTCCTCTGTGTGATCAGATAGAGTTCTTTATTGTTTATATACACTTATATTTGAATATTACATATTCAGCTTGTATTCTGTCTGTCTTTCTTAAATGGACATATAAAGGTCATATATGTGAGGGATCAGAGTGACTTAAAGTCAGTATGAATATGATAATAATATTGGCATCAACAAGGGCTTTAATGTTTCATCATCAGATCGCCAAGGATATGGATGACTGAAGAGTTGAAGCACAGAGAAGATTAAAGCTTGTCCATTAAAGTTTGAAGATTTGCTATTGTAATATAAAGTGAGCACTGATTGTATATATATGTGTGGGAAATGATGATCTGGACTAACTGATGAGTACTGCTTCAGCATGAAATACATTCGAGATTACTTTATCTTTTTCACATGTATGTGGACATGTGTACTAATTGTATAAGATGGAGTGCATAGCTGCAGGTTATTGAAACTGTGTTCAAATCCCTTAAGTTTAGTATAGACAACATACTTACATATATATATATATATTCTAACTGTGCCCGCCGTCGACCTCGCACCTCCACTTACAAATAAATAGATTACTATATTTAATGTCACCGGGTTCTAGCTCTAATAATTAAATATTATATTAAAAAAATGTTTTACTAGCTCAAATTTCTTAAAAATTAACTTAGGTTCTGTTTTAAAGTAAATTAACATAAAGATTTAATGTATTCATGAGACGAGAAGTGGAAATACGAGTTGGCAAGGTAGATCACATTGAGCCAATATCCCAGAGGATACCACCTCAATGGCATAAGAACACTATCCCCCCTTTATACTATTATTTCAAATAATAACTACATAGTATTCTTATGACTTTCGCAACGTCTACTTACTAAGACTCATTTAATAACTATAATATTAATTCTGTTATCTTTAATAATAATAATCATCATCTAGCTCAATAAATTATAATCTCAGGTTCTTAATCTTTATTTATACTTCAACAAAATGCGGTAGCACATATGGTAAGGGATTTTATGCCATATCTACTACACTGCAATTAATAACAATAATGATTACAATCTTTCTTATTTAATCAAATTGGTATAAATTTCTTTTATTACAAATTTATTACCATAATAAATCAATCAATATCAATATCATCTTTTGTCTTTAAACAATAAAGTAAAATAAGAAGTGGTAGTGTTTAGATAATCTGATAAATAAAGTAAGTGGCAATTAATAGCATATAATTTATCAAAATATTAGGATAGTGGATTTATGACCAATAACTTAATGCAATTTTATAATTACTTAATTATAAGAACATCAATAATAATTAAGATTAAACATATTTTTAGTTATCTTTTGTGCAAAATGTACTTCAGTGGTTGTGAAAACACTCTGTGAATTTGTACCATGATTTAGTGAAAACAATACCCAGACACAAGTTTTAATAAAACAAATTTAACAAAGTTTATTAACATCAAATAAATTTAAGTAAAAATAAAACAAATCTATTTACATCTTATTTACAACGGATATCCTTCTTTCCTTACACATGACAAATGTTAATTCTACAATTTTGTACTTCTTTATAGTTAATCCAATCATTATACATTTTAAAAATTATTTTAGTTATTTTCTTTAGGTTTATCACACTATTTATTTGAACTACTTATGGGTAACAACATTTTTTACCTTTTAAATATACTAAATTTACAATATTCTAAATTATTTTTGTGGATCAATATTTTATAACGTCACACTTTATAATCAATATGGTCTTAAAAAAAAGAAAATTTACATTTCTTGTTACTTTAAACAAATTACACAGCATATTATTAAATATTATGATTAACTTTAATGTTTACTCTCCCATGCTCATATAAATTATAATGCGTTTTTTTGCATAAGCCATACTCCTGTATAATATTATAATGTGTTTAAATATCACCCTGTTACAATTTCAAATATATGATAATAATTATCGAGTGTTATAGTATTTTTAAATATGCAATATTTATATTTTTAAATTATAATTAATACTAAAAAGAGCGTGAAAATATATTTTAATATTTTGTATATTCTCATTTGATATACTTTTACAAAAAATTATAGTTTATTTCTAAATTAAAATGATTCTATAACTTCTTCCATTATTTAGGACATCGGTATCTTTCTTTCAATGGTTATAATCTATTCTTAGTTAACTCTTAACTATTCTTATTCCAAGTAAAATCATAACATACATTCTAAAATATCTATTGTTTTCCCTTCAATAAAACCTATCATATACGATGTAGTAGCACGAAATACAGATTAAGATAGCGAAAGATGTATAGGACATTGGGAAGAAAGATGGATAACTTGTCTTCAATAATACTCTAAGAATGTATGGAACAGTGTGAACAGGTTCGACATTTATTGTCTATTAACCCTTAAGATAAGAAAATGATGTGGCAGCTATTTATTCAGCTTTACCAACCATCAAGTACAACTCACGCGAAATATAAGATAGCACTGTCCAAGACAACATGTGTATCAGTCGTAGGGCTACGTTAACTATGCTGATTATCACCTATAAATGAAATGTGGATCAGCCATAGGGCTATGTTAACTATGCTGATTCTCTCACAAAACTACTTATTTCCATTCCCTGTATCATCCTAGATTTTCATACATCATCTTGGTTTCCAAATCACCCCTGTACTCCCAAGTCACTACCCAAATTATCTCTCTAGATTTTCACTATATCAAACATCGATAAATACAAACAACTTTTTAAAAAAAAAAAAACAACAAACAAGATTCGCGAATATGAAAATCATTTCTCTATTCCTTAAGAATAATTTATCTCGCTTTATAACACTGTATGTTCATCCTTTACGTTTTTTTTTTTTTTTTACTAAAATAATATTCAAATATCCCAATAGGAAAAATCAATAGAAAATGTAATATAATCATCGATTATATTAAATTATTATTTATCAACAAATAAAATGACTATCGTATGCATATTTTCAAAAATCTAATCACATCTCAAAATGTTTCAATGTGTTGTTTTAAATGCGTTTTACAATAATAATAATAATAAAACTTTTGTACTACATTCATTCAATTTTCGGCTGATCTAAATAAATAAAACATACATTATATCATCAATAATTATAAATGTTACCAAAAAACAATTGTTATCTTCGGATTAGGCTTTGCAGTAGGCTTCTTTTCCTTCCTTCGAGCATCGCAAATATACAATTACACACATACAATTTTATTAAAAAACATTCAAAATCAAACATATTTCATATAATATTATATATACCAAAATTAATGTATTTTGTTTCCCTATCGTTTTCTGAAACCTAATGCTTATAATAATAATAAAAAATAATTCAAACCATAATTAAATATTTTTCTGACGGTAAATCTTGTTTAGTCCCATAATATTACTCTTCTTCTTTTATCTGAATGTTCTCCATTATGACTCTCAAAGTTTTAAAATAACTTGGTTTATTTAATAAATTTGTTTAGACGATCTTTAATTTTAGCTTTTAGCATCAGATTATTAAAATATATTTTAGTTAGTTATCCCTCGAAGTTTTTTTTTTTTTAAAGTTCTGGCGAATATTTCTTCGGCGCGTCGATGCATCTTTCTCCTTTTTAATTAGACTACGAATATTTAATACTTTAGATACCAATTGCGTTTTATGGATCCAATATTTTTTATATTCCTCTTCCGTATTTTTCTTTATACAAATATTTCTCTTTAGCAAGCTTTATTTCATTCATTCTTAATTTTATGTACATTATTTTTTGATCTTTAACTATTTTTTTTTTCTAGAGTATACTTCTTTTTCGGGTCATCTTAAAGAAAGCAATTCCAATAATTTTAATTTTAAAATTATATTTGTCCATTTATTCTTAGATGAATCATAATGATTTTTATATTTTATTCTCTTTCTGAACTTTGCGCACAATGTCTTTTCATCTATATTACACGCGTAAAAGCAGTTTCCTTTGGATACACTATATAAGCGGTATCAATGAACAATATAAACAATTTTGAAATGTTATAAACTTTAAAACTGGTTTTAAAGAATCTATCCATATTTTTTACTGAAAATTCCGACTGTACTTCTATAGAATTCACTGGCAGGTTCGATTAAGTTAGTGATACATAATTTATGAAAACTTTAAAAATATTTATTTTAAGACTCTCTCTATGATTTTAAAAATTGTCAGTTAATTTGTTCTAATGATATTATTAGAATTATATTGAAAAAATTGAATAAATTGGAGAAAAGAAATTATTAGAGAGCTCAAAATTTTTTACCTCTTCACTCGAGTCTGTCAATTCTTGTTCTCTTCGATTATACAATTAATTGGCGCGATTTTGGGAGTCTGCCAAGCTCTATTACTATTGGTCAATCCTACTTGGATTTATAAATAATTTTCTAAAGTTTTAAACTGATAATGTAACACTTAAACACTATCTAATTATCATTTAAAACTAATTATTATATTTAAATCAATTTAAACACTTTTAAAATAATTTTCAAAACAATATTTAATAAAATTATTCACTACTTATTTTTATTATGATGTTTAATAAATTCTATCCATTTCTACTATAATATTATTTAAATACTTTAAAATATTGGTATTAATTGAAACAAGTGCTTGTATAAAAATATTCCAGACAATTACGTAATCGTTTCCGGTGTTTTGTCTATTTTTGTCTGTCTTAATAAATTTACTGCACTTATATTATATAAAATTTTTTTATATAAAATTTTGAAGAAATAATTTAGAAAAAATATAGAAATAAATACAATTCTCAACATCATAATATTTACTATTCAAATACATTACACTAATTTTTTATTATTTAATATAGTTTATAAATTTAAATACTATATAATAGCTGAAATACACAGGCTTATATATACCTGCGTCTATATATGTAATAGACAGGGTATGAGCACAGACTTTCACATGACCCACCACTCTCCACACTATCTCATAACACTGATACACCTGAACACACATATGTTGAAAAGATAAATAATCACCAATATACGTATTTCATGCTAAACCAGCAATCATCAGTTGGTCCAGATTACCATCTCTACACATATATGCTACAAGTGCTCAGATATATATTAAGATAGCAAATTCTCCTACTTTAATGGACAGGCTTCAATCTACTCCACACTCCAACTCTTCAACCGTCCATCCAATTGAAATTGACTTATTAAATACATTTTTATTACTGATAGCTGTGTTATTTTAATATGGCCAGCTTTTACAACCATATGAGCAATTCTTTACTCTTTATTTAACTAATTTTTTAAATGATTTTACGTATCAGGTATTTGCTTTAGCTTTAAATTGCACTTTACAGACTCTATAAATTTAATATATTCAATACATCAATAAATATATTCTCAAATTTAAAATTTTTTTAGTAATTGACCATTATAACTATTTCTTGACCTATAGAAAAGGGTACAATATATATAATTACCCCAAATCCAAAATTCAAACAGACCAGCATAAAAGCATAAAAATAATATTAAAACACTACCAAAGGTTTCACTGCTACAAGCAGACTTCTCAAGTGTAAAGAACTACAAAAACTACACAATATATATAATATTAAACGCTACCCACAAATCCATTCACTTCCCATCCACCCTTAATATTAAAAGAACTCTTAAATAAGTTAATTGCTTCAGAATAATAAATTTTCAATAATAAAGATTCAGTTTTACCAAAATAATTATATGATAATAAAATATAATAAAGAAATGAAGAAAGTGACAAAAGTTTAACGTTAGATCTTCCATAGCACTGATTCTTTCCTTCTCATCTCAGTTATCAAGACATGAATCCATGGAATTGCAAATGATAGAAAAAGTTAGACTCAACCTATCGGGACATACATCCCATTTACAATAATGACTTGTAGTAGTAAAAAAGATGTAGTAGAAATACTAGTCAGATAACTTATAAAAAATAACTAAAAAAATAAAATGTTATTAAGGAGACAAGTTATTATAAATATAGATGCAATGAAATATTGTAATGTAAAAACGTGCACATTTAAATATAATAATAAAAAAAGAAAATATCAAAACAGTAACTTTATTATTAATAGTTGTCAACTATAGTCAAAAAAGAACAAATCAGAATGATGGAAATAATAGAGATTTCTAAAAAACTGAAAATCTTCATTAAATTTTTATATTTTTCTTTGTGAAGTCTAGAAAAAGCCAAATTAAAAAGCAATATATTTCCTCATGTATTTTATTTATTAGCAAATATTTTGTTTCTAGAAGATGTTGTAGTGATGTGGCTGGGTGAACAAAAAGATCTAACAATAGTAATTAAATTATATAATTCTTAAAATGGGGTTAATTATAATCATAGAAAAGAAAATCAGAAAGGATGCCTCGAAACATTTAAATAAAATCAATGAACTATTATTTGTGAAATAACAAGAAGATAATTACATACATTTTGAATAAAAAAGATTAGGTGTTAATTAGGATTCCTTAATTAAATATTACTAAACTGCTAAAAATATTCATAATTGAAAGTGGTGAAGAAAATAAAACAATTTGTAATGCAATATATATATATATTGAACCGAGTTCGAATATGTGCATTCGAAACACCGGTCTCTTAGGCAGAGAAGAACATACTCAGAGAGTATGTATGCCCAAACGATAGCTATAAAGTATATAACTAGCGTTACATTTCCAGGACATAGCCTCTTCTCGGCTGTTGAGTTCAACACCAAATCCAAAGCACTTTTTTGTTTGTGTATAAACACGGATGCCAGCTGTTTATTCTAAAAGAATACTAAAAGAATAGACAACACACTTTGAACAGTGGCCACTAACTCAACACCTAATCCACGACTAGCTCAGCTGTTTGTAATCACTAATAGATTATACTTCATTAGTGATTAAAAGAATTGATAAAAGAATTGTAAAAGGAATTTATAAAAGAGATTGATAAAAGAATTTGGTAAAAGAATTGATAAAAAGAATTGACCAACAAATAAAGTTTAATTTTAAAGACAATTTATTAACTAACATTTATTTACTAAATTTAAACATTTTATAATTCTAATAAAAACACACGCATATTTTTAAATTAACATTTCTAAACTAGTTTAAATATTCTTGTATATTTTCATAACCGAACACTGGTATTTATCTAATTTAACCAATAATATTGATATAAGGATCACGCACATATTAACTCATGCACACACATAATAATAATAAAGTATTACATAGCATTTGAAATTTAAACACACATATCAATAGTTCATTTATGTATGATATCAAGTTAATATAATTAGACTCTTGGAGGATTCGCACAAATTAATGAAATGCAATGGCTATTACAGTATAAATGAAAATAAGCAAATGTCTTACCTAGGATTTTGAACATAGATTTAACACTTTGTTTTCTTCTTGTTTGTTGTTTCTTCCAGTATGAATGGTTCCAGTATGAATGCTTCCAGCCGGCTGGGATGTTTCCTCGATGAGTTTCCTTATTATTCACGATTATTACTATTGGAGACAATTAGATACTGACAGAGATTTTCTAAGTTGTTACGTTGACATTATTTCACGGGCAGATCTTGCTGTTTTCATCGGACTTTTTAGGCTGTGGAGAGGCATGAATTCCCAAAATCTTCTCAGCACTGCATTTTGTTTCTGGATATAATTAACTCAACTGATTCAATTAATTTGTAAACTGCACTCACTCAACTAATTTGTGAACTGACTATTGTCCGATAAAAAAAGGTCTATTTATACCTGTGCCTTGTTGTCTTTCTAATATCTTTGGCAAAGATCTGTTGTCAAATTCCAGTGATAATCATTTGATAAATGTGTTTTGGAAGATTGCTTAATTAGTAATAGCCATGCAAAAATGTTGTTTGATATTAATTAATAACCATTGCCATGTTTTTTAATGATAATCTCCTTTAACTATCATTTATTTATAATAACATTTATTCTATTGTTGACATTTGCACATATATACACACATATATTAGTTTTAACATTATTTTTTCTTGAATGAAAAGAGATTGGTATGTTTTTCTTTAACAAAAGATTATTTTAATAATATAATTTTAGATAAAATTATATGTGCCTATATCAATATAGGTACATTACACCGCCCTTACTTTTGAGAGTAAAATGCATCATTTTTGACCATTTTATCTCTGACAACATTAAATCTTAATTTATTATTCTTTCTCAGTTGGCTTTTTGGTATCTTTTCCTTTTCCATGCTAAGGGCAATCTCCAATTATGCTTTTCTTCTTTCTATGCTGGTAACATTGCTTACAATGTTCGTCCTGGATAATGACCACAAGGACAAACTAAATTTGTGGCACAGGGATCTTTTATAAATGAAGCTTCGGCTGCCAATTCTCTTGATCGGACTTTAAGAAAAGGTGGCTGCAAATGGCAGGAATTTCAACTGTCCATTTCTGACTTACGCCCTGGAAAACGATTGCCGATTCTCTTGATTGGACTTTGACTAAGCAGCTACAATGGCAGGAATTTTCAACTGTCCATTTCCGACTTACACTTTGGAAAATGAGGTACGAGATATGGGGATTCTCCCCTGAAAAGTGACTTACAACTTACTCTGGTTGTTGCCAGTGCATTTTTTTAAAAGAGGAATGATCCTGGCCAATCCGTTGTGGGTACTAGAATTTATCCAGTCGAGAGCTTTAAACTTAATCCTTATCTAACTTATTTCAATACTACCCTCATCCCTTAATTTTGAACTCTTACACTCTTAATACAACTTCGATTGACTTTCATTTATATTATTTTTAAATTCATTATGAACATTACTTATATCCCTTACGAACATTATTTAAAATATTTATTTACACTAATCTTATAATATTATCTTTAAACCAGTACGAACATTTTAAATATTAGTTTTACGATACTTATTTTAAACCCATACGAACATTATCCATATCTTTATTTAATTACACTATTATTTTTAAACAATTACTTTAACTTCTTTATTTACATGCGTATATTCTAAAAAAAAAACTTTTATTTTATTTAATCTTACAATACTATTCTAAACTTTTACGAATATTATTTATATTACAATATTATTTTTTAAACATTTGTTTACCTTATATATTAACGTACGTGTACTCAGAGAGTAAAAAAAAAAAGTTTTACTTTATTACAATTCATCATTATACAAATATCTATTTGACTAACTTAATTTTATTCTAGAAATTCTGTTATCTTTTCATTTATTTAAATCTACAACTTTACTTTTATATCATTAATTTGACCCATTTATTTAACTTGATTTTATTTATTTTTTATTTATTTGAACTGTTTATTTACGAGCATTTCCTTAATTAATATGTGTGTGGAGAAAAAAAATCTTTTAATTTGTGAAGCCTCCGTTATTATTATTTGACAAAACAATCCATCATTTTAAATAGCGAAATTCTAATTCAAGCTTTTCACCTACGTCAAAATAATTATATTAGACTCATAGTCCATTTCCGGTCCTTTTTGTTTATTTCCTTTACTATTCCGCCCGATTACTAACTCTTACACTATGTCCGGTGGCTCCTTTTTTCTTTCTACAAATTCTATAATATAAACTAACTTTCCTCTCTTATCGATTCTGCTTTTATATTTTATTGCTTTATCTCTTTCTCTATCCGTTCTGTTTTCAACTTCGTAACTCAGAAAACCTTTATACCTAGACAAACTCTGAATTACTTCAATCTGGGAATATTTTTTTCTACGCTTTCTCTTTGTTTTAAATCTACGTCTACAGCGAATGCGAACGTTTACTTTAACCTTTTTAAATTTTTGTAAAAACTTTTCTACACTATCTACTACCTTGAACTTATGTTTGTCTACTTTATTTATCACAATGCTATCTGATTCTAATTCAATTTCTATGTCTTTTATTACCTCAACTTCCTTTTCAACTTCCTGACTTTCTTTAATTAAATCTAACGCTATAACTTCTTGGTTCTTCTCTACCTTTACCGTTATCTCACATCTTATTTCTCTTACTTCTGCTCTGAGTTTTTTAATTTCTGTTTTAACCTGACTAATTTCTGCCTTCAATTCTGCTTTGAGTTCTTCTTTGAGCTCTTGTTGGCTTTGTTTAATTTCTTGACGCATTTCTTCCATCATATTCATCATCATTTTCATCATCATTCGCATCTCAGATACTTCTTCTTTCTCCTTTTCTACTAACTGGGGATTTTTAAAATATATTGGGCTTTCTTTCGGATCCATTTTCAAAAATTTCAATTTCAAAGTACTAGCGCTTATGTTAAACTAAATTTAAATACGACTTATTTATTTATTTTTTCTTACTAAGATGGAAACTCACGCTAACTCCACCCTTTTAGTCCTTTTCTCTGCCTGATCTTAATGCTTTAACTCCGCCCAAATATCAACTGTCTCTGATTTGATAGCATACATGTCAAAATCTCTTTTCATTTAAAGAAAAAAAAATCGGTCAATTCTTTTTTTTTTTTTTTAAAAAAAATTAAACACTTTCACAAACGTAATTTAGCTTTTTATAAAAAAATTTTAAACAAAAAACATAGTATTTCGTTACTATTGTTTCTTAGGTTCAGCCCCACAGTTGGGTATAGCCATTTGAACCGAGTTCGAATATGTTCATTCGAAACACCGGTCTCTTAGGCAGAGAAGAACATACTCGGAAAGTATGTATGCCCAAACGATAGCTATAAACTATATAACTAGCATTACATTTCCAGGACATAGCCTCTTCTTGGCTGTTGAGTTCAACACCAAATCCCAAGCACTTTTTTTGTTTGTGTATAAACCCGGGCGCCAGCTGTTTATTCCAAAAGAATACTAAAAGAATAGACAACGCACTTTGAATAGTGGCCACTAACTCAACGCCTAAATCCACGACTAGCTCAGCTGTTTGTAATCACTAATAGATTATACTTCATTAGTGGTTAAAAGAATTGATAAAAGGATTGTAAAAGGAATTTATAAAAGAGATTGATAAAAGAATTTGGTAAAAGAATTGATAAAAAGAATTGACCGACAAATAGTTTAATTTTAAAGACAATTTATTAACTAACATTTATTTACTAAATTTAAACATTTTATAATTCTAATAAAAACACACGCATATTTTTAAATTAACATTTCTAAACTAGTTTAAATATTCTTGTATATTTTCATAACCAAACACTGGTATTTATCTAATTTAACCAATAATATTGATATAAGGATCACGCACATATTAACTCATGCACACACATAATAATAATAAAGTATTACATAGCATTTGAAATTTAAACACACATATCAATAGTTCATTTATGTATGATATCGAGTTAATATAATTAGACTCTTGGAGGATTCGCACGAATTAATAAAATGCAATGGCTATTACAGTATAAATGAAAATAAGCAAATGTTTTACCTAGGATTTTGAACATAGATTTAACACTTTGTTTTCTTCTTGTTTGTTGCTTCTTCCAGTAGAATGGTTCCAGTATGAATGCTTCCAGCATGAATGCTTCCAGCCAGCTGGGACGTTTCCTTGATGACTTTCCTTATTATTCACGATTATTACTATTGGAGACAATTAGATACTGATGGAGATTTTCTAAGTTGTTACATTGACATTATTTCACGGGCAGATTTTGCTGTTTTCAT
This sequence comes from Epiperipatus broadwayi, assembly GCA_028023455.1. Lineage (NCBI taxonomy): Eukaryota > Metazoa > Onychophora > Udeonychophora > Euonychophora > Peripatidae > Epiperipatus > Epiperipatus broadwayi. Next base: position 4,850,919 of record JAQFVV010000092.1, read on the forward strand.
CGGACTTTTTAGGCTGTGGAGAGGCGTGAATTCCCAAAATCTTCTCAGCACTGCATTTGTTTCTGGGTATAATTAACTCAACTGATTCAATTAATTTGTGAACTGCACTCACTCAATTAATTTGTGAACTGCACTCACTCAACTAATTTGTGAACTGACTACTGTCCGATAAAAAAAGGTCTATTTATACCTGTGCCTTGTTGTCTTTCTAATATCTCCGGCAAAGATCTGTTGTCAAATTCCAGTGATAATCATTTGATAAACGTGTTTTGGAAGATTGCTTAATTAGTAATAGCCATGCAAAAATGTTGTTTGATATTAATTAATAACCATTGCCATGTTTTTTGATGATAATCTCCTTTAACTTTCATTTATTTATAATAACATTTATTCTATTGTTGACACTCGCACATATATACGCACATATATTAGTTTTAACATTATTTTTTCTTGAATGAAAAGAGATTGGTATGTTTTTCTTTAATGAAAGATTATTTTAATAATATAATTTTAGATAAAATTATATGTGCCTATATCAATATAGATACAATATATATAATATAAATGGAATATTCGTTAATTAAAATAAAATTGTATTCTTAATAAAAATAATAAATTTAACGATAATAAACTATTATAAAAAGTCTTTAAATCTGCAGAAGTACTTTGGGTTAATTTTTTAAACCTGCCTCGACTACCATTAAATTAAAAAAAAAAGCCATTAAATAAAAAAAAACAACATGTTTTTTTAAAATTTAATGGCAGTTGAGGCAGGTTTAAGAAATTAACCTAGAGTACTTCTGCTGATTTAAAGACTGTTTATAATAGTTTATTACCATTAAATTTATTATTTTTATTACGATATATATATATTGTAATGGTACAGAAATCTGGGGTGAACCCCGGATGGTGAAAAAACCATAGGCATTAACCCAAGTCAAAATATGAAATTGATTATAAATAATATCAAAAAATATGAACATGAGGCATGAACCTGAGATATCAACACACTACTAATGAAGTAACTATAAGTTCACCAGCATTAAACAAAAGTAATAATCATTCATCATCATGAATGATCAACAATAAAAAATATCAAATGACAATCTTGTGACTGGATTTGAAATGAGTCTACTATAGACAAGGCTAATTATTTAGTCCTTGCCATCTTGGGGCAGTTTATTAAAACAATAATTTGGATGCATAAACTTAAATGCTAATCCATAAGAATATAACAATATAATGCTGGGTTACTAAAACATCCTGATCATAATCAATGCTCTAGCCACTTAGTACCATTAATGTATTGGCAAACTATAAGCTTAATTTTTAAATAAATAAATAAATCAAAAGGTAGTGCATTTATTTTAAAGGATATCCCCTTTGTTCTATCCAGTATCATTATTATCTGAAAGTCTTTAAACCTCTTTTATATAACAGTCTATTATATATGAATCCAGCTCAAAGAGCAAAAGGTCTATAACTGTTACTGTGACCAAGAGATATAATACAAACATATATTCTAAAAATATTTAGGACTGAATAAATTCATTGGAATAACTTTAATAATGAAATATAAATTTATTAATAACAATAAAATTAAGTTAATGTTGCACAATATGGCTATACATATAAATTATTTCTTCTGATTTTGATTAATACAAAAAGAAATCAACTATTACATTGTAATTTACAAATATGTTTCAATAGGTTTACATAAAACACATTTATATAGAAGCTCACAGATATGCAAAATAATAATTTATGAACACATTTAAATTGTCATAAACCTCTAAATAAAATTCATTTTTATACTATATGTTAATGACTTATGTAATATATATGTGTGTGTGTGCATGGAAATGTGTGAACACACTGATGTTTATAACATATGATATTTTAATTTGTCAAAATAATAAAATTATTCAAATGTTATATTTTTCACAACTAATTCCATTTTGAAATATATATAAAATCCACATAAGTGTGTATATATAACAAAAATCGTATGAATCAAAATTATTAATTCATTATTTCTAATGATAAACTCTTTGACAATCTTTCATAGAAGTTTTCTTTTTAACAGATTACTCCTAATTAATTGTAAATGTCTTTAAAAATACTCCAGAAAGTTTTTTTTGTTCTCTAATCCAGAAAGACATTTGGAGTTTACTTTCTTTTTCAAAATAAATTGTTTATGGATTAATCTCTTGTTTTTAGACTTTTAATGCAAGTAAAAATTATTTACTTGTTTTACTTTTAAATTAAAAATTTTAACAATTGTCATTTTCAAGGAATTATTTAAAATAGTATCATTCTCAATATATATAACACTACTCACCAGCTGCACTTTATGTATATGATGTAGTACCTTTATATGTGCTTCTTTGCATATAGATAAAAGTGTATGTATATTGTAACAGTCAGAATCGTCTATCTCGCTAACACACTGCAGAATTCAAACCCCAGACACAAAACTGAACATTCTAGAAGGGGTTGCCTTCTAGAGATACTAAGTTCGAATCTAAAGTCCAAATTTCACAGCGCCATCTACAGGATAATGCATCTGATGCCACTACTAGTATAACCTTTGACCGGTGCCTGGTGGTCAGGGAGAAACAAAAGACTCTATACTAAAAGAAGTTTGGGTGGCTAATTAATGTCTATGGATTTACAAAAGAAATGCAGAAAATATATATATATAGACCGAGACAGTGATAGGAATCAAATAAAATAAGAGATCAAATTTAGTTTTAAATAATTTCACACAATTTATTTATATAAATATATATAATGCCACTGTCTGCTTATATGAGACAGGGACGCGTATTAAATAATTGTTGGCATTATATTTCAATAAATGACAAAAGGTTATAAAGCAAAGAGATATATTCTATTCCTTGGGCTAATAGCATTACGATAATGTGCTTGACGAGATAGGAACATGTGCGAGGTGCTTTGAGTAATTATACAAGTTTAAGAAAATATTTGAAAATTAAGTGTTCTAAAATATTTATTGATTTCGAGAATAGCATGGACTAAAGCTTACTAAGCAACAAAGTGGGAATGGGATCAAAGCATTTATTTGAGAATAATAATAATAGAGTTGCATTGGGAGGTCAGTATTGCTGATAATGAATTTATTAAAGTTGGAGGGTGTGACACGTTTAAGTCACGGATGCTTTGTAAAATAAATATAAAATAAAACAATATCGAATATCCGGAATGATTACGGAGGGCGTCTCGCCGCTAACCCGTAGGAAAGTATTTTGATGAACAGCTGAAACTTAGCAACTGTGTGATGATTGCGTTTAATTCCCAGGAGTGTCATTTGGGACACCCTCTGCCTGGAAACTTGCAATAAGCAAAAAGAACGGACTTTGCTGTGTAAAGAATCCTTGGAAAAATAAAACAAAGCGGTCTCAACAACCAATTCATTTACCAGCAATATGAGACTAGTGTATATAAAAACATACTAAATGGGTTTTACTCAGATTAAGAGAAATGCCCAATCAAATTCCCCGAAATTCATTTAAAAGGGTCCGCATATTCTCGACATCAATGATGAACTTTATAATTAAAGTAGAACATGGTAATTAAAATAGGAAAATGCATGCTTGCGGGTTTGAAGAGTAAATATAGATTTACATACACAATCATGCATTTGGGGACACATTTAAATCACTGACCTCGCACATACTCTCATGGTAGATTAAAATCAATAACATGTAGATTTTAAACTATGTGATTATATTATATTAAAGAAAAGAATCACCCTCGAATGAGTGATTTGCAAGATAATAAAATTGGAAAATTATAAATTTAAAATATGCCTTAATAGCGGCGTCTTACTTTCAATAAAGGGAATAGTTCACTCGGTCAAAGACGATTCTGACACATTATCATAATAAAATAAAAGAAAGCTTTATAAATAGAAAATATTAACCCAAGGATAGAGCAAAATGTTGAGTAGATTTAAACACATTAAAGAAATACATAATGAAGTTATGTGAAATATAAGGAAAACAATTTTAAATAGCTATAGCATGTTAGTTAGGAATCACAAGAGCTCTTGGGTTAATTTAGATTACCTCTGGAGACGCATTTGCAGGTAGATGTTCGGCAGGTTTTATAATTCAGCAGCAAAATCTGGAATGTTCATATTTTTGGCAGCGGCAGCAGCAGTTCCGGGGTCCATGTGATAACTTCCGATGGTATCCGGCAGCATATGACCATTTCAGAGAGAAATAGTCTTCTTGCACTCTACTCTGTCATGTCAAGATTTACAAATTATGTATAGAACTCAGAATTTCTCTTAGCAACATTAGCATAAAACTTAAAACTAACTGGAGAACAAAAGAAAAACCTCCTTTTTATAGTAGAATTTAACAATAGAACTGCCCTGGAGCATTACAAAAATATCAGACTTATCAGCTGTAATTAAATCATCGGAATGTCTAAAGGAATTCAACATTAATTAATTTCTTTTGTTAATTTCCCTGTCGACATTCGAATTACAAACTAGATTTAGTTAAAAATTACTTTTATTAATTAAAGAAAACCTTAAGTGGACATCTGCTGTTTTTAGATAAACTTATACAACATTTACTAATTAAACTATTGTCCCTCATTGATTTTAAGAGAAATATTTGGAATAACTTTTATTAAATTAAAGAAAATGATTTTACTTTTTAAATTGCAATATTTGAATCTATTTACTAAACGAATATTTACTAAATGAATTTTATTTTAAATCAAAATATATTACGATGGTAATATATTTGTAAACAGATTCAAACAAAATAACTAACAATTTATAATTTTGATATGTTTTAAAATGGATATCATAGTGTGTGCACAATTACGACTTATATAACTTACTTTTTAATAAATATAAATTATGTGAACAAATACATAATTCATAATATTTTATTTTATTTGGGAATAAGTTATATATATAATACGAGCATTGTGCTCGTGGTTTAAAATTAGGCGGGATTTTCGGTATATACGTGTATTGCAGACACACTACGATAGATTGGGGTTCAAACTAAGATATGAGGGTTGGAAGTAGGTGAGAAAAGGTGAAATGAAGATCTGCAAAGCAGACCTTACTGTTTCAATATAAACTAATTTTTAGCAAGCTGATGGACTCTCTTGGTAAGCTGGTCTTTTTTAAAACAATAGACTGGCTTGTTGTAATCTTAATTAAAGATATAATCTTGTAACTGTTGGCATACATAAAATCAGCTCCATTTACTCTAGAATTTGATAGACTTCAGGCATAACAGCTAGTACATAATATATACAGGCTAACAAACCTTATAAAATCTGGCCCTGACCTCCATGTGAATTAAAACTCTACCATTGTGAACTAGTACCAGCAAATAGACTTGTCCTCTATACCTTCAGCTATACCTTCATAGTCTCTGTTATAAACTGTAAAAACTTTGAAAACACCACCTAATATTTTTTACAACCTTTATGTAGTCAGGGTGGAATTAAAAACAGTAATTAAAGGCAAGTTTTCTTTATCTTGATTGAAAAAAGTTAATGACTCTTTTCAATTTACATTAATTCTTTCAAAAACAACTTTGCAGGATCAAAATATGTTATACAAGGTTTAATTAAAAAAAATTAATGTAATCAAAATATATAATGGAATTTTATAATTATCAGTAAATCTACTGTAACATAATTTTAATTTCAAAATCAGAATTAATAAAATATTAATTAGATTTTTTTAAATGTTTAATTTATAATAAAAAAATTTTAAATTCAAAATTATTTAATCCCTAACTGTTATTCCAGTGGATATCTACAAAAAATTTTGTTTGTGTTTATTTCTACTTTTCCTTTCAACTTTTTATATATATATATATATATATATATATTTATATATATATATATATATATATATATATATATATATATATATATATATATATATATATATATATATATATGCACACACACCACTATGTTATTGTTTGCCATGATACACATTACTGTCTCAATATATATATATATAATGATAAAATTATAATCAATATTTTAAAAGGTGAATAAATAGAAAAATTGCTGGCAGAATTATATACCAAATTAAATGATAAAGACGTACCAGATAATTGGAAGAATGTAGTAGTAATATTGATATTTAAAAAAGTGATAAAGAAGATATTAGAAATTACAGACCTATTAATCTTTTATTAGTTCTATACAAAATTTTTACCAAAATAATTACAACTCATCTACAGCGAACTTTGGATTTTAACCAACGAAAAGAACAAGTTGTATTTAAAAATGGTTTTAGTATAGTGGATCATAACCAAGTATTAAGAGAAGTTATAGAAAGGACCAATGAATACGAGCTGCCATTATGCTTTGGATTTGTAGTTTATGAAAAGGCATTTGATTCTATAAACATTTCTTCAGTGATTAAAGCATTAGCTCATCATGGCATAGACTCAGAATACTGTCATATTCTGAAGAATATTAATAAAAATGCAACAGCAACAATTAAATTACATAATGATACTAAAAAATTTACATTGAGAAGGATATAAGACAGGGTGACTCAATATCTCCAAAGTTTTTGCTAGCAGTTTTGCAATAAGTATTTGTGGATTTAAATGAAAAGCTAAGGGATTATAACTAATGAAGATTACTTAAGTCATCAAGATTTTGCAAATGTTGTAATTGTTTTTGCAAATAATGCTTCAAAACTTCAGAAAATGTGCCAAGAATTATCATATGAAAGTAAGAAATTAGAATGCAAGGTTGTATGTATACATTGGATTATTTCCATCATCTAATATAAGTATTGAATGTCATCAGAAAAACATTAGAACTAAAGGCTAATGTTAAAAAGATTAAAGTATGTTTAACAAATTTTTATAAAAGAAAAAAATTAAGATTGACAATAATGAATTAAAAGTTAACAATTACAAATTTCTAGATGAGATTATTAATGTAGATGGAATCATATTGAATAAAATTAAACATAGAATTAAACTTGAGTGAAATGCTTTTGATAAAAATAACTTAGTATTATAAAGAAATATATCTATATGTTTTCAAAAATATATTTAATAAATGTGTTTTACCAGTTCTTATTTGTGAATCTGTGATTTGGGCACTCAGTAGAAGAGATATGCAAAGATCTCAATTCACTCAATGAAGTATAGAGAAATGTTATGTTAAGACTAACAAGAAGAAATGCAAACAAAATACATCAATGAGTAAACAAACAAGCATTGTTAACATCATTGAAAGAATTAAGAGTCTGAAGTAAAGCTGGCTAGAAAATATTTGTCGAAGAGATGATAATAGATGGACAATTGATATCTTAAGTATGATCTGAAGGTATTGTAAATGACCTAGAATGAAACCACAGCTGAAACACTTGTGTCATGTGGAGCAAAGACATTTGAGATAAAAGAAAATGGATTAAATGTGAATCACTTTTTATCCTGGAGTCGATCGATGATGGTTGAAAATAATAATGATGATGATAACATGCAACTTACATATCATTATTTTCTTCAAAATGTAAGAAAATAGTGGAGAAAAGGGAAACAATATATTTATTTCAGAATGGCAAAATAACAAATTAAATATGAAACTTCATAAGAAATACACATATTTAAAGGCAGAATTATACTTATTGATTGGATTTGAGTGATTGATTAATTCAAACTGCAAAGATAATACAGTCATTTGCAATAGAGATCATTTTAGATTCTCTTTTTTGATGTACTGAAAGTAGGTTATAAAGTTGAAAAATATCTTAATAAATTAGTGATTCTCATTTTTTGAATAAGATAGACTACTGATAAAGTATTTTGTTCCTTTTTGGGACATGATATAAAAAGTCACTTGACTGTTTTTAATAATATACCTATCTAATCAATTTATTTCGATTTAGGCAAAGATACTCAATTTAAAAAAATTAAAGCATTTCTTAATAACTTAAACATTGAAAGGCTGTGATCTCTGATGACATATTCAGAGAAGTTTTATAGTGCGTAGGACTACGTTACAGAGTTTAATAAAGAATTAAGAAATGAAATTGTAAATAAAAGATGAAAGAAATTATAAATAGCCTAGGTTTATCTAATATGTAGAAAAAAAATTAGATGAGAAAATATGTTAGAACATATAAGAAATTTAGTACAACAGAAATAATATCTTTCATCAAACTGGAAAAGAAGGACTCGTAGATAAAAATGAAAAAAGGGACACAATAATTAAGAAAGAAGTAGCCATTACTAATATTAACTAAAAAGAAAGTCTCATGCATAAGGATAAAATAGATCTATTACAATAAAAAAAGTTGGAAAAGTTTAAACTGAGATGAAAGAAGTGTATTAAAGTTTTTCGAACTATCTTGAGTAAATATGCAAATAATCATAGAAAGATTAATAATAAAAAAAACCAATAGTTTAAAAATAGCCCCAATAATGTAGAGAAATTAAAAAAATAATAATTGAAAAACGAATATTTATTGGGAAAATTATGAAAAAAAAAAAATTGTATTAAGAATAAGCCTAAAGCAAAGAAATTCTAAAAGATAGACAAAATAGAATCGATTAAAAAAGGCTTAAAAATAAGTTGATTGATGATGCATAAAAGTAAAATACTGTGAATATGTAAGAAATATAGCAAAATACAAAATGATTTGGGCTGATATTATTTGGTGTGTAGATAAGATTATAATCCCTATTTTAGAAATCCATTGACCGTTAATCATTGGTTCATCTAGCTTTTGCCTTGGAATAAACTATTCGGACAAAGCAAACTACACATAGGATGTATGATATCTTTTTTGGTTTATTTATTTTATAAATATGTGATGGGTTTAAAAGCTGATGCATATAAAATAGAATTTTGATGATATAATTTAATAAAAGTGAATATAAATATTTGTTATCATCATCGCCATCATCATTTTCAACCATTATCGATCACTGCAGGATGGTCTCTCCAAGTTCAATCCATGCTCGCTGATCTCTAATATTTCTTCTCATCACTCCAGCAAACTTTCTCATTTCATCCATGTATCTCACATATGGACTTTTTCTAAATATTTTACAATCTCTTAAAATCCAGGTTAAGATTTCAACTGTCCATCTATTATTATGTCTTCTAGCATTATGTCCAGCCCAAATCCACTTCAGTCTTTTAATCCTTTCAATGATGTCATTAACACCTGTTTGTTTTTTCACCCATGTATTTAATTTTCGATTTCTTCTTATTATTTCTAACAATCATCTCTCCATATTTCCGTGATTGGTTTGAAGTCACCGTATTGCTCTTTTATTAAGTGTTCAAGTCTCAGATCCATAAATAAAAACTGGTAAAACACATTTATTAAAAAACTTCCTTTTCAAACACATAGACATATTTTCTATTAATATTAAATTATTTCTACCAAAAGCACTCCCACAAAATTTAATTCTATGATTAATTTCATCCATTATGTTTTCATCTATAGTAATAATTTGACCAAGATATTTGTAGTTTTTAACTTCTTCTAACTCATCATTATCAATCTTTATTTTCGTCTTTTGAGAAAATTCAATGAATATTTTTGTCTTTTTAACATTTATTTTTAGTTCTATTTTTTTTACTTTCATCTGATAACTTTTGCAACATTCCCTAAAGTGCTAAAACATTATTTGCAAAAACAACTACTGCAGTGTTCAAGGTCAAGCAAGGTCTATGCATATGTAAGTTGTACAATAATAAATGTATAATGAAAATGTAGAATAAAAATGATAAGTTGTATAATAATAAATGTAGAATAGAAATGATAAGTTATACAATAATAAATGTATAATGAAAATGTAGAATAAGAGTAATAACTTTGTATTGCAATAATGTATAACGACCATATGTAAACAATTACATCATATGAATAACTGTAATCACAGAATGTAACAATGTAACATCATTAAATAACAATGTTATTAGGTCAAAGTGTTGTACAGCTGACCTTATAAGGATCAGAAAACTGTATAAAACACCGTATATGGTAAGGAATGCAAAAAATACTATGTGAAAACACTATATATGGTAAGGCATGTAAAAGACTCCAGGAGTCTTGAGGGATATATAAACCCCAAGAGCCTGATCTATTTGTTCTGGATATTGTATGTAAGTCAGAGATTCCTACCTCTGTAAGTTCAAAAGCAGAACTAGGGTTATTATGTGCAGGTCCCCACGACCTTTTGTTATTTTATTACGCCTTATAACAGGCAATGCAACAGGCAATGCATATATGTAAAAATAATCGTATTTACTTAAATTAATCTATAAGCTTACCATCTCAATTTTGCCTTTGACAATTATTTACATGCTGGTCTTAGGACACAGCAACTACATCATCTAAAAAATTTAGACGACTTAAATCATCTTCATTTACTTTTATTCCGTTTTAATCCACAAAATACTTTTTGCAAAACTGCTGTAAAAAGTTTTGAAGATATGGAATCACCCTGTCTTATACCTATCTTAATGTTAATATTTTAAGCATCATTATGTAATCTCATAGTTGCTGTTGTATTTTTATAAATATTCTTCAGAATATGACAATGTCTTGGGCCTATATTCTGAAGGTCTAATGCTTTAATCACTGAATAAATACTTATAGAATTAAATGCCTTTTACCAATCTACAAATCCAAAGGATAATGGCAACTCATATTCATTGGAGATTTCTATAACTTCTCTCAATACTTGGATATAATCCACTACACTAAAAACACATATCCAGATTGTTCTTATGGTTTATTAAATTCCAACATTCCGCTGTAAATGAGTTGTAATTATTTTGGTAAAATTTTTGTATAGAACTGATAAAAGACTGATAGGTCTCAAACTTTGCCAAAAATGTTTCTATTTCTTCACCTGATTCTTTTGAGATATGAATTATAATTTCATCATAACTTGGAGATTTCCCCATTTTTTCATAAATTTAATTGCATGTCTTATTTCTTTATTTAAAATCCTGGGTAAATTAGAAGATATAGTAGTTGTAGGAAGAATTTTCCCTTGTTTTTTATTGCTGTATATTTCCTAATAAAACTCTTCTACATATTTTATAGGGTCATCTCTCTTTTTAGAAATAAACCCCATCTTTTCTTCTTATTGCAGAAATAAGTTTCCTACCAAAACCAAGACGTTTTATACTCTTAAGACTTTTATTCTTTTCTCTAACTTTCCTTACTAGTTCACAATTATCCTTTCTTATATCATTACCAATTCTTTTTCTCACACTTTACAAAATTCAAGATATTTCATCTTTCTTAATGCATTATTTTTATATATTTTTTCCTCATAAATTGTCGTATCAGAAGAGATTTTACTAGCCAATTGCTGCTTCTTTGTACCAATTATCTTTGTTGTAGTTTATAAAAGTGAATTTGTTACTTTTCTGTTGATTTCATTCAAATCTGAATCATATTTAAAATCTGTTAATATTCGAAAACGATTTGCAAGTTCTAATTTAAATTTATTAGAATGTTTCTGAAGATTAGGAATATCAACTGTGAATATTGATTTAATTAATAATTTTTCTCTTTAGTTTCACATTAATATGCATCTTACATCTTGCTAATCGATGATCACTTCCTGTATTGAATTTATAAAGAACATTATAATCTTGAAACACACATTTTCTATTAGTCAAAATATAATCCAATTTTGTTGTATCCTCATTTGGATGCTTCCATGTCCATTTGTTTTTAACATTTTCTCAAAAAAATAATTCATAATATGAATTTTTTTCCCTGCAAACTCCACAAACACAAGTCTATGTTTTCTCTCATTTCAAATCATCATAACCATATTTATTTACAGCACATTAATCTTTCAATTGTTTACCGATTCTAGCATTAAAGCTTTCCATGACAATTTTAAAATGCTGTTTGATCTGATCAAAAGCTTTTTGTACATCCATATAAAAATCCTTTACTTCTTCATCCCAATGAAAATTTGTTGGGATATAAACCTGAATTATCTGTATTTGATATCTGCTATTAAGTTGAATAACTAATCTTGTCACTCTGTTAAATATAGCATCAATTTCCACAGCAAATCAATTGCCTCTTCACTTTTTCTTCTAACTTCACAAAGCCCAATAATATCCCATTTAATATGAGACACTTCTTCCAATTCTTGCAATCTTCCTTCGCTTAAAAGTGATATACAGTTGTAAGTATCTAAATAAAAGGTCGTCATCAAATGGAAGCCTGGGTCAGCAATCAGGAGATTCTTAGCACCCCCTATCTTCGCCAGCCAACTGCTGACGACTTTACAGCCTCTTAGGAATAAGGCCCATGATTTATTTTTGTCTCTTATGATTGTAAATATTTATTAAAAAAATTCATTCACACACAATTCATTCTACATTCAAGAAACCTCAACTGATATTTCAGTTAAGAAGTATCAGACAATTGATAAGAAAGACCATGGTGTTTCTTTATCTAAAAATCAGAGGTAAAAAGCTAGTAAACACACCACACTGGCTAATGCATGTTGATAAGCAAGCCATCCATGTTCATTTACTATATGAATAATCACATAGTCATAACAGCTGTGATCACAAGAGCATTTGGAGTGAACATTAGGAATTTGTCTTGCTGAGTTCCTTTAAGGCCTCCGAAAGGAATCAAAATGTTTCCTTTCAATTAACAGCAAATTCCTTTCTGCAGCCAAATATTTGGTATATAAGAAGACATATAGAAATAAAAAAAATATGCATGTGTTTGTAAAAATGTAAAATAAACAGAGAAAAGGCTTAACTTTTTTTATTAAATTAGTAGGAAGAAAGTATAATTCAATCTATCTTCATTTTTACTTATTGTTATTTATGAAGTGAATATAAGATAATTATTTTATCGAGGGGATAGAGCGTGCATGGTACCCACAATTTAAAATATCTGTGTTATTTCATTTATTGTATAACCTTATTTTTTCTCTACACTTTTAAAAATATTCAATAAAATTATATAAATGGAGCTAGCAGTTTTAACTCGATAATTCGAGGAGCATAAAAAAGTTATATTGAAAAAAGAATTGTAATGTTTTATTGAGATTATTAACCGAGGGAATTATATACTAAAAGAGAAAAAGAACTGAGTTTACACAATAGTTTAGAGCCAGAATAGAGAAAATTGCAAATAAGTAAACTGTTGATGATATAAAACAATGAATGGACGAAAAAGTTTAGGAAAAAAAGTAGAGTTAATGTGCAGAGCCTAAATCTTTTTAAACAACGACTGGGTATTACCTAAATTGATTAGTCTATTTTGCTTTTTAAAATAGCCCACTTGGTTAGAGTATCATTACACATTCAGTATTTATGAATCTAAAAGTCACTGGCTAAATTCCTCAAACTAGACTATCAGTGGTTAGGACTGCAATATGAGAAGAAATGATTAATTAGACTCATATAGTCAACATGCTATATTTAAACTAATCAGCATGTTTAATATATTCAGGGCCATAATAAAACTTCAAGAATATATTTACTCTGAAATAACAATATTATTTGTAAGATAGTTAATAGTTTAACTTGCTAGTTTACTAATTGAATATAAGCTCGCTTACATCTTAAAATTCATTATTTTCCTAGAGATTACTTTATTTTGCAAGCAGCTTATTGCTCACACACATTATATCAGATATAATCCAAATAGATTCTTGACCAGAGCTCTTCTTTATTTATTTTCAGACCAACTTTACATTTCTAGTTTAACCTTTCACTAGTTTACTTTTGTTTTTCCTTTTTCACCATTAGACACACATGGCACTGATTGACAACATTGCACATTTGCTACACTGACTTGACTTGCACTTTACACTATTAGACAACTGCTGTGCACACTGCTTAATTCTTCTGCAGACTTTTTCACTTTGGCTAATTTGCATAAAGTAACTTTCATTAATTTGCAAATAAGTCTGTTACTATTTTCAGTAAGTTTTATTTTTTTCTGCATAGTAAGTTACCTGTTTTATTTCTGAAGTATTATAAAAAACTTGCACATACACACCTTTATTTTTCTCTAAAAATAGTAATAAAATCAACTCATACATCATGTGACTTAACTTTATAAGCTTGTTTTACAAATCTAATGCAATGAGTGTGTTTATAGCTCTAAACAAGCTTTTCCGACAAATGCTGCAAGAGAAAGCACTTAAAATCTCTATTTAAAATTATCCCCACTCCCAAACCGGTTTACGAGCTAATGGTTCTTGTCAGTAAAGTGCTAGAATATTCAGACACTAGATCTAAAATACCAACTCAAGGCCTTTAGATTAGAATCGGTTTGGGAATGAGAATAATTCTAGATAGAGATTTTAAGTGCTTTCTCTTGTGGCATTTATCGGAAAAGTTTATTTAGAGTTATTAGCAAGCTTATTATATTATATTTGTAATACAAGTTTATTAAGTTAAGTCACATGATGTATGACTTTATTTTATTACTATTATAGTTCTGTTTTTGAGCTTAAAGTTTGTTTAGAGCAGGATTGGGCAACTTTTTTCATCAGCGGGTCGAATAAAATTTTTGTGTTATAACGCAGGCCGGAATAGATTGAACGATTTAGTAAAAAAAAATCAGAACCTAAAAAATGTTATGTTACTTGAATTACCAAATTATCAATGTATTATAAAAAAAAAAAATATGAATCGAATATAGATAGTTTATATTTTATGAAATGTCTTGTTGAAAAATACATTTTAGATTATATTCTTTAAAAACGAAAATAGTGTCGTTACAAATCAGACAAACAGATTTATGGTGTATATTTGCAAATAAATATTTGAATGTCCAATTATCATTGAAAATGTGGCATTCGGCATCAGTTTTTTTTTTTTTTAATTGGTTCATTTTATAGGCCATAAATTATATTAAATTAAAAATTGTAATAATTAGAAAACGCATAAATTTACTTATAAACTATCATGCACCAATATATTATTTTTTTCAATAAGAAGTTAAACTCAAAGGGACTTCGTTCGATTGATGCTACTATAACAATTAGAAAATAATGCTCTGACGCTGCGTAGAAGTATTCTTTAAAAACCGAAATTAACGTTATTTGCAATGTGATTCCTCCCATATTTTTATATTTTGTAATATAAAATTGGTATTTTAGAAGTTATAATTAAATTTACAAAAGTTACAATAAAATTTTTAATTTTTATAATTAGAATTTTATATTTCTCATGACATTAGGATAAAGTTAATGTTAGATGAACATGTGAATGTTAGGCCTAGAGATTGCGGTTTACAAACAGTGAAGTCAGGTGTGGATTTTCTATATTTAGGTATTTATGGGGCAGGCCGGATTCAACATCGTCAGCGGCCAGATGTAGCCTGCGGGCTGGCAGTTGCCCACCCCTGGTCTAGAGCTATTAGCACGCTCATTATATTATCTTTAATAAATACAACAAATATCTGTGTACGCAACAGTCTCATTATTAACAATTGACTGTAATTGTAATAATATACTGTAATTAAAAGTTCGAACTTTAAAAAAAAACATTTAATAATTTAACTAGAAAAACGAAATAGCTTAAAATATAATTACACCTATTAGAATTATTTCAATCTTAAAATGTATTCATAATTTCACCATATTTAATTAGGTAACCTTTAATTATATACTTTTTAATAATTTAAATATTAAGCTGCTAATTTAACCAAAGAATTAAACAACACGATTTTATTTTGCGAGACAGATTGCTTTTTTTTTACTTGCAATATCTTTATTAGAAACGAAAGTTCGTTATAGTAAATGTTAATAGGTTTTGCCCTTTTTATGAGGCGTCATCTAAACTTTTTTTTTTTTTTTTTTAGCAAAAGTGCATTTTATTTAGATTGATATTTGCGATTAATTGAATAGTTAGCGTTTTCCTAAGCTGTCAGATTACTTTTTTTTTTTAAAACAAACAAACAAACATCCAACCCATTTTATTTTTATTTAAGACCACATCTGGTTTAGGTTAAAATGCATTTTTTGTTGAATGAAAATACTTGACTATGCACAGCTTTCAACTGATTGTTAGAATGAGGAAGTGAATAAAAATAATTAACATTATTACTTTTCATTAAATATCTAGATACAATTTTATTTATATCTGATGTTTTTACAATGAGTTATACACAAACATATGTTCATTCTCATATATCTTTAAATAGTTCAAACTTCAAATATCTAAATTTACATTATTTAAAAAGGATAAACTGAATGTTATTATGGTAACAGATCATATATTTTTTTTATATGTGACGATTACCTGCGAATAATTAATAAACGGTGCCTGTCCATGAATAAACTGATGCGTTGTAAAATAATATACTAGTTCATCAAAAGCGGATAATATTTCTGATGCAAACAATCTTTGCTCTTTTTGCAGTCTTTGGTTAAGTTATATATAGTCTTGTTCGTTACAACCTTCTCATACCTCTGATTATCTCCCTAAACTAATTGTGATGATGGAATTGTGATTGTGAAATCGTATTTCTGCATTCTAACTATTTGCAAAACAAGATAAAACTCTCAATACAGCAGGCTAGTGCATAAAATCCCTATCTAGTGCCTACTCATCCAATATCCCCAGACTAGTTTCTGGCTTGTGGCCTTCATTAGTGAGGAGCTTTGGATCTGAGAGCACTACTGTATGGAGAGTTTTGCCTTGTTTAATAACAATTATGTGTTAGTCTAAGAGATAGTGATCATGTAATGTTTAGTGGTATTTGCAAAACTATTTTTATTTTTTTGCTCAGACATTCAAGAATTACCAAAGCATCTACAGGAACCAGATATATAATCTTTAGACATAATTCTTGTTTAAAAGTACTATCACTAATGAGTTGGATTGAAATTGGATTTGTGGCAAAATTTTCAGCTTGGCAAGATTGTATAGTCATGCAAGCATATTTAGGATCTCCATGTCTTTCTGGAAGTGGAACAAGCCTAGAAAATTGGACTCAAGTGGTCTGATTCACATAGTCTAATAGATTTTTTGCTTTGGCAAGTAATCAGATGTAAATGGTAATATAAAGAATATCATAAATTTATTTTTTAAAATTTTGATAACAAAATGTATGTACTCAATAAGAATTGTGTAGAAAGGATCATAGGTGGTTAAGGAGTTATGATTTAAAATTGACGTAAGTTGAATGCAAAGTCAAAATAAGTTTTCCAATCTGCAAGTGTCTCCATTACTTCATTTTTATTGATGAAAGCCTGTTGTGCATTTTCATTAATAATGTAAAATAAAAAAAAAGATTATATTAGAATGACTTTATGTAAAGTTAAAGGATAAACAAAGTATAGTTTCCAAACACAACACACGATCCCATTGTTTTAGTTAGTGCAAAAATGATTGATATTATGTCAGGGTGATGTTGACTATGCCTTGTACTAATTGAAGGTAGTAAGTTAAAAAAATGAAGAGAATTATAAACAAAAAACACATAGAAAAAAACCAATTTATTTCAGAAGCATTAGACAGTTTTAATGAGCTAACATTTTAATCTACCAGGTAGGAGACAATTCTTTTTGATCGATCACTGCTTACTGGTTATTAACTGTCAATCTTATTATTAAAATCATTCTACTATCTGCTATGTGTCAGAAACCTGCATTCAGTACTTAATAATATTCATGCTTGAAGTAAAAAGTCATACATTGCATGGTAGTTAATGCATCTACCTGTTATATCTAAGAATAATATTTACATCTGAGTAGAACATAGTATTTGAGATACCTAAGGAATTCTAAGCAAGACAAGTATTTTTTCTAGTTAAATAAATTATAATTAATTTAGTTAACTATCTGATTATTGACTGAAAAAGAATATCTTAGCTATTCTTAATTTGGATTGGTCAAATGAATCTTGATAAGCTGTGCACAAAATTAAAATGTAATTACAACACGTTGCATCAATGGCGTGTATGTGTATTTAGCCTATAAATTTATCTTTTTTGCTGTATTATGATGATTAATTTATTATAATATATTAATATAGATATAATACAAATTTTTCAAAGTAGACATTTTTTTTAAATAATAGAATCAACCTACCATTTTTTAGTCAAGCATTGTTAGCCGAGAGATCAGCGCAGCTGCCTTGCAGACGGTTGTTGTGGGTTCGCCTCCCAGCCTATGCTATGACATATGAAAAAAAAACTTACCATTTTTATTACTACAATGTAATTTTCAATTTGAATTTTAATATGACTGATTTCATTTTTGTTACATTTAAATTATCTTTCTTCGTAAATATAAAATGTAAAATGCATATTGACATCAAATATATAATTTAGAATTTATTCTGCCATTATGCCTACCAGCTTCTCAAAATTAAAAGTAAACTTGTCTGAAATAAATTATTTCCATTTGCAACTGATTTTTAATTTTACGACATAAATATTAATAAAGTAATGTGATCATTTTTGGCACTTTTAAACCTACATAGTTTTTGTTTACTTATTTGTTTTACAGTTTTGAATGTTTAGCGAACTTTGAGATCTGTAAATAAGAAAAGTATTATATTACTTATATCACATATCCTCATATACATTTACAAATGTATATGAGAAGTCTGCTTGTAGCAGTGAAACCTTTGGTTGTGTTTTAATATTATTTTTTTGCTAGTCTGGTTGAATTTTGGATTTGGGGTAATTTTAATTATGTATTGACTAGTTTAGCTTTATGCTTGTAATGTTTACATTTACAAATGTGTATTAATGTTGTATACACGCATATATACATATATTGAAATGATCATAGTAAGTTTTTTAAAAAAATATCAAAAGTGATATGTAAAAATAATTTTAATTAAATGTAGCAGACAGACAATTCAAGAAAACATCTGAATCAAAACTTACATTAAAGTAAAATTTTATGTCTGTATGAAAGATATATAAATGTATGTATGCTTAAAACATGACCCAAGTAATAAAATACTAAAACGTTCTTCCTCTTAGAAATATAAAACAATTGTGGATGTAAATAGTCATATTTATTTATTTCAAAGACATTAGTTTTACAGTTTATTAATTATACACAATGTATTTTAAGTTTCAAAAAGAAAAAAACATGCTTTTGTTGAATGTCATAGACTTATCAAAGCTTTGAAAAAACCCAAACTATTCCATAACACCACTAAACTTGAAAATGATATAAAGTGTAAAGCTAAGAATTAATTAGATGTTTGTTAATAGATTTGAGATTAAGATATTTTTGGAAAAGTATGTGACTGTTTTCTTGTTGTCTATATACTCTTTTAAAACTAGTTTAAAACTGTTTAAAGTTAAGGTCAAAATAATCCTTTAATCTACTAGTAAAAAGTAAAAAGGAATGATTATTGCTGTGTTTTTTGTTCAGGAATTGAAAGAAGAGAAAGAAAAAAAAAATGTGTTAAAAGATTTTGTTTCAGCTCTAAGTTTATTTAAATGATTTTTAATATATAGGGTATATGCTCATAGACTTTCACATGACCCACCACTCACCACTCTATCTCATATCATTGATACACTTGAATACATATATGTGGAAAATATAAATAATCACCAATGATGATTGCTGGTTTAGCATGAAATATGTATATTGGTGATTATTTATCTTTTCAACATATATGTATTCAAGTGGTGGTCATGTGAAAGTTTGTGCTCCTATACCCTATATATTACATTTATTGATACAGGTATATAATAAGTCTGTATTTCAGTTACTAAATGATTTTTGTAATAATTTACTAAGGCTGTAACCTTAGAAATAAGCGTCTGAAAAATACGAAGGTAGGGACCTCTATAGGTCTTAAAACACAAGCTTACGCTATGAAGAAAAGAGAGAATCTCAGACGCTTATTTCTAAGGTTACAGCCTTAGTAAATTATTACTTAATATAATAATGGGCGTTTAATAAAATTTTATAATTATAAATGATTTTTGGTAAAATTTATGTCTTTAGGCAAAAAATGAAAAGCTTAGATTACTTTCTTGTAAAGTCTGCATTTTGTTATAAGGATATTTTGTATGTCTGATATCTACTTGAATGGAGGAAAAAAATGATGCAATATTAAGCAATGGTTGTGCTAAAAAAGTTTTTCATAAAACACAGACAAAAATAGAAAAGTGAAGTTGCAGTTTGTATGGTATCAATATATATCATTTCAGTTATATATTATTGAAAATGCAAATAAACAAACAAAAATATAAATAAAAAGTAAAAACATTAAAATTTATAAATTTAATAAATTTTACAATAAAGCAGCAGCCATTTTTCATCATGGAGCTTCACATCTACATTAAAGCACATATACATTTTATTCTTTGCTTTATTATTTTTTTAAAATTTTATTTGTGATACAGTATTTTATTTATGATACAGTATTTTATTTATAAAATGCTTCCTAGGCAAAGTGCGAAAATGTTTACAAAATTTAAGAAAGTTTATAAAGTATCTTTCTTAAGAACTAAAATGAAAGTTAATAATTTAGTAATGCCAGAAAAAAACTGTGAAAACATTCTCATATTGCATCATAATGCTTAAAGTTTAAGGGTTTAATTAAAAAATGTGACATATATAATGCAAAATAGAAGTGACTTTATAGAATCTGAAATTGATAGAAGATTCAAAATATCAAAAACAACTAAAAAGACTACAGTCTTCTGATAATAAAACTTCTATTATAATTTCCATAGGAAAAAAAGGTTTTAAAGAAAAAGGATGTCATCCAAAGCATGTTTAATTGTGATGAAAGTCTAATATTTTGCTATTCATTTTATTTAAAAAAATAAATCTAAAGTATAATGCATATTAATATTATTTTGAGTGAATGTAAATGAATCTAGCACAGACATCCAAATAAATATATAAAAATATACTCTCAATTTATTATTAATAACATTGTTTTAGCACATATATAAAAGTATACTCTCAATTTATTATTAATAACATTGTTTTTTTAAAATTTTTTATTTATCATTTTAATTTATATATGCATATTATGCAAATAAACATCACATGATCACCATTTCTTATGCTTGCTTATATCTGTTATTAAAACAGGCAAAACTCTCTATACATATTGCCACAAGGCTCCTCACTGATGAAGGCCACAAGCCAGAAACTAGTCTGGGGATATTGGATGAGTAGACATTAGATTGGGTATTTTATGCACAAGCCTTCTGGAATCCATTGATTACTCTGGCTTTCACTGAATGGCAATACCTATAGAGAGTTTTGCATATTATGCATTTAAAAAGCATCTTTATTATATTTAACATGTGTTGAAAATTTCTGTACACATGCAGTTCTGTAAACAATACCTATTCTATTATATTCAATGCTTATCGACAAGATATGAGCTATTATAAAGATGTACAATGACAATGGAGAGTAGGTATAAAATACAGCAATTTTTGCAACTCTTTTATAGATGTGATGTGATATGACCAAGTATAAAAATAAACATTAAGTTTATTCACTATTTTCAATCTGCAAGCTAAATATTTAAAAAACTATATGATAACAAAAAATACACTCACTTCTGTAAATCTACTACAAAAATCCTTTGAAATTGAAATTTATGAAGTAAAAAAAGCTGATTCATGTGCACAACTTTGTAAAAAGATACTTATCCATTGTTTCAGTCAATGTAAACAAAATATAAGTATTTAGGATATATTTGTTAAGAAGAAACGTTTAGTGTTTAAATGAGTCATTTTTATTAAATTTAAAATTTTAAATATTTTGTTGCACATAATATTGCAAAACTGAATAGATAATTCATGGATTAAAATATTTGATTTTGCAATAATACTTAAATGAACTACGAATTATTTTATATGGAATTTGGGTATTTAAATAAATAATATTTTATTTGAGAATGATGTCAACAAACAAATTTAACCTCTAGATTGACACTTTAGATGATAAAATTAACTTTATTGTAAAAATAGAAGGATGCATATGATTAATCCATCTGGATTAAAAGTAACTGAATTAGTGAAGAAAATATTTTTAAATAAATACAATTTTGTTTATCCTACTTTAAAATAATGCCTATCAACCAAAATTTGTTTTATAATATTAAATAAAAGAATTAATATGTCATGTGAACATCTTATGATTACACAAACTGTTAAAACAGTAGCGAAATTTTTCCACACATACTGTCATCTAGTGCATTGCTCTAGTAATCAATAAATATAGAAGGTTGTGCATCATAATTCCCAAACCAGTTTCTAGCTTATAGTTTTCCCCAGTAAGAGCCTTGGATTTGGGAGTAGTGCATCTGAATCTTTGGATATAATACATCTTCTTTCCAAGGTATGCTCTATTAACTGATAAGGGTGTAAGAGATTGTGTATCATAATACCTATAGAGTGCTTTCCCATCCATTATTCTCAAACTAGGTTTAAGTTTATGGCTTTCATAAGTAAAAAGCCTTGGATGTGGAGCAGTGAATTTGGATTTTGATTCTAATTCCTTCTACTCCTTATCCACCTTTTACATTTTTGCCTAACTATAAAACTATCAGACCAATTTGAAAACACATTGATGATTTTAATCCAGGATAATTTGTATAGTCTTAAAAGATTGAAATCAGTTCAGTATCTATATGTTTTGATGTCTTGATTTTTTAATAACCATAGTTAATTTTATTTTTTCCTAGGATTGGTAGAAGACCAATAAAAATCACATGATCATTTTTATTATGTTCACACAAAATCACATTTCTTATGCTCACACAAGTGGTTAAATGTCTGCAATTGTTTCTGCACAATAGTTCCACCTTATGCAAGTTTTAGTAATCAATAAATGCCATGCAGTTTTACATCATAATCCCTATCCAGTGCTTTTCCAACTGATATCACCAGAATAGTATCTTTTAGCTCATGGCTTTTGGAGAGGAAGTGCACTGAATCCAAATATCCAATTAGACTGCTCCAAGATCCATGGTTTCTCATTGATTAAAAACCCTAACTAAAAATTGGTCTGAGGATATTGAATAAGAAATCATTGGATATAAATTAAGATGCACAACTTTCTACCATCTATTAATCACTTGAGTTTTCCCTAGGTATCACTATTGTGTAGAAAAATATTGCTACTGTTTTAACAGCTTGTGTAAGTGTAAGAAAAAGTGATCAAATGATATTTTAATAGTTTAATGTCAATCCTACCCAAAGGATAATATCGACAATGGTGATTAAAAAAACCAAAGATACCAAAATAAAGAGATAGTGAACTGGTTACATATCTATATAAGTTTAAAGTAAACACATTAGTGTGTTTGTGGTTTGGGAAAATAGCTTTATAGTTGAGCAAAAAAGTAAAAAGTGGATGCTGGAGAAGGGATGCATTAGGTCAAAAGATCCAGGTGCACTGCTTCAAGATCCAATAATCATCACGGATGAAAACCATAAGCTAAAACCTAATTTGGGGATATTGAATGGGTAAGCACTGAATAGTTATGACAGTGCACAACTTTTTTGCGTCTATTGATTGCTAAAGCTTGCACTTGGTGGCATTATTTGTGTTGGAAAATTTTGCTATTAAAATAAAAGGATTCTGACCTAATTTTAATTGTCAGCTGATTAACACAAAAGTTAGAAACTATTTCTTAAAATAAAACAAGGTAAAATATAACTGTAATCAATAAATAAATTTAATGTAAATTTATAATGTCCAATCTGTGCATTATATTTATTTATTTCAATGTGGCTGGACAAAAATAATCAAATTGTTAATGTGGAGATATGAACATTAAAAATGCATTAGACTTAGCTACATTTTTGTTGGTTAATAAGACAATTTGATAAATATCAATCATATTTACACATATGATATACTTATATATCTCAGTTAAATTGGTATTTGTATGACAAGTGCTATATAATGCATAGTTGTTTTATAGACAAGTAATAAATAATAATTTTGACTAATAAAGTCTGCATAAGTTACTAGACTGCTCTTTTACATTTCTTAGGCCCAGAGACTCTGTGATTTATTCTTCCATGGTAGATTTTATTGCTTCTAGTGAAGTTAAAGTGAATTATTACATAAGTAATTTTTTCCCTATTTGTCTATTAAGCTTTTATAACTTTAAGTCTATTGTTCTCTAAAGTCAAACTGACAAATCAGTCTAAGACACAGGGAGTTTGACTAAGGATTATTTAAGTTTATCTTAATTAGATATACTATTTGATTAATTAAATATAATGAAGCTGCAAATTATGGTGCATCTATATATACTACTTCAGTTATATGCTATCCAAACAAAAGTAAATAAACAAAAAAGAAATGTCACATGACTACCACTTCTTATGCTTGTGTATAACTGTTGTTAAAACAAGCAAAACTCACTATACATATTGCCACACACAGCAAGCTAGAAGTGGTGGTCATGTGATTTTATTGGCTTAAAACCAATCCTGCCTAATAGGATAGTGGTGGCTATGGTTATTAAAGAACCAAAGACACCAAAATGTATGGATACTGAACTGAGTTCGGACCCACATGACTATATAAGCTAATGGGCTTCTATTGAAAACCTTAAGATGTTTTCAGTTTAAGACTCATAGTTTTGTAGTTAAATGGAGATAAAAGGTGGCTGCTGGAGGGTTGCATTAGATTTTAAGATCTAGGTGCAGTGCTCTCAGATCCAAGCCTCCTCACTGATGAAGGACACATCTGGGAATATTGGAAGGGTAGGCATTTGATGGGGATTTTATGCACAAGCCTTTTGGCATCCATTGATTACTCTGGCTTGCTGTGTGTGGCAATACGTACAGTGAGATTTGCCTGTTTTAACAAAAAAGAAATGCAAATCAACAAACAAAAAAATATTAAAATTTGTTAATTTAATATATTTTATTACACTCCAGTTATTATTTTTCTATCTTGGAGCATTGTAAACAATCATTTAAAAGCATTAAAATTTATAAATTTCAAGTATTATAACACAAGAGCAGCTCTTTTTCAATCTTGGAACACAATGCATAATCATGTTTATTAACTTTTTTTTTTCAGTTTCTTTAAAAACCACGTACATTTATCTACTTTTATGATCCTTTCTTAATTTTATCAATAATATTTTGCAAAATAAAATGATTTTTTAAGCACATTGTTAAAAGTTTTACAAATATAAAATTTTTTGGACAGTTAATACAAGCTTAACAATATCAAAACAATTAGGAAGGGAATAGTTTTGTTAAAAATGAGATTGCTATTGGTCCAGAGTATATATATTTTTCCCATGTGTCATAGCATCAGCCGGGAAGTGAACCTGCTAACCTGAGACAACTGCTTGTAAAGCAGCTGCCGCTGACCTCTTGACCACCAATGCTTGACAGGTCCAGAGTATATTTAAAGTGATTAGTGGGGAAATAATTTTTCTTCATACTTTTGTTTTTTTTCGAGTGAATGTGAATGAATGGAAACACAGTAAATAAAATGCTCTTTCAATTTATTATTAATAATTATGTTATTTTTTAAAATTTTGTTTACACTATACATACATGTTGAAAAATATGGCTATACTTGCTCCATAGTATATATATCTAATAAGATTCTTTTTCATATTTTGCTAAACATATACTTTTTTAATATTAAAATTTTTTATAAACAACAAATTATTTACAAATATTAACACGTGGAAGAAAATAAATTCATAGCAAACATATGATGAAACTACTCTAAGCAATAAAATAAATCGTCTAACTCCGATAGAGGAGAATTTAAAATTAAAGTTTGTAACTTTTTATGTGGGTAGATACTTAATTTATTTATAGCATCAAAAGCTAAGCTAATTTAGATTGTTAATGACATGAAGTAAAGGCAAAATATTGTAAACTAACAGAGAGATATTAGATTACCAAGTTTTGTTCATGATATTTGAATAAGAATTTGAGATCATATAAATACTTAAGAAACCAATCTTAGTTATTTTTTTTTTGAGAATATTGTACCTTTTGTTGTAAAAATAATGGAACAGTTGCAAGCGTTAAATATATTTTGCTAATTTAACTAAATTACCGTATTTAACAGCATATTTCTAACCTTTATTTATTCGTTAAAGTTCAGCGTCTTATTTCTAACTGGTTAATTACTTCTAATCAGTATTTAGCAACGTGTGCTCATGTAAAACCAGAAATACTGAGATGTCAAATAGATTAAGTTTATTTACTAAAAGCTCAATAATTTAAATTTAGCATTACTGCAAGTAAGTGTTTTAAAGATTTTAATTTTGAGATATTGATAATAAGCATGATTTTATTTTACTTAAAGTGTTATAATATTTCTTATTTAAAAATGATTTTATTGAAGATATTTTGTTATTAATTTGATCATATTTCTGGACTGAGTGTATTAAATCATTTATTTAAGGCTCAATAGTTTAAATTTAACATTACTGAAAGAAAATGCTTTAAAGATAATAAGCATATACTGTACTTCATTTTACTTTAAATATCATACAAGTTTTTATTTAAAAATGATTGATTTTATTAGGAATCTCTTGTTATAGATTTGATCGATATGCGTATATTAAATTACCATTTAGCCATTTAGAAGTATGTGTAGGCTAAAATTCCTTGCTCACATGATTATTGATTGTCAGTAAGTATGTTGATGATTTTAAAATGCAGTCGATTATCAGTATTTAAGAAAATGTACTGATAAAACAGCAGCCATTGTTTACTTCTTAGAGCACAGAAACAAGACTCTCCATACAATAGCATCATTCACTGCAAGCCAGTGAAATCGATGGATGCAGGTTTGTGCATAAAATCCCTATCTAATGCCCACTCATCCAATATCACCAAACTAGTTTCTACCTTGTGGCTTTCATCAGTGAGGAGCCTTGGATCTGAGACCACTGCATCTAGATCTCACTGATGAAAGCCACATGCTAGAAACTAGTCTGCAGTTGGATAAATAGGCACTAGATAGGGATTTTATGCACAAACCTTCCTGCATCCATTG
This sequence comes from Epiperipatus broadwayi, assembly GCA_028023455.1. NCBI lineage: Eukaryota > Metazoa > Onychophora > Udeonychophora > Euonychophora > Peripatidae > Epiperipatus > Epiperipatus broadwayi. The sequence continues at coordinate 4,877,933 of JAQFVV010000092.1, forward strand.
GTTACTCTGGCTTGCACTGAGTGGCACTACTGAGTTTTCCTTTGTGTAGCAGCTTGTGTAAGCATAAAGAATAGCGATCATGTGATGTTTAGTGGTTTACTTCTTAGAGCATGGAATATATTTGTTTGTGTATTTCTACAAAGCATTTAGTTTGAGGTATCTTTATTAATGAAATAGACTGCCAAAATATAGTTTAAAAGTGATGATTTATAATTAATAAAAACATTATGAAAGAAAAAAAATAAATTGGAGAAAAAAAGGTTAAATGTTATATTCTGGAATATATTCTTGAATGATTGGTAGATATGAAATCTTTAGGGTAGCCAAGTTATGTAAAACGATAATTAATACACGAATAAATTAGAATTAGAAGAAAGAACACATTATGTTATTTAAGTTTTCTTGATAATAAAAAGTATGAAATGAATATTCTATACAAATGCTAGTATTTTCTCATGCATGCATTTGGATGTATAACTAACATTAATGAACATAACATCAGGACATGATTATTTAAAATATTATGTATAGTAAAACAGAAAGTTGAGAGAAATAATTGCATGAAATGAGAATTTTAAAACAAAGTGCGATATTCAATAGAACGACCAATACTGTGTATTCCAGATGCTGAAAACAGTAAAAGAAAAGGTAAATTGTGTAAATATTTAATACAAGTAATTTATATAATAATATTAACAATTGCATTTGTGTTTTTGCTGTTCTTAGTAATACTGTTTAAGTATTTATTGAATGAATTAAACAATAGGATAAAGGTAATCGTATTTAGCCAAGATTTGTGGAAAGTGAAGATTTAACAGTGTATATAGCATTTACTGTGGCGACAGAAGTTAGCTTAGGCAGAATAAAAAAAAGAAAACAAAAATGCTCACAATGACAAATATACCATACTTATAATAAAAGAACAAAATGTAAGTTGATTAAGCATGTAAAATTCACATTATTTGATGGATATTAGATATTTCCGAATACATGGTGTACTTATTGGCAGCTATATGAGAACAATTATTTGATGAACTGGGATATAATTATGCATATTAAAGAATAGTATAAATTTAAATCAAGAATTAAGAAGTAATACTTAGCAATAATGAAAATAAATATAACAATTCTTTATTAAACAAAAGAATGGAATCCAAACCAACATGAGGAAATCAGCAGTGACCTGGAAAAAGGTGGGTGGAACATGTCTCACACCAACGAGGATGAGAACTCCCAAAAACCACCCCCGGGGGGGGGGGTCCCCCCCAAATTTTGGGGCCGGTTTTTTTTGGAAGAACCCAACTCCACTTCAAAATATATTGACAGATGCAAAACTTGATGTTAAAAAATAAAGGCTGGCCCATTCCCTGTTGACCCTAGATCTATTAAAAGGAAAATGTTTTAAGAAGAAAAGAAATTATGAGTTAAAAGATAAAATATGACAATCCCAAAAGTGACATTAAAAGAAGAAGAGAAATTACCAGCTTGCTAAAAAGCAAGAGTGACTATAATTGATATTGCAAATGAAAAAACAAAATTAAATAATTTAGATGTTGAAAATAATTAAGAACTATATGACCAGGATAATTCTTTATTGATTTATGCAAAGAATAAAAAAATTCTTTTATAGTTTGTTTAATTATATTCTCTTTTTAGTGATGTATTGGGATTTAGTCATGTATGTGAGACACTATGTTGTCATGTGATGAAGTAAAGTGTATATTGTCTCAGATGCTACCACAACAGCTTTTGTTTCTTTTCCAAGTAGTTTACGCACTCACCTGTAAGACTGAGAGGAAACAAGATGCAATTTGAGTATTTGTTGAATATATCAGCCTCTAAAAGTCAAAAAGGAGCAGGTTTTATTTGCAAGTGTTATACTTTTCAGTCTCTAAGACTCAAAAGGGAGGAATGCTTATATTTTATTTTGATGTGTTGTGGGTAGCTCATCAGAAGTCCAATTAAAATAATTCTTCTAGTGTTCATGTTTCAGTGTATACCTTAATGTTCTATAATGTAATTTTTACACAACCTAGTGATGAAATTCTATGCATTCTTTATAGTATTCAGTATCAAGCAAACTTCTTCACATCATGGGTATATGTATTCTGTAACTAAAAGAAATATAAAATTTTTTTTTTACAAAAATGAATAAATTTTGTAATAAGAATACAAATGAGAAATGAAAATTACACTGTCCCATTGTCTCATCTTAAAGGAAAGACATTTATAGCTATAACAAATTTTTTGTAGACCAGATTAGTCATATAATAAAAAGCACAGAGAAGAAAAAATTATCTGTTCAAAAAACTCATGTGAACTAACTAATAAGTAAGCAAATTTACATTTGCATGTGTGAACATAGATGCCTATGTGGATCATTTGAGAAATATAAATGTAAACTGCCTAAAGGTTAAAAGAAAAATTAATGTATTCATATTATTAAATGTTTATGTTGTGGTATGTAATAAAACAATAAATTACAATGTAAAGAAAGAAAGAAAAATAGTCTCAATATGCAAAAGATTGGGTATTTTTTTATTTTAAAGCTAAATTTGAACCTATTCTAGTTTGCCTTCCCAGAACTAAGTTTTAAATAAAAGGTTTCACATTTTATAGTAAAACTGGATGGCAAAACTAAAAATGAGATTAAAATTTTGAAATTGATAATATTTTAAAAGTTATATTTAAAAATGTAAAAGTTGACAATGAATTTTTCTTTTTCCTATATTAATAAATGTAAATAAAACGAGAAAGAAAACTTTTTTTCTCTTCTTCTTTTATTTATAAAAACATGATATAATGTACTAAAATCTGTATCCACAACCTGTTTTGGAGAAAATAAAGAGGAAATTTTTTAAAATATATATTTTTCTAATGACACAAAGATTATATATCTTCTAGTTGGGGACATATATGTTGTTTGAAAAATCATGTTGTTTGAACAACATCAATTTGGTATAAATAGGTCAGAAACAAACAACTAGGCATTATTATTACTATCATTCTAATTCTAGAAGCCATCAGTTAATTTCATATTGCTTTGTGTTAGAATGCAGCCAACTATTGAAGCAGTGTTGTTGTAATCCATACTAAAGAGAGAAATAACTATTTGTCCACTGTAAGCCAAATTTTACTGACTGTTTTTAAAGTATTCTTCAATATTCCAGTTACAATAGTCAATGGGATGAATATATTTAGAAGGAATTTATTTACCATATGTGGCTAAATAACCCAAAACCACATAAATAAAAATGCCTGGAAAATATAGTCAGATCCAGAAAGTGATGCAGAAGTTTGGAAAATCAGCTTATGTAATACTTCCATAATACCATAATAAAATAAATGGATAGGACTGTATAAATTATTCAAGACCTATAAGCAATATATCTCCTATCATCGGTTCTGCTATATTTACTCTCTCTAATAAGCCAGGTTTCAAGGAGATCATCATCAGAAAAATTAAGGAAAATGACAGTAAAATAGTAAAAGAAAAGTACCTGAATAAAAACCATTGATAATGACTGATTCAATATTTATCATGGGAAGATCTTATCATTATAAATACCTTAAACTTGAACTATAACTCAATTTAAAATATCTTTTATTTCTATATGTGTTGATAGTTGCACATATATGTACAACAATTTTATTTATTATTAATAAATTGTTAAATATATTTTTTATTAATCCATTTAATTTGTGTTTGTAACTCAATCCAAATAGTTAATATCCACAGCTCTGAGAAATCATGCAATCTTCTGGGGACATGCTTCCGATGACAGTAATAATTGATAATGATCATTCTTTTAATTTTTTTTTCACAAGTAAACTTTCTTTTTAGAAGGTTTGGCACTTTTGAGTTTCTTTTTATTGAGACTGAGAAACAAATAAAATACGTTTGGGAGTATTTGTATTTTTAAATTATAAATCATCATCATGTTATTGGCTAATATTATTATATATTTGAATTTAAATTTCTATTTGAATTTTATTAACTATTCAACTTATTATTTATTTGAATCAAAGTTTACAATTCACATCTTGAATATATATTATTATACATCTTTGATATTATGGTAACCAGGTTCAAAGCCATCTTTCATGTACTGTAATATAAGAAAAAACCCATACTGTAACAATTTTATCATTACAGTATATATATTGTAACGGTCAGGTTTGTATATTTGCTCAACAGACTGAGAGTCCAAGCCAGAGAACCAAAAGCTGACCAAGTCGGGATAGTAATACCCTACGTCTGATCATACCTTAACTCTCTCACTCGTGCTTCCAAGTCAACCCATCGCGAATGACATGCCTGAGGTTACACTCGATACCTCTTTGATCACGTTCCAGCAATAGCAAAGCAGTAAAACATGAGACATTCCCCCCTTATTACATATTCTATTATATACCTTAACTAGTGATTCATAAGATAATGAGCAAGTAATGATACTGAGACAGATTTATATTTCATAAATTTAATATAACATTTAATAAATATTGACGCATGAGTGGATTCTCTAGGTTATCAAATAATAATACAAAGCAATGAGTGGATTCTCAGGGTTATCAAATAATATTACAAAGCAATGAGTGGGTTATCATGGTTATACAATAATATCTCAAAGCAATGAGTGGATGGATGCTCAGGGTTATAAAATAATATTACAAAGCATGACTTTTTAATAAGCTTATGTCATCTTTCATGTTCTAATTCATGCTATGTTTCATATTTGAAATCAGTTATAGTTAGCTAGAGTGATCGATTTATTGATAAATGATGGAGATTGTATGGTCTATATTATTAATATATCAAATCATATTATAGAGACATTTGCGTGATATATAATTGTTATACAGATAAACACATTTAACTCTGATTCTAGTTCGGATCAACGCCGAAATTACTTTCTAGGGGAAATGAACTGAAATGTGGTGGCCGTTGAACGTCAGATTCTAGGGCGTTAGAAACTACAGTATCGGACAAGTGCGACTCGAATGCATTCTTAATGGGGTTTATTACTTAGTAAACGGTTCCCTAACCGATCTGCTTGCTATAATGGAAGAGGCCTTTTAATTCAATGAACAGAAGATTGGCTTATGAGCCCTTTGGAAACGCTTTGGTTCCATTAAGTATGAATAATTGTCACATTTGCCTAAACTTTCGAGGCGTGACTTAATGAAATACGAAGAAAATGTCACCGTTGCCTAAACTTTCGAGGCGTGACTGGACGTGGAACAATCTTGAGATGGGCCATTATAGACATAGCAAGTAGAAATGCATATTTATGCAAATTAGCAATACATTCGCAACGCTAGATTAATATTTTATAAATTAATTACGCCAAAATCTTAGCTTCTTCAGTGCTACTACCACCGGTCAAGTTCATAAACGAGATTATTAAATTATAAAATGATGGCGATAATGAAAATCGGATTTAAGGTTTTTCTGCATAGCTACTTATAGAACTGGGAACATTAGTTATATGTAGTATAACTAGATCTAATATCAACTGATTTTTAAATAATAAAATATGAGTTATAAAATAGCTCACGCAAATTATTGATTTTTAAATAAATTACACATCTTAAATAATTACTCAAAATAGACCTTACTAATAATGAAAAATAGGTTTTAACTAACGAATGCAAATCTATATTTTAAATAGCTTGCGTGAAATATACTTTTTCAAATAACTGACAAAATACATATTTTAAATCACTTACGCAAATATAATTCTTAAATAACTTGGGCAAAATCTGCGTTTTAAATAGCATACGCAATATATGTTTTAACTAACTTTAGTAAACATTTTCATTTTATATAACTTTAGAAAAGATGCGTTTTAAATAATAGACGCTAAATATACCTTTTAAATAACTTTAGCAAAACATTTTCATTTTCAATTAACTTGAGAAAAAGATGCGTTTTACATAATATACGCAAATATACATTTTTAAATAAGTTTATCAAAAGATTTTAAATAACTTGTTCGGGCATTATAAATATCGATTCACTCTATCACATATAATTCAGAAAAGAGTCTTGACTATATTCTTTATATCGCAATACTCTGATATGATAAAAGAGATTACTCACTTCCCTCCCCCCGATAATTTATTAACACACCAGACTCCGTTCTGATAAAAACACAGCATAAATCAATTAACATGAACTTAAAACTATAGATAGATGACATAAGAATAAATTGCATAAACAATCAATAAGATTTATAATTTAGAAATGAATTTCTTGTATGGTTTTATATAAACTAGATGTTTAGAATTATTTAAAATTATTAATGATCAACGACTACTTAAAATTAATAATGATCAAGCAAGCATTTGGAGAGTGTTCTAAGATTTAAACAAATTTAAGATAAACATTTTAAGATAACTATTTTAATTGAACATTTAGAAAATATTGATTATGTGATTTAGTTAGCTAGCTTTCATTTAGGGTACGTTTTAGTTATGAGATTTAATATGTCAGAAAGGATTTACCGGCAAAGTCTCTTTTAAGGCATTGTTTCCATGTGCTTCTCACTATATTCAGTCAGGCTGGGCTTCTCTTAGGTTTTAGTCTGCATGTAGCTTCGCGAATTTATCTCTGTGGCAGCTTTCCCCATTTCTCTGGTCAGGCACTCTCTGGTCTCTCGGGTACATCTTCTTTCTTACAGTGATGGGCATGGTGGAGGTTTTCTGTCATCGGTAGCCGCTCGTGGAAGAGCAAACGGCTGTCTCTTTGTCTTCTAGCCAACGGTCATTTTTGGAGCAGCTTATTTAACTTCAGCTTTGGTCACAGCAACAGCAAAAAATTAACACGGATTATGATAGATGGATGGAAGAGGCTAGGTTAGAGGCTTTGGTGGCTATTTGGGCTCCTTTTTATGCTATATTTTTGACAGAAGTAACCTCCTACTTTGAGTCATGCCACATCACAAGATGACTAGTTCAAACTAGCCTTTAACCAAATATCCAGTTAGTAAAAATATTAAGTATATCTAAATCTGGACATGGAAAGGCTCTATTGTTTTAATTGACGTCAGTTTTAAAAGATATATTTTTAAGAGAATGGTCACAAGCAATTTGTATAGATTTTGTATAGATTTATGCCTGACTGAATATTATAATTGGTCTTGGTTATAATTTTTAAATAGGTCAAATTTTGGCCAAAGATTTATTTTTAGAACGAAGTGTTAAAACTGATAAAACTTTCTGCTTGTAATTTTAAGCAAACAAAAGAATTGAAAACTTGGAAATTATTTAAAATAAATACTGACTTAAATAATTATTGAGAAAGAATATTGAAAAATAAGTAATATTATAAATTTAAACTTATTATGCTACTATATAGATAAATTTTAATTATACAGTTATGTTTATTTCAGTTTTAACAAATCTAATGGAACATGCTCGTATATAAATATTTGAGACTATAATTTTATATTTATAATTTTTAAGGACGTTTATATACGCACATACTCGCAATATTATAAGCAAAGTTTTTAAAATTTAAGAAATACACGCCATCTGAGTACAACAAATATATACTATTATCAAAGATAATAGGTGAAACAGGTGTAACCGTTTCAATATATATATATATAGTAAGATGTAGTCTTACACCCCTCCAAAGCCATTAAAACACACTTACCCAATTTAAACCCAAGACCCACAATAACATTCTCTACACATAATAGAAATCAAGCTATATGTATAATGAGAACGTTGATACGTGAAACTTAGTATCGAGAGATGAAATGTTCATAACTACTATGGCTGAGAAACGATTAATTATTTCCACAATTAAACGTTTAATTTATTTTTATGATAAATATGTTATCTAAACTAAACCATAAAATGTAGACACTAACACTTACCTTTGTTAAAAACCTCTTGTCAATTGTTGCTTAATTCACTCACATCACAAGTAAAGGTTGATCAAGTTTAGATGCAAGCAAGAAAAAAAAAATTAAAGAAATAACAATTTTTTTTTATTGTTATTAATCTGTAATATATATGTAAGAACTATAACAAATGACAAATAATTAATCAAATACATGAACACGAACCTGCTGTTTGAGGACATCGAATTTACGTCCAAATTGAACAACCTCGTTTGGTGATTAGCAAAAGATATAAACAAATGAACTTCTCGAAAATCAGATCAAAAGCTCTCATCCTCTATCCAACACGTACAAATACTTGGTGGAAAAATTGAACTTGCGGTTCGAACAGAAAGTCTGCCGACATTATTAAAGTAAAAACATTAAACAAAAATAGTTAATAGGATATGGATTAAAGTTAAATGAAAGGCATTCAAATTCAAATCCAGCCAACTAAGGGATTCTAAATTAAAAATCTAAAAAACTGCTTTAAATTATTCAACATTTCCAGTGTGTTTTCAAGATTAAGCTAGAGAGTAGATCAACTCTAACTTGAGATAATTCAACAGCAAATATATTGCTTTTCAATCAACTCAATAACTTTTACCAAATATATTTATAGCGACACCTACAACCATGTGCTGCTAAGTGTAAAGTTACATTGGTGGAAAGGAAGTCATCACCATGAAGCTGTAATTGCCAAAACCAAATTTAATTCAACCTAGCATTTGTTCTTCTATGCTGCAAACAATATCAAATTTACTATTTAGATGTGAAGCTGCAAACTCAACATCTTAAAGGAGGACATACAAAAAGAGAAATGCTAATTACCATTATCATAGTGGACATTGTAGAACACTCAAACCCAACTCTCTGGAACATGAAATGGATTAATGAGAACATTTATAATTTTTTAGAACATTTTCCTTATGGATTCTTAATTGATCTTTAGATTGACTTCATATTTTTTAATTTACTTCATGTAAAATTTTTCATTTATTTTTAATTTTTATTTTAGATCGAAGGGGGGTGTAAACTATTAATATGTTGGAAAAGGGAGACACATGCTTTACTTTATTTTTAGATTGAAATAAATTTTCAGGTGAGAACTTGCTTGTAAATAGATCTAATCATCAGCAAGAAAAAGTTAATATTTTACCCTATTATACATTAAATACCAACACTTGTATAATGACATTGTTATTATTATTATTTTTTGTTATTATTTCATCATTTATTTATTTGTTTTCGATACATATGACTAATAATTTCTACTGTGGATGGTCTTTCTTATCTTTATATAAACAAATCACGATAGAAGGGTGGGGGGATCCCATACCACCATTATTTTCATGACCTCAGCAATAAACTGATTGGAGGTGAGGAGTTATGATTTTGATGAAAATTAAATTAGCAAGCAAATGTAAACATAAATATCAACAAATTATAATTTTGATTTTTTTGTGTGTTAGTATTGATATTGAATGAATATTCTTTGAAGGAAAACAGGGAGAGGATTAATGATATTTAACATAATGATCAAAGAATGTTTATCTATATCTAAACAAATTATTTATCTTTGTTATAATGTAGTTGCCTAAATTATGTTAATTGTAAATAAATTGGTTAAACATATGATTTTAAATTAAAGACTGTCGTTTGTGTTTTTCTATATTCAGTTCTCAATTTGTTACATACTCGAACATTATAAATAGTGATATTGATAGATTCTGAAGTAGAATATTATACATATTTTTTCAGAGTTCGAATTTCAGGATTACCGGAAGTTCGTATGGAGAAAAGAGATGAGTATACTGGTATATTTTTGACACATATTTGTGTATTAATACATCAGTTCCCAAGAATGAGATCGAAGTGGACATGCATTTATATATTTAGAAACCCTAGATAAACTTTCTCATCCACTCTAACAATCAGGACCCATTACTTCAAATCTTATATTAATATCATGCTCCATTACATATGATGCATCCAATTTCAGGGCAATCAAATCTCATATTAATATTACAATTCGAGATTTTCAATAATAAAAATAATACAGTCTATACATCTTTCATCACAATTTTTTTTTGTTGTGATGTGATAAATTGAACTTGAATAACGAAAAACTACTAATGATTAACATTGCGTAAAATACTCAACCATTTAAAAGGGTTAAATACTGAGATATAAAATAGTAAAGATGAAAAGTTGCATAAGATAACAACTTAAGTAAACACAAATTCTTTTTTTTTGGTGAAGATAGTAAAATGTAGTGACGATGGGTCTTTTCCCGATGTTCCTTATTACAAGAGATAGTTACAAAAGCTAAAAGCTGAAATAAGAATTAGTAAATAATTTAAAACAAAGAAATAATAAAATAGACAATCATTAGGAGCAAAATAAAAATGATGTAATCAAAAACTATTAATAAAAGAGAAAATGAAAATGAAGTACAATCTTATACAGAAGGAGGTGAGATGGAGAGTTCTTTTATAAAATATATAGGAACAGAACAAAACATTAGTATATCTGGGGGGACCATAGCAGAAAATGTTCAATTCCTAGAAAATACTATGACTTCAGAGAAACAAGAGGAGGATAAAGCAAATACAAAAAATGTAAGCTTAATCATTAATGTTTAATGTGTTACTTGCAACTTATTCCAAATCACTCTAATCTTTATTAATACATATCATACATTATTTATTATAAGTCATGGAGTGTTGAGTAATTTATTTAGTCTTTTAAGTGTAATTAACATCAATTTCCCCTGATTCTCATGTTCTACCCTTTCCTCAGCCGGCTCTGAAAAGAAATTGAGACTGAGTATAACCTCATAAATGTCATTAATAGGGTATTAAATCACAGAATGCTGGTAAATGAATTGAAATATGATTAGATTCGAGGTCTCAATCCCTCATCTAGGTCAGCTTTGGTATAATTTGCCCGGGCTCTGAATTTTGTTATGTGAATATACAAATATGACCGTTACAGTAAATATATCTCTTATTTAAAATAATTATGCCTACTATACATTATTAATAACATATTGAGATTGTTGATTGTTATTGATATTGGGATTGTCTAAATGTTGACTGATTTTAATGATATATATATATAATCTTCAAATTACTCTTCTAAACGATATGCACTGTGATATTTTCAAATATATATATATATATAAATTTTTTTTAAAAAAAAATTCATTACCCACATCATAAATTCCCACAATTTTTTTTTTTTTTTTTTTTTTTTTTTTTATAAGAACTCTATATGGAGCTTTACCAATAGCTCCTAACAAGCTTTGTTTACATAAATGAAGAGAGAGATAGAATTCAATATCTCTTTCGTTGTCTCCAACTTCCAGACCATGGTTTCAAGCTAATTGGCTCACATCAGTGAAAGGTCATTGTCTCCCACCTCCAGACCATGGTTTTGAGCTAATTGGCTCATGTCAGTGAAGGATAACCCTTCACTGATGTGAGCCAATTAGCTCAAAACCATGGTCTGGAGGTGGGAGACAACGAAAGCGATATTGAATTCTATCTCTCTCAGCATTTATGTAAACAAAGCTTGTTAGGAGCTATTGGTAAAGCTCCATCTAGTGATCATAAAATGCAAGCTAAAAGCAAGTTATGAAATTTATAACTTGTTTTGTTTATCATATATAATAATATTTTTGGGTACAAACCGTGCAATATTTTGCATTACAATCCAATATTTTGACGGACTAGACTCCGCTATTATTATCAAGGTTAACTTTCGAAAGAACAATTGTTAGATCTCAAACAATAATGTGATTGTTCTTTCAAAAGTTAACCTTGATAATGGTAGTTGCTAGTCTGTCAAAATATCAGATTGTAATGGAAATAATACATGGTTTGTACCCAAAAATATTATTTTATCTACATCATATAACCATGAAAACATTATATATATATATATATATATATAAACGTTCAACTATGTGTTAGAAAAGTATTTGTAAACTCTATATTTGTGTTAATATATATATATATTGTAACAGGTACTCTTGGAGTGGCCATACACAAGGTGGCTGTAGCTAAAGCTACAACCCATCGCATATATATAAAAATGTTATTGTATATTAATTTAAGCTATATTCTATCTCATTACAACAATAAATTAAATACGAATGATATAAACATATTATAAAATGATGTCGATGGTCTGTGCATATATTTTACCCACTCCAAGAATAAATTAAATATTCAAACCTATGATTTATAATTTGTATGTGTGAATTATAATATTATATATACAAGTAGTATTTTCATGTTTTTATTTTTTTAAGTGTTACAAATACTTCACATTTGCACTTTTTAAAAGTTGTTTGTGTTGGAATATGTATATAAAACAAGAAGATCATCAAGCTGATTGTAAATATTATAACACGTCTCATTTTTTAAATATATTTATCAGATATTTTCTCTGCTAATAAGTTAAAGCAAAGCCAGGTTGTTATTATTTTACCAAATGTTAAATTTTACTAATGTAATAGAAATGGTCACTCTGCTTTGTGTTTTATTTTAAAAAAACAACAACTAGAAAGTGTAAGGCAATTAGATGCCAATATCAGTAGAGAAAATCTGATTTTATTTTTGGTTTTGTGTTTTTTAGTTTTTAATCTTTTGTAAAGGAAAAGTGAGAAAACTTTCCTTTTGTGTCAAAAAAGATGTAAATGGAACTACTTAAATCAACTAAGATGGTCTGAGTGAAATCCAAAATAAAAATTAAAGATAAACATTAAAGATTTAAATAAGTGATAAGAAATTCTCAGGTGTTATAAAGCTACATACCTTGTTCCACACAGCCATGAATTTAAAGTTGGTTGATGCAATAGTTACAGGAGGATACTCCAATTGGTATTGTAATAAGCGTGCTATATAAGTTGTTCACCAGATGTTGAGGGGGATGAATATAGAGAAAACTGATAGAGAAGTTACAGTCTGATATGGAAGAGAAAAGTGGAGAGGCTTTTTATCATCTGTCGCTGAAATATTGTGGTTGATACGCAGAGTTTTCTTGAGTCTGCCCTGCTGGCCTATACCACTGATGAAATATTCAACCATGGGTAGAGGAAGACAATCTCACCAATGATTTTTTCTAGCTGTAAGCTGATGAGGTCAGTACATTAAGGCCATATCTAAGAAAGAGACACCGATCATCAAATATTCAAGAAATAAATAAAAAGGAAACAAAGCTGAGCCTGGTTTCAAATGAAAATCCTGCAAAAAACTGCACAAATAAGTAGCAGTCTTCTAGTGCTGTATTAAAGAAGAGAAAAATATTAATAAAAACCTGAAAGGTAAAAATGCCTAGAACAGTCAGTATAATGAATATGGAGTAGAATTCCACATCAGTGTGCACCAGCCCAACTTCTCCAAGACATCACCATGTAGCCACTAATACCAGCTGATGAAGATGAACATCTAAACACCTACAATCTCCACTTCACCTATGTACTACTGACGTGAAGTCCTTGCCACTCTATTGTCCAGTTTTGTAGCATACTCAGAAGCCTCAAAACCTGGATGAAGGAATATGAAGACACCGGATGGTATAAATTTTTCTTATTAATTGATTATATTATTTGATTATTGTTTAGATACTTCAGTAAAGATAAAGTTTATTGTTTTATATATTTATTGCATTACATGTAAGTTGAGATAGTTATCTACATAGCGTTGGATTGTGTTATATTAAATCATCCTCCCACATTAATTCCAAAAGGTTTAGATACGCATAAGTATGTGTGTATGCTTTCTTTTTTATTTGTTATTGCCTGTAACACATATATGTGTATTTAAAAAATAAATAAATTGATTTAAAGTATAGCATTTCAAACTTGTCTTCATCCGTGCTTGATTTGTGTAAAAATGCATACTTATAATATGTTTAGTTAAGAAGTGAGAAGGATGTGTAAACAGACATATATGTGTACATATATTTTTTGATATTAAATAAAATAAAAATAATACATATTGTGTGCATGTGTAGGAGAAATTCAGACCACTTCATTCAAGGTTAAATACATGAAAATAGAGCGGGATGTTCTATATCTAAATTGAATCAATATTATCCTTAATTTTTCAACTCATATTTTAATGCTGGGATTAAGAAAATATATTTTTATTCATATATATAAATGGTGATGGGTTATTTGAGAAAATAAATATTTGTTTTTAAATTATGTCATTATGAGTGTCTCATTTATTTTTCTCTCTCCAACAATACCATGAATATTTTCTGATTGTAGCATAATCCACCATTTACCTGAGATACAGAGATAATTGAACTATGTACATGTGACATGACTTTATTGGGTGATTAAAAGTTTGTTGTTATGCAGATACATTTCTTTACATATTTGTTTCATATGATTCGTTGGTAGTTGTATATTCTTTTACGAGAGGTTTTCTCTTTCCGGAAGTGATGCATAAAGGCCAGGTTCAAACTTGGCCTTTCAAAGATATGCGATGGCCAATGCACTGATATTCATAAGCATGGCACTAGAGTTTTAGTAAGGGAGAAATCAGGAAATATAAACAGCTTTGGTTTGATCTCTCTCATTTAAAATTCAATTGCATAATATTAAGTTATTAAAACTAGAGTTTATATATTGTTTACAATAACTCCCCTCATATATACTTTAATGGAATTTTTTTTAAAATAAATTTTTCTTTATTTTCCTGACAGTTTCAACTGCAGTCTTCATTAGAGCTACAATATTGAATGATATAAAATATAACCATTACTTCATATATATATATATATATAAACTTAAGAGCATGCTAACGCTCTAAACAAGCTTTTTTTATTATGATAAATCTGACTTTACTTTATATATATAAATCTGACTATTTATATATATATATATATATATGACTGCAGAAAGGAATTTTCTATTAACTGAAAGGAGACCCCTTGATTCCTCTTGGAAGCCTTAAAGGAACTGAGCAGGGCAAATTCCTAATGTCCACTCCATAAGTTCTTGTTGTTGCAGCTGTTATTACTATGTGATTATTAATATAATATACAAACATAGATAGGCTGCTCACCAACATGCATTAGCCAGCATGGTGAGTTTATTGGCTTTTTACCTCTGAGTTTAAGATCAAGAAACACCACGGTCTTTCTTCTCAGTTGCCTGATAAGGCAGAATGAATGTTTGTATAAATGATAAATATTTTTCCAATAGATATATATACAATAATGACAGATGAAATAAATCATGGCCCTTATTTCCAGAGGCTGTAAAGTCACCAACCAAGGCAGCAGTTGATGGCCAAAGATGGAGGGTACTAAGAATCCCCTGAGTGTGGACCTAGGCTGCCATTTGATGATGACTTTTTATTTAGGTACTTACAACTGCAGATCACTTTCAAATGAAGAAAGACTGCAAGAATTAGAAGAAGAACTGTTTTATATTAAATGGGACATTATTGGACTTTGTGAAGTTAGAAGAAAAGATAAGAGACAATTGATTTAAAAAGTGGACATGTACTCTACTATAATGGCACAAATATTAGTAATACAAGTATAGTAGGATTCTCTATAAATAAAAAGTGGAAGAACAACATTGTGGAGATTGATGGTATATCAGACAGAGTGAGAAGATTAGTTATACAACTTAATAGAAGATACCAAATGCAGATAATTCAGATTTATGCCCCAACAAGTTCTCATAGTGATGAAGTAGTAGAAGATTTTTATATGGATATACAAAAGAATTTTGATCAGAGTAAACCACATTTTAAAGTTGTTATGGGAGACTTTAATGCTAGAATTGGTAAACGAATGAAAGATGAAAGTGCTGTAGGTAATTTTGGTTATGGTAATAGAAATGAGAGAGGACATAGACTTGTGGAGCTTGCAGAGAAAGAAAAACTTTATATTATGAATTCTTTTTTTTTGAGAAATATGTTAAAAGGAGATGGACATGGAAGCATCCAAATGAAGGTACAGCAGAATTAGTTTATATTTTGACTAACAGAAAATACATATTTCAAGACTGAAATGTTCTTAATAAATTTAACACAGGAAGTGATCATCGATTAGTAAGATATAAGATACGCGTTAAAGCAAAACTAGAGAGACAAAAAATTATTAAGAAAAACAATATTTACAGTTGATATTCCTAATCTTCAGAACAATCTAATGAATTTAAATTAGAACTTACAAATCGGTTTCAAGTATTAGTAGATTTTGATCATGATTCAGATTTGAATGAAATTAATATGAAAATAACTGATACACTTTTAAAAACCGCAACAAAGATAACTGGTAGAAAAAAGCAGCAATTGATCAATAAAATTTTTATTGAGACTAGAGAATTTATGAAGAAAAGAAGGAATATGAAGATATATAAAAATGATGCATTAAAAAGGATTGAATATCTAGAATTTTGTAAAATGGCAAGGAAATGAATTGAAAATGATATAAAAAGTATAACTGTGAACTAGCAAGAAAAGCGGTAGAAGAGGATAAAAGTCTCAAGAGTGTAAAATAACATTTTGGCATTCTTACGAAATTTATATCTGCAATACAAAAAGATGGAATTTTTTACTAAAAGGAGAGATGACATTGTGAAATGAGTAAAAGACTTTTATCAAAAATTATATAGTAATAAAGAATAAGTACCTCCTACATTTATTACATCTTCCGAATTGCCCAGAATTTTAAATGAACAGGTGAGACATGAAATTAAATGTATGAAGAAAGGAAAGGCGCCATGTAATGATGGAATTATAATTGATATATTAAAGGAAGCAGGTGAAAAAATAGACATTTTTTTTAAAGCAAAGTTATATACTAAATGTCGAAATGATAAAGATGTACCAGATGATTGGAAGAATGCAGTATTAATATTAATATTTAAAAAAGGTAATAAAGAAGATATTAGAAATTACAGACCTATCAGCCTTTTATCAGTTTTATACAAAATTTTTACCAAGATAATTACAATTCGTCTACAGAGAACTTTGGATTTCAACCAACCAAGGGAACAAGCTGGAATTAAAAGTGGTTTTAATACAGTGGATCACATCCAGGTGTTGAGAGAAGTAATAGAAAGGATAAATGAATATGAGTTGTCATTATGCTTTGGATTTGTAAATTATGAAAAGGCATTTGATTCTATAAACATTTCTTCAGTGATTAAAGCATTGGATCATCAAGGTATACATCCAGGATATTGTTATATTTTAAAAAACAGTTATAAAAATGCAACAGCAACAATTACATTACATAATGATAATGGGAAAGTTAACATTGAGAAGGTATAAGACAGGGTGACTCCATATCTTCAAAACTGCTGCAAGAAGTATTTTATGGATTAAAATGGGAAGTTAAATGAGTGAAAGTAAATGGTGATTATTTAAACCATATAGATTTTGAAGATGATGTAGTTGTTTTTGAAAATAATGATTTAGAGCTGCATGAAATGTTGCAGGAGTTATCAGATGAAAGTAGGAAAGTAGGACTAAAAATAAATGTTAAAAAAGACTAAAGCAATGTTTAATGGATTTTCTCAAAATATGAAAACAAAGTTTGATTATGATGAATTAGAATAAGTTAACAGTTACAAATACTTTGGTCAGATTATTAATACAGATGGAAACATAATGAATGGAATTAATCATAGAATTAAGCTTGGTTGGAGTGATTTTGGTAGAAATAACTTAATGCTAAAAGGAAATATACCTATGTGTTTGAAAAGGAAGGTTGTTAATAAATGTGTTTTACCAGTTTTTATTTATGAATCTGAGACTTGGACACATAATAGAAAAGCAATGCAGAGGCTTCAGACCACTCAAAGAAGTATGGAGAAATGCATGTTGGGAGTAACAAGAAGAGATCAAAAGTGCAATATATGGGTAAGAGAACAAACAGGTGTTACTGACCTCATTAAAAAATTAAAAGACTGAAGTGGAGTTGGGCTGGACATATTGCTAGAAGAGATGATAATAGATGGACAATTGAAATCTTAAACTGGATTCCAAGAAATTATAAAAGACTCAGAAAGAGAACACATGTGAGATGGATGGATAAAATAAGAAAATGTGCAGGGGTGATGTGGAGAAGAGAAGCTAAAGATCAGAGAAGATGGATTAAACTTGGAGAGACCTTCATCCTGCAGTGGATTGATAATGGTTGTTGATGATATGTATTTTTAAAAAATATATACATGGAAATCCTCAGAACATACCCATACACATATCTTTATCTACACATATACAAATTCTATACACATCCATACACATATATATAACCTACATATAAAAATAAATAGATACAAAACATATATCAAATACACAATTTTTATATTATAATTTTTTATTTTTAAATTTCTATTTTCTTTTTAATTTTTAATTTTTTTTAAAAAAAAACTACTCTTTATTATTTCTTTATTAATTTTACTTTATTTTCTATTTTTACCTTTTATCTTTCCTTCCTATCTATCATTAACTTTATCATCTAATATATTTTATACCTTTTATTTTTATATCAATACCTATAAAATTAAGTTTTACCATTTTTATTATTTATCTAATCTTATTCTAATAATTTTTATTTTAATCTCTAATTTATTCTCTTTAATAATTTTCCTATTCATTTTAACTCACCATTCTTAAGCTTCTCTGCCTTTGAAATATATTTAAATTTTTTTTTTTACATTAAGTGTATATAAGGGGAGATATTGTAAACAATAAATATATGAACAAATGCAAAGAAAGTAAAGGAGAAGAATAAGGATATAAATCTATAGTTTATTATTGAGTTTATAACGATGCTGTACTTTGATGGGGGCAACAATCATTTCATGTTCAGTTTTATGTGCATGGTACACTTGTTCGGTGGTTTTGGTAAAGCGCCATCTTTTGAACATAAATAACAAGTGATGGCAAGTTACGTGAATAACTTGTTTTTGTTTTTCATAAATGTACCTTTAAAGTTTTCTTGCAATGATATATATTGCAGATACTTTGATTATGTGATGATACTGAACTGAGATCAGACCCATATAAATATCTGGCTTGCTAGGCTGAGTTTGAAGACTTTACCGGTCTGAAAAATTCACGCTTGCAATCTGATAGAAACGTTTTGCATAAACACTTGAGAGTCAGTGTTTAGATCTAGTTTCTATACTCTATCCCTCACTGATGAGAGCAAACCAGCTTGAAATCAGCTGATCTGGGGGTGAGCAAATGAAAGAGGTAGTTAATTCTGACTCTTTTTTCGTTTATGTAAACAAATTTTACACTTGTTCGGTGGTTTTGGTAAAGCGCCATCTTTTGAACATAAATAACAAGTGATGGCAAGTTACGTGAATAACTTGTTTTTATTTTTCATATATATATAATTTAATATATAATATTAAAATAGATAATGTCATATCTGTTTCATGATCATCATGTTTTCTTACACATGAAAGGAATCTGGTTAACAGTACTTGTGAGGTTGAATGATGAAAGATTACACTATTTATAATAAATATTTTAAAATAATAACAATGTAATCAGTTAGTTTTAACATTGAAATATGAGGGATTCAAATTAAATAATAAAATTTTATAGTATAAACAAATATGGTAGTAAGCTAATTTTTGGTGACTTGGGTTCCACTTGAAATGCATTTTGTGGATCATTTGTCTTTTATAATGGCTTTATTTATGTTTCAAGAGTGTATGATGAAATGGAGGTTATTAAGAACATCTGTAAAATTATATTTTATTTATCATTTAGATTAGTTACTGATCAAATTAATATATATTTTTTAATTTTTTGAATCTTTTAATTTTTTTTTAAAATCTAGATTTAAAAAACCCCAATTAATTTAATTAAATTCTTGTGACATGGTGATACATTTAGAATCTAAGAAAGATTTGTATTATCTTAAGGAAAAGTTAATGGTTTATTTGAATTGGAAAAGTGCTGCTCTTCTAAAGGTAAGAAATAAATTATTTTTTTTAGAAGTAAATGAAACTATTTTTTATTAACTAAAAATAAAAATAAATAAATATAATACGTTAGCTTGGTAAGATTTAAAAAAAAAAATGATGAATTGAAAAATTTACTTATTGCACAATTAATTTATTATATTTGAAAAATAATAATGTTATTTGTAATAGAGTTTTAAAAATGTATTTATTAGAAAATAGAACAATTATCATACGATAAATAAAAACAAATAACCGAATAGTTTATTGCTTAGCCGTTGAAGTTAAAAAACCGGAAGTGAAGAGCTGCAGCCGTTACCGATAGTCTTTGAGCTTTAGAATATGATAGTCTACCATTGCAATAAACCTTGCAGAATGCATGTTAATATAAACAAATATTGCAAAGCTTATATTAAAATAAAAACACTATATACGATATATATGTGAGCAATATATTTGAATAAAAAAAAGATAAACAAATAATGTGATATTAAATATAGTGGTAGCTGAATTGCAGAAAAATATTTATATCTAATTAAGAGCGGTAATGTTCAACGTTCAATTGTTTCTGCAGTCAAAAATAAGAATCTATAGGTCAAATACTCAATATTATGACCAAAAGGCGTTCAGACAGAAATTTCCTAGATTAGTCTATATGACAATTTAATTGACTGATTTATTTTATCCGAAATCTAAAAAAAATGCTTATATATATTACAAAGAATCTTTCATACATTAAAAAATCAATGAAATTGTTCTTTTCTTTTTTTAAAGAAATTTTTATTTTTATGAATCCATATTGTAACCAGTTGGCTGCATAGATATATTAAAAACAATTAGATAGTTGGCAGCATGTTCCTCAGGTTTAATTTAGGGTTATTTAATTAATGGGGAAAATAATATTTAATTTTCCCATGCATCTTCTTTTTCAAGATACTAATGGGTCTTCAATTAGCTAAATATTTTAAGTCCCAATATGCATATCATACCATTTACAACTTTCTTAAACATTTCAATTATATTATTTTTTATATCAAAACATTATTCTTACAGTTTTGACTCTCATGCAATCATCATCAGAGCTACAATATCCAAATATATAATTAGACAATTAATGTATTTTATACACATTTATATGCATAATTAAATAAACAAATAAAACATAATTTTAACATGACCTTATAAATAATCATTTTCCATTTTATTACTTTATTCTTAATTAATTTTATCCACATTTATTTTATATTATTTTATTTTTAAACTATTTAAAAAACTATTTACTATAATTATAAATTTTTTCATTTTAAAAAACCTTAACTTTTTATTCTACTATTTAATACATACTATTTTATTATTATCTTTTTATTTATACTTTTAATCAACTTCTAACTTTTTTCTATTTTTATTATATATTTTATAATTAACTAATAACTTTTTTCACATTACAAATTACCTTTTTACATTACAAATTACTTACCTCTTTACAATCCTATTATTAATAACCAACTGACAAAATTTTCAAATTTTTTTTACTTGATTAACACCTCCCCCATGACCATTTTTGCAACTTCATTATTGTAACTCTTTTTATATTAACTATTATTAATAATAATTGTTTATAAAATTATTATTTTTATTCCAAAATCCCTATTAAGACTTTGTTTTATATTTTTAATCAATATTGCTTCTTTAATTTTCCTATCCCTTCTATTATTTGTGTAATTAATCATTTTTATATTTTTCTCAAGCCTATGACCTGTTTGTAATGAATGCAAATAAATAGGTATTCTCTTACCATACTTATGTTAAATTAATCTTGTAAAATTAAATTTGTTTTGTTTCTCCTATATAATTAGTTTTTATATTTTAGGTTTATATGACTTGCATTCAATTTTATATAATTCATTTATGCATTTTTTTTTTACATTTCTGACATATTTTTTATTTAATATATTAAGAATATTTTTCCTTCTTTTGTTTACTGATGTAAATTTTATTACATTATTAATTCTTTTATTAATTTTAATAATTATTTTATTCATACTTTTTACAATACTATTATTAAAGTTTTAATACCTATATATTTTTTCTTCTTTAGTGTATTTTTTCTATATACTATCCCTTTATTTTTATTAAAATTTTCTTCTAATTTTTTAATACTTTCTTCTATAACTTTTTCTGGATATTCATTATCTTTAAACTCTTTAATTATTAATTCTACTTATTTACTACAATTTTCTTCATTTGAGCAATAATTCCAACCTTTATATATTCTTGAATTAATATTACCTATTTAATATTTAATATCTATATTTGAATTTCAACTACTTCTATTATTATCTATATTATTTTTTATATATAGATATTTCTATTCTGCATTTACCATTTTTATATGACTTCTTTAACAAAATATCTAAATATGACAACTTATTATCATTTTTTTTCTATTATAAATTTTATATTTTTATCTATCTTATTAATCTCTTCAAGATACATATCTATTTGTCATTGACTCTTATTAAAAATCAATAAGTAATTATCAACACATTTTTTCATAAAAATTGGACCATTACTGTGATTAACATTAAATCTTCCATATTCCTCATGCATATATTACTAAATACCCCACTTCATGCCCCTTCTATTAATAATCCTTTCTTTTGTTTATAATGTTGTCCATTAAATTTAAATGTAATCACCTTACAACTAATTGTTATTATTTTTCTTAATTTATCTATTGGTATTTTAATTTCTTTATATTCATTGTTTCTCTATCTTCTTATTGCAAACTCTATTGCTTCTTCCATATTTATGTTCATCTACATTGAAACAACATCTATTTTTACTATAGTCAACTTATAATTATTATATCATTTATTTTATCTTTGATTTCTTTTATTAACTCTTTATTATTTTTAATATAAAAACTACTTTTATCATTAATATATTTCTTAAAAATATTATTTGATATCCATTAAGATATTCTATCAAAATATGAATTCACATCATTTGTAATTGATCTAAAATTGCACCCCTTCTTTAAATATTTTTGATGCTCCATATATTATTGCCATACCATAACCTTTATTTCCCAAAAATGCAAATATTTTTCTTTCCATTTATCCACATAATCCTTTTGTTAATTCATAAATCTTCCCATTTTTAAATTTAGTATCATCTTTTTTTATTTTAATAAAATACTCCTCTAATTTATTACTTTTATGTGATTTTATAAACACTATTTCTTATATTTATGCCATATTTTCTTTAACATTTTTTATTTTAATTACATTATTTAAATTATTTATCCCATTATTTTTCTTTTTATCCTTATTTACAATACTAATTTTTTAAATTTTATATATCATCTTCTTCACTTCTTAAAAACTTTCCTTTCATATTAATTACATTATTAATATTCTTATGTTCATAATAATATATACCATAATTACACTCTAAATACTTTTTGTGCTATGCACTTTTATTATATCCTTATTTTTGCATAATCCATATTGTACATGTGTTATACCTTTACTTAGTATATCCTTTTCTTGTTTAATTAGCTCAATAGTCATTAATTTACAATTTTTCTGTTCATATTTATTAAATCCTTCTTTATAGTCTTTAATTTATTTTTCATTCTTTTACTTATTCATTTTCCTCTTGTCTTATTATTATGTTTGTATTTATAATATCCATCTTTTCTAATTTCCTGAAAATCTGTTCTTTTTTAAAAGTTATCATTTTATTCAAAAACTCTTCCATATTATTAATATCTTTATATACTTTTCATTTTATAACTTTCTTTAATATATTTCTTTAGAATTTTTCCTCAATATTAATAATAGTTTGAATATGAAAAAAGTTACAAGACTAAAATTGAAAAAAAATGATGAAGGAGGGAGGTGTTAAGCAAGTATAAAAATTTTGAAAAATTTGTCAGTTGGTTTTTAGAAATATGATTGTAACAAGGTGAGTAATTTGTAATGGGGGAAAAATAATAATTAATTATAAAATATATAATAAAAATAAAAAAGGTTAGAAGTTGATTAAAAGTATAAGTAAAAGGATAATAATAAAATAATATGTATTAAATAGGAGAATAAAAAGTTAATGTTTTTTAAAATAAAAAAATTAAAATTATAATAAATGGTTTTTAAAATAATTTAAAAATAAAATAAAATAATATAAAATAAATGTGGATAAAATTAATTAAGAGTAAAGTAATAAAATGGAAGATGATTATTTATAATGGTCAAGATAAAATGCATGTTTTATATGTGAATTTAATTATAGATATATTTAAATATGCGTACAAAATTTATGTTTTATATGTGAATTTAATTATAGATATATTTAAATATGCGTACAAAATTTATTAATTGTATAATTATATATTTGGATATTGTAGCTCTATTGATGACTGCAGGACAACAAAAACTGTAAGAATAAAGTTTTGATATAAAAATAGTATTGTTGAAGTGTTGAAAAAAGTTGTAAATGGTGTGATATGTAAAATAGAAATCAATACATTAGAAAAAGAAGAAGAAAATTATATTAAGTCTCAATATGATAGTATGAGAATTCTCAAACATTAATGTTGTTAAATAGTAATATGATTTTAATATGTGAATATTTTAATCAGTTATAAATGAATGTAAAGGGAAGAGAAATTTATAAAAATGATGTAAACAAGTTGTTTTTTTCTTTCTCTCTCTTCAGTAATTATAATTAATTAGTAGTTCTAATTTAAACTAATAAAAATGTACTAAGAGAAAATATTTTTTTTATAAATTAATTAATAGATATTAATTTTCATCTTAAAAAGAAATAAAGTTTTATTTTAATAGCATTTTTAAAAATAATAAATTTTATTTTTAATTAGAGTTGTTGTTTTTCTTTTCTCCTTATCTCCCTTCATTACAGAAAATCAAATCAGTGTAATTAATTGATTATCTTATTTTTTTTGCAAAAAATTTTTGATTAGAAAGAAATACCAAAAATTTTATGATGTTAATTTTAGTACTTGACTTGTTTTACAATGTATGTAATTAAAGAAGATAATAGCTGTACAATTATACTTATAAACAATATCTAATTTGTTGTTATAAAAACTATTATGTTAGAGACAGATTGTGATTAGATTGTAGGCAAGATTGCTCTAGAAAAATAATGGGAATGTGAATAAATGAAAAGACCCAAATATCTGGTAGGATAAAATATTCCCAACTTAGCTATTGAAGAGAAGTATTAATCCAGCTGATAAAGATAAAGAAAGCAGAAGCAGGAATCTTAACCAAGCTGTTGCATAAAATAGCAGAAGTTTTAATAAAGCTTTTATCATACTGTGAGTTTAGTCATAAACATGGTTTCTACAATGGAAACCATATGCTAAATTTAACTAAAAGCTAGACATCATTTTTCTCCATGCAGCCTTGCTATATGAAAAATGTAAAGAAATTATCTCTTAAAATAATCTACAACCTTGTTTTCAACCAAAAGCATGAGTCCCTATTTGTTTTAGTCTCACCTGAAAATTTTAATGAAAAGAAATGTATGGAATTTTCTATTTTTAATACTGGAATTACTGCTAATGAAGAAAAAAAAATTAACAATTTACATGTTTAAAAGCTTTCAAGAAGAAATTCAATTAAAAAAACTAGAAATTGTAACTGGAAAAAAAAAACTTCGCAGAAAACAAAACTATGATTAAACATATTTTGTTTTGCATGGATATGCTAAATTTTCATGTATAGTAAAAACAAAGACTTTTTTGTTGTTGTTAGAACTGATAATTTTAAATATTTTTATTAAGTTAATATTTTTAAATTGTGAAACACATTTTTTTTAAAAGTCCAGTCAATTTTCTCTTTAAAATTATAAAATAATTTTTAGAAAATTTAATTTTTTGTAAATGAAATTTTTCTTTTGAAACATGTTTTTCTTTTTTCATTCATTTTCCCTCCTAAAAACATAGGAGGTTAATGAAGGTAAATCAAAGATTGTTATCTTTGATTTTAAAAATGTTGTTTTTCCAACTCTTAATTATTTTCAAGAAATAGTTTAATTAATCAAAAGTTAATTTATGAATAGAAATCTGATTGATTATAATTTTAAGGAATATATATATATATTTGATGAAATGAATGTTTAAAATTTTATACTATCATGACATTTTTTTTGTTTATTGTTAGTCAATTAATTATTAAATAATTGTTTTAAAAATATTTTTTAATCTTAATTTCTTGATTCTATCCAATTTCTGTTTTAAAAATTGCAATATGTATGACTTTATTCCATGACAGCTTAATATTTTAAGATTTTTTAAAAATAATCCCAATAAAACTATTTACTTATAATAGAGTAAACCTAGGAATTATTTGATTTGTAATAAGCTGGTTTATTTTTATTTATCTCTTGTTCACTGTAATAGTTTACAGAGTTCTTGTTTCCTGAGCTAGATTTGTGCACAACAGTTATATGGAGTAGGGATTTATGTTTAGTGTTATGGACATCCAGTTGATGATGATTTCATTACTTCTCTAATCCTGCTTGGCACAAAAATACATCCATTAAAATCTATGTACTAAATTTCATTTTATTTACTTCTTTAGAAATTAAGTTTAAAGTTGGTCAGTGCATTAAGGGCACTAAGTAGTCAGAGAGGATTGATGATAATAATGTTTTAGTATTCCAGCCTTATTTTTTAATTGTTATATTCTTGTGGTTTAGCACCTATAAATGTACATCCAGGTAATTATTGTTTTTATTCCTGACCTATATTGGCACTGGATAAATAATTAATCTGGTCTATAGTGGATCACATTCAAATAGTCACAAGATTGACTCTTGATTTATTTTTATTATATTGCTGATGAACTTATAGTTAGTTCTGTGCTGATCACTCATGCTCATTTATTTTATATTTAATTTTATATTTTATTTATTTGGAGATGATGACAGTTTCCCCATCTCCTCATAAATCATCGCTAATGTAATATACTGTTACAGATGGCTAGGGATGTTGTAACTTCAGATTCTCTCTTATTAATCCTTATTTTTCATACTGTTACAATTAGCATCCAACTGTAGACCAGATGATCAGTTTCTGATGAGCAGTGACAACATACCTTGAATCTCAGAAATACACATGAAAAACAAAATTCTGTATATTTTAATGCAGCATTAATTTAAAACATTACTGTGAAATGTGACAAGTGTGTTGAGGATGATTGTTATAAATGGATTATAAATTATAAAATAGTACTATTAATGTCATTTAAAGAGTTCATATTTAAAGTTGAATACAAAATCAAACCACGATTTTGGAGAGTGGTTTGAAATTTTGATTGTAAGAGTTTGTTTAGCTGTACTTTTAGTACAGATGATGGAAGGGGAGTTTTGTAGTTGCTTTGAGGATGCAATATATTCATGCATTCCATGAAGTGTTCTTTCTCAGGCATGGCTCCAACCCACTTTCAGATAATTATATTTTTTATTGTTTATCATGGTCCATTTATATAGTCCTACCATGATCCAGAGCCTCTAAGTCTCCAAGAAAAGAAGCAAGATGTAGTTATGTATTTTACAGTTCATAAGACTCAAAGGAGTGGAGGTTTACAAAGATCTTTGCATTATTTTTGTTGTAGGAGGTATAATGTCTGAATTAAGATTGACCTTTGGGTGTTCAAGTTGCATTATATATTTATAATTCAATGATTGGATTCTGTATATATCCCAGGATTGCAGATCACTAGCCATTCTTTTGTTGTCAGAGATTTGCATCAGATTCCTAAGAAAGATTTTTGATAAATGGTTCTTGACATGAAGTTGTTTTTGTACATGCATATGTACTTATATTAAAAATACAAAAGAAATAGAAATTAATCACTCACACAAGAACAGAATAGAATTGAAGAATAAAGCAGGGGAAATAAATGAATAAAATAAAGCCAGGTACTGAGATAATAAAGTTTAAATAAAAGCATATTAGGGGTAATAATAATATAGTATAGTGTTAGGTAAGGCCAAATATGGATGTATAGAAGAGCAGATGATGTTAAGTTTACTTTATGAGATATTTTTAAAAGTTCATATTGGTATTTCCTGTGTAAAAATATCTTAACACTGTTTTACTTGAAGAGTAAATATTCTATACTAAAAACACAACATCTAGGCTGACAAGAGAAAAAGATAGAAGAACATGATCTGAAAGAAAGTGATTAGCAACCAATGGAAGGAACCCAGAGCATGTAGGATAATTACATGCTGTTATGATTCTGACCAAGAAAACAAAAAAAATGCAAAATAATGAAACAGACACTGATGGAAAAAAGATACTTTGCAGAAACTGGGGGCAAATATTATAAAGTATAAAAGTTTTGCTTTCAGTACTGATGGTGGATAGGTGATGTTATTATGGATATAGTGATGTGATCATGATGCTCAAAAGTTTTATATTTGCACTACACCTACTTAAGGTTTAATCTTTTCTCCAATGAAACCCCTCAGATGAGCAGGGCTTTCTATCAATAGAATACTCAGTTGTCTACCAGGCAAGGGGCATAGGTATGGAGGTTATAAGATTTGTAAAATAAATGAGCAAGATATTCCATTTGACCAAACATTCCTTTGGTAACTTTTTTAATGTGCCCTCTGGGTAGTAAGTTGCATTGTGCTTAAACTGAGGTTACTTTCATAGTAATCATGTTGCATTGCAAACGTATTCTGTGGTGAGGTTTTCTTTCCATCATGGTGCTGGAAACAGGCATGCAAATATTATGCCAATAGCCACCATCCATCTCCAAAAATATGTAAAAAATGAGACAATTACTTTTGACCAAATAGCCCAACATAGCTTAATAAAGTATATCCCAGATTATATGTCTGGGGAAATGTGAATGCAGAGCTAAGCATGACTAATGTATGTTTTTGTTGTAATGAAATGAAATTGGATAAGTGAAACTAAAATATCAAGAAAGGAGTTCAACTCATTTTCCATATAAGACCAAAGTAATGTAATCAGTTGGTTACATAACTACATTAAAATAATTAGATAGTTGACAGCATGTTCCCCAGGTTTAGTTTAAGGTTAATGAGAAAAATAATATTAAATTTTCCCATGTATATTTTTTATAATAATAATAGTTTTCAATTAGCTAAACATTTTAGGACCCAATATGATACTATGAAAATTCTCAATCATTAAATTTGTTAAATAATAATATGATTTTAATATATGAATATTTTAAGGAGCTATAAATGATTGTAGAGGAGAGAAATTTATAAAAATAATCTAAACAAGTTGTTTTTTTCTTTCTTTAGTAATTATAATTAATTGTTTTAATTTAAACTATAAAAATCCATTAAGAGAAAATAGTTTTTTTGTAAATTAATTAACAAATATAAATTTTAATATTAAAAGAGAGATAAAGTTTTATTTTAATAATATTTTTAAAAAGAAAAAAAATTAATACTCTTGTTAAATTCTTTTCTTAAGTAAAGTTGTTGTTTTTTCTTTTCTTTTTATCTCTTTTCATTACAGAAAATAAATCAGTGTAATTAACTGATTATCTTCTTTTTCTTTTTGCAAGAATTGTTTTTAATTAAAAAGAAATGTTAATAATTTTATGATGTTAATTTGTTTTTCAATGTCTATAATTTATGAGGGAAATAGCTGAACAATTTTATATATAAAAACTTATCTAATTGATTGCTATAAAACTATCATGTTGGAGGCAGATTATGATTGATTTGCAGACAAGATTATTCTACAAAAATTAATGGTGTTTGAATAAGTTAGAAGATCCAAGTATCTGGTAAGAAGAAATATTTCTAATATAACTGTCAAAGAAAGAGCAATCAAGTCTTAATCTATCTAATAAAGAAGAAAGTAGCAAAAGTCTCTACCAAGTTGTTGCATAATACAGCAGGAATCTTAAATAAGTTTATTGCACAAAATGTCAGAAGTTTTAATCAAGATTTTATCATACTATGAGTTTAGTTGTAAAAATGGTTTCTACAATAAAAACTATAAGTTAAATTCAGCTAAAAGCTAGACATCATCTTCTTCCATGTAACCTGCCTTCACTGGAATAAAATGTAGAGAAGTTACTTCCTATCGTAATCTCAACTTTGTCTTTACCTGGAAATTTTAGTGGAAAGAAAAGAATAAAATTTGTCTATTTTTAACCCAGAATTAATGCAAATCAAGAAAAAGACAAAGTAACCATGTGCATGCTTATAAACTTTCAAAGAGAAATTCAGTTGGAAAAAACTGGAAATTGTAACTGTAAAGGACTCCACAGGCAATAAAAGCATGGTTAAACATATGTATAATAAAAAAGAGATTTTGTTTGTTATTGTAAGAATTGATAATTTTAAATATTTTCATTAAGTTAATATTTTTATATTTTGAAATGGTTTTTTAAATCCAGTCAATTTTCTTTTCAAAATTATGAAATACTTTTTAGAAAATTAAATTTTTTTGTAAAAAAAAAGTTTTTTTTGAAACATGTTTTTTTTCTTTTTGTGCATTATTTCTTTCTAAAAATTTAACAAAATGTTAATTAAAGTAAATCAAAGATTGTTATCTTTGATTTTGAAAATGTTTTTTCAAGTCAATTATTTATTTTAAAGAAATAACTTAATTAATTAAAAGTTAATTTATGAATAGAAATCAATTGATTGACTATATTTTTTATGAAAATATATTTTTTGATGAAATAAATGTTTAAAATTTCATATTTTCATATCATTTTTTGTTTATTGTTAGTCAATTACTTATTAAACAACTGCTTTAAAATATTTTTTAATCTTAAATTCTTTATTCTATCCAATTCCTGTTTCATAAATTGGAGTGTTTATGACTGTATTTCATGACAGCTTAATGTTTTAGAATTTTTAAAAATTATTCCAATATAACTATTTACTTATAATACAGTAAACCTAGGAATTATTTGAAGTGATTTATCATAAACTACTTTTTTATTTATTTATTTACTTATCTCTTGCTCACAGTAATAGGTTATAGATGTCTTGGTTTTCTGAGCTAGATTTGTGCATAGCAGTTGTGTGGAGTAGGGTTTATGTTAATGTTGTTGATGATTTCATTACTTCTTTAATCCTGCTTGGCATAAACGGACATCATTTAAAGTTCGTGCACTATATTTCATTTTATTTATTTCTTTAAAAAGTAAGTTTATACTTGGCAATATATTAATGGTACTACATGACCAAAGATCATTGATGATGGTAAACATGTTTTAATATCCCAGCATTATTTTTTTAATTTTTAAATTCTTACGGATTAGCACCTATGTATCCGACCACTTCAGTATATGCATCAGATAATTATTGTTTTTATTCCTGCTATAGGTTTGGAAGTAGCTAAATAATTAGCATGGTCTATAGTGGACTACTTTCAAATTCACAAGATTGACTATTGATTTATTTTTATTGTTAATCATTCATGATGATGAATAATTATTACTTTTGGGTATTTCTGGTGAACTTATAGTTAGTTCTGTCCTTCACCCCTAATGTTCATTCCTTTTATATTAAATTTTATATCTTATTTATTTGATGATGGTGATGGTTTCACATCTTCTCATAATTTATCCCTAATATGGTGTACTATTATAGATGGCTATCCAATTGGGGAACATTGTAACCTCAGATTATTTTTGTATTAACCTCCTGTTTCTCCACACTGTTACAATATATATTTCAATACATTATATATGTTTTGAGTAATTCTTTGTAGTCATTTTCAAGAATCTACACACACACACACACTTATATATATATATATATATAATTTTTAAAACATAATTTTTTATAAACATAATTATCCCTTACATTGATTATCCAAAAAATTAATTATAATTAAATGATAAAGGCACGTTCTAGCAATCTCTACCCCTACTTTCAAAACTATAGATAAAGATAGACTTTATTCATGGTCTACTGATATCTGGTTTACCTTCTCTGATTGATTTTTCATAAAGCAACTTCAATAGTTGATCAAATGAAATTTATTACTTTCAATGATAATCTGTATTTATAGTTTGCTCAGTTTGTTGCTCTCTTGTGCATCTACATTAGACAATCATGTTTCAGAAATTTACACAATTCATTTATTGTGGCAATATTAATTACTTTAATGACTGCAATACATACTACTGGGCAGCAGTGTATAAGTAGGACAAATTTCAGAACATCTGGGTACTCACACAAATTTAAAGACAGAAATAAATGACCTCTGAAAATAAAAGGTAGGGATTGAGTGAAGAAAAAGCCATTATTTGTGATATGTTTGTGTGAGGTTATAACACTGATCATTTCCATATCAATCTGGAACAAATTGAATTTATATCCTTAGGGTCTATGTAAACATATTAGACCACCTTTATAGTTTAATGGAGGTTGCCTTGACAACAGATTGAGATTAGTTGTTATTGATATTGATATTATTAAGTGTTGGCTATTTTCCTGTATTTACATTATTACCTATCTAGCTAAGAGCATAATGAGTTTTATTATTTAAATAATACATAATTGGAGTGCAGTTTGTAAGTTATAATTGCAATTTTTAAGTTATAATTTACTGTGTTAGTCTTCTTTGAGAACATTATAGTTCTGTTTAATCTGGTTTATTTAAACTTCTTTGAATTAATAATTTCATTATTTACAGTCAAGTAGCAATCTTTTGCGCCTATATAAACACATTAGGACATGTATATAAAAATAGATTTCCACCTTTATTGTTTACAGGAGGTCGTCTTAACAACAGATTGGTAATTGTTATTGATATTAATATTAAATGTTGACTACGTTCATGTATTTATAATTATACCTGTATTTACTTGTTAATTTTTGTTCTTTGGATGAATTATGATATTTATTATATATAATAAGGTTTATGGTGTGTTAAAATCCACTTTGGAAAAAAACTGGTCTGATACTGAATTTTTAGTTGATCGATGGCCTGAATTTGCAACAGTGATTGCACGACCAACCGCAGTAAGAATACTCTTTTTACTTTTAAAATTAAATCTATAAAATAATTTATTTTCTTTAAATAAATGTTTTTAAATTGTTACATAAAAAATAAAAATGTGACTGAAAATATAAAGTTTTCAATGAAGTTCACATGCCAGTAGTAAGTTGCTAGAATTAATGAAGTATTAATGTAATGCTTTATTGTGAAGTTGAGATATTAAGTTAAAAAAAATCAGAAAATTTATTGGAAGTTTAGAAGAATTTAAGTTACCACAATGACACACCAAATGAACATAATTTTTTTCTTATATGTAATGAATTAAAAGTCAGGATATTTTGTCTCAACACTATAATTATCTCAACTTTAATAATGATATATAGGACTGTGATTTTATGCAACTTATTGCATAGAAAAGAATGGTGGACATAATTGATGATATAATATAAAAGGTATATAAAAATTATATTTAAGGATGTTTCATAACATTTAAAAAATGATATGCCAAAAACAAATCTGTACAATTTTAGATGTTATTGAATATATTATAGTAATGGCACATATCCATGTGATTAAATTTCCTGAGCAAAAAATACGAAAACATTACTTTATTGAAAAGTATTTTTTAGTAAACGTGAGCATAGTTCTCATGGCCAAAGCAAACTTTTGTTTATAGTATTAATTAATTATCTCAAAGCCAGTGAAATGACGCGTTACTAATATTGCTTACTTTTATTTTGAGAATATGGATGAACATTGAATTGTACAAAAACTACAATTAAGAATGATGCTGAAACCTTTTAAAAGGAAAAAAAATGTAGCAGAAAAATAAAGGCAGTATCGGACAATGCCATTATAGACAAAGAACATGTGATATAGGTAAACATGTTTGTATGTCGTTGCAAAACCTATTTTAACACTATTCTTTATCATTTTAATATATTTTATTTCTGAAAATAGAATCATTAAACTTATTCCTAAATGACCGCTAAGGAATAAGTTATAATCTAAGCTAATGTTATCCAATTTGATATTTTATGTGATATAAATATGTGTACCATGAAAAATTACAATTAATAAAAAATATGTAATTAATTTTCTATTAATTTTTTAAAATCCACATTTCGTTTTTCAAAACAAAATACCTTTAAGTAATAGATGTCTTTATAATTTTCACTACGCCAGAGTGGTATAGTGTAATTACATTACAAAAATATTATTCATTAGTGAATAATCTCTAGTTTAATGGGTGACTAATAAAAATTATAAATATATTTCCATTAAGTTGCTTGTATCAAAGTTGTAAAGGTAAAAAGTTTGACACTTATTAATTAAACTATAGTAGTTGGGTATTTGCATATACTGAACAATAATAAAGATATGTGCAAGAACTTGTGATATCGGTTAATTGATGAGTACTGGTTCAGCACGAAATGTTCATCTTGGAATTAATACATCGTTTTCACACGTTTTAGGTCATATATGGTGTTAAAAATGGATAGAAACCAGTCTCTATCTTGTGTTAGAATGGTTTAATGAAAATTACACTATAGAAATATTATTCATTAGTGCATAATCTTAATATAATGAATGACTAATAAAAATTACTAAGGCATATCTTTTTCACTTGAAAAACAAAATAGCCACAAAAAAATCTTAAATGTTTTTATCATATGATAGAAAATGTTTGGGGAAATAATTTAAGGTAATTGCCAAGTCAAATATAAGAACAACAACAAGTTTTAGTGCCCTTTTCAAATGTTATTATTGTTAACAAATTATCACATATATAACACTATCTAGGGTTCTATAATAGAAGTAAAACAACAAAAATAAAACAGTAAAATAGAATAAGACTTTCATTACAGAAAGCCAATATAACTTCAAAACAAAATTGAATATATAATGTAACAATATACAAAATAATACATATATTAAACATTAAAATCACCCACATGGTTAAGAAATCCAGTACCGCCCTCTGTGTAATATATAAATACCTTAGAGTTCATATTTCAAAATAGCCAGATCAAAATGATACAAACTATATATATATTGCCTTACATAATTTTCCATTCAATTCCAATTAAACAATTGTTAACTAAATTTATCGAAGTCTTGTAAATATTCATACAATTATTTAAGTTATGTTTAATGTAATATATATATATATTCTAACCTAGTAAATAAAGACGACTTCATCTCTACGAAATCAATTCCGGAAAGCCCATTTCTATTAAAGAGAATTCGGAAATAAATAAACGCTTCCGTATATGATTCGTATACGCTTCGTATAGAACGGGTAGCAAACCCTATTTTACCTAATAATAGCTCGACGTTTGGTTAGTTCTAATAATTCAGCTACAGCGATATGCAGTTCAGACAGAGATAGAATTAAAAAAAATTATCATTAATAAAATAAATTTAAAAAGAAAATTTAGAATAAACTAACATTCTTTCTCTATCCAAAACACATTCTCTGAACTGTAAGTACTTGCACTGTTCGACAATGATGATGATGATTTCATGTCATTGTTAATATTACCGACTAAAATAAAACATTCATTAATTTGCCAATATGATCTCAATATTTTATTATTATACAATCAGAAGTTTCAATCTCTTAAGCCATGCCACGCTTGTAATATTGATCATAATTAATCACTCCTTAATTTAAGAGCACTTATAATAATAATGACACTAATCTCAGGGTTCTCTGTTATATTTAATAAAATGCTCGGCAGTATCCCCACATCAACTATTATAATATTTAATGAGATGATAACCATATTCAATAACAACGCATAATTTTGAATAATACAGCCCTTTTATCCAGAATCTCAGTCGGAATGATGAAAAGACAAGGGTGCTTTTGTGTCCTTCCATCATCCATGACAACACAATAATTTAACTAAGATTTATTACTTAGACACTTCACTTAAATGTGTATGGAACCATGTGCAACCAAAACCTACTAGTTTGGGAATAAAGTGATTTTACACACACATAAAATAAAATGTTCTGGTCTGAAGTTTCAATTCCACAAATAATTCTTATTAAATTAAAATATACTGAAATATTCTGATCTGCTTACAATTGTCTATCTGGTGTATTGAATTTAAGATTTCATAATGATTTCGGACTCAAGAAAAGTATTGCAAGTATTATGCAAATACACTTTTATTTAGCACATAAGAAAAATGACTCAAAACAACTTGTAACAAGACTATAATTTATTATTAAATTTTAACAAGATTATAATTTATTATTACAGTTTAACAAAACTATCCTTTATGATTAACATAATAAACAAACATATACAATTTATTCGATCCCATATGGATAAAACAAAATATTACTAACATTAATTCGTCTATACTTTTAGCCCTGGATTCGAACTACTTCTTTATCTTCTTTTTACATTTATGCAAATTGAATATAACAAAATAAATATTATTATCGATACATCAACTCATCCATTTAGTGTATCTTATATGAACGGCTGCTTAACTTTATTAACTAACTATTTGTTTTAAAATAAAAATAATCTGATTCTAGGCAATGCGTACAAACGATTTTTATTATCATATCTTTAATTAAATGATAGTATTTATTTAAATAACTTATTATAATTTATGGGTTATTTATCAGCAGTTACACTTATTATTTTAATATTTACCTTAATAACAACTGAAGTTGTTATACACACTGTTTTTCTAAGTATAAGTTATATTGTGAGTGCTACTTAATCATTAACCCGAATTAAACCTAGTATTTGAACCCTCCATTGGCAAATAAAAATTTCTAAATCACGCAATTTTAAACTTACTCTCTCCTTTGACTTACGTGTGGATTACCAGCACTATTCCGCCGCACAATCCAGACATTGATCATATATACTAGCACGCTATTTATGCTAAATGGATCGTAAGGAATTAACCTCCAATATACCCGTTATCTTGCCATAACTTTCTAAACAAAACACAATATTCAACACCTTCCGTGGTGGAATTATCTCTATTTTCTCATGAGGAATATGGAATAACACCGAAGGTCTGTAGAGTTAACTACTATATTAAAATAGTTTAGTGGGTCCTTGCCTCTTACTTGGGCATAATAGGAACACACAACAATTATAATCCTCTCCTGGGATTTTAATGAATGAAATACACTAAATACGATATAAATTACTGATCGTCCTAACTCTGAGAAGCGATCACTTGGGTTATAAACATACCCCAATACTAGATTTATCTATTCCCCTCATGGAAAATAAAGCTTTTGGGGAGACATCCCACTCATTCCCCCCCCACATAAAGGGAAGGCAAACAATATTCTCTAATACGATGCCTCAATTTATCCCGGGAAATGCCCAAACCAACATCTCCACTCAATTCCTAACATTTCTATTTCAATTATTTTTATCTCCGACCACCAACAATAATACAATTAATATTTCTACATATACTATAATAATTTTTAAGAAAATAAAATATTAAAAAAAAATAGGTAATAAGTTTTGTAACTAAAATTAAGAAAATGTGTTAATAAATTATTAATTAAAAAATATTATCTATCTCACATAGATTTAATTACTTTTTATCATTTTACCTATATATCTTCCCTTTTTTTTAACTATCTTTTTTCTCTATTTCCCCACTTAAACATCTAAATCTTTCCCCTCACATCCACCCCACACCCACACTTATACCCAAAAACAATTATTTTATATATTAAATAAATAAATTAATAAATAATTTTTTTTTTAAAAAAATCATACTTTTATTTTTAAAAAATACTTACCATAATACTTACCTTATCACATCACCCCTTCTTAATATAAAAACAATAAACCCTTTCTCACATATAAAAAAAAAAAATATTCACTTAAAATTTACCAATAGTTTAACAAAACAATTACTTATCATTTGTCTATTATCTCATTAATAAAATGTTTTTCCTGGGGGGATTCTAACTAGAATAAAAACATATTCCACACAAAGTTCACAAATCAAATTTAAAACAAGAAACACATTTTATTTTATCTTTATATAAAAATAGTCCATCCAAGGAGGAGCGAATAAAAAATGAAGCAAAGAAAACATAGCAGTGTTGGTTAAATTATCTTATATAAAAAAAAAATAAAATTTTTATGGAAGCAAATAAACAAATAATTATTTTCCCATAAACATTCCTTTAACAACACTATCATTCCCACTTCTACCTTTTTTCAATTTAGTGTCCCAATTATCTAAAACAAGATTGGCTAGGAATAATATTATTAAAG
This sequence comes from Epiperipatus broadwayi, assembly GCA_028023455.1. NCBI lineage: Eukaryota > Metazoa > Onychophora > Udeonychophora > Euonychophora > Peripatidae > Epiperipatus > Epiperipatus broadwayi. The sequence continues at coordinate 4,916,077 of JAQFVV010000092.1, forward strand.
AAACTCCACAACACTTACTGACTCTAGCTTGCGGGGACCCAACTTGGTGAAAATATAATTATTCTATAGTATAATTAATATTTATATTATTATATTTTTGTATGTAATTAATTAAGTCATTATTAATTGTCTTTCCCAAAGAATTATCTTTAATTCAACAATTACCACTTCTTCACCCTAACCCAAACAAACATTTTTTTTTTTGAATATATAAAAATTTATATTTTTTTTTTAAATATATAAAAGTATATTTTGATAATTTTTTTGTTTAAATATTTTTTAATGTATGAGGAAGAAATTATATTTTAAAATCAAGTGCTCTCATTTTCTTAAAAACAAAGCTATTAATTTTATTTTTAAAATTTTTGAATTTTCTTATTTTTTTTTTTAAATTATTATTTATTTCTTATTCATTCCAATATTTATCATTAAAAGAAAAAAAACTAAAAAAAAATTAATTTTTTTAAAAATTTTTTATTTATTATTTTTATAATAATTATTTTATTTTCAATGATTGTTGTGGCCATTGCCGTTTTGAATATGGATCATTTAAAATGAAACATATGACAATATATAACATAAAAAAATATAAAAAAGGAGAAAGAGGAAGAGAAACCCAAAAACATCTCAAACAGGATTTGTTACGATGAGATTTTGTGAATATATTTGACTTATATTTAATTTTTGATGAAAAAAAAATAAAAAAAATTTTTTTCGATCTCCCTCCCTGTTCTCCCCCTTTAAAACAACAAACACCCAAAATTTCTTCTTTATTTAAAGGCGGTCGTTTTGTAACCTCTTTCTAAAAAAAAAACAAATAAATTTAAAAAAAAAAAAAAAAAAAAAGAAAAACATTATTCCAATTAAATTTTCTGTATGATTTAAAAGGTGTATGAAGTAAATAAAAAAGAAAAAAAAAAAATAAAAAGTAATTTATAATGATAAATATTTATGGGTGTGTTAATTTATACAACCATCTAAATTAAATAAAATTTAAATTTGCCAAAAGGAATGATAGTGATAAAGACACCCCCTCCCCCTCCCCCCACCCAAAACCAATTACTGTTTATGATATGATATTTTGTCTAAATACAAATTTAATTTGTTTTATATTTTAATTATTAAATTAATTATTCTCCCTCACAATGACATAGCGAAACAAAAAATTAATTGTTTATTTTTTAAAAAACACAACGAGGAGAAAAAACCCCATCTTTATCAACCAATTAAAATTATTAATTTTTTTTTTTTATAAAAAAAAGAATGGCTTTCTTTCCAAAAAAAAAAAACCAAACCAACGAAACCAACACCAAGTAACAAAAAATAAATATATATATAATTTCTATGAAAATTTACAAAACTTCGACAAATATAGTTAAGAACTGGTCAATTGGAAATGAATGAAAAATTATATAAGAAAATATGTATAAAGTTGAATAATATGTGTATTAATGGTTTTATATACAGTTATGTTATAATAGTCAATTTTTTTAAAAAATTATATTGGCTCTCTATATGAAAGGCTTATTCTATTTTACTAATGTTTTATTTTTGTTTTTGCTTTACTTCTATTATGGAATACTAGATGGTGTTGTATATATAATAATTTGTTAAATTAATAATAGCTTATTAACATTTGAAAAGAGCACTAAAAACCATGTGCTGAAAAAGGCTTTTTATGAATGATTAATATATATTTATATTGTTTTCTATAATTTTTTTTGTTGTAAATTATATGAAGTAACAGCATATTGGAATTTATTATTTCCATTTTTGATGAAAAAAAATTATTAAAGCATGAATGTATTAAATTTTGGGTTGATGGCTTATAAATTATATCATTTCAAAAAGATAACTAAAAATTATATACATTATGTGGTTTTTGTGTAGATATTTTAATTAAATCATTTTTTATTTATTTTACTTATTTTTGATTTATATTAAAATAATTTTATTTGCAGCTATAAGTTTTTTTTAAAATTATTTTTTATTTTTTATTTAGAATCCTCAGCTTAAACATAGCGCTCACGATCACTATTATTTCACCTTGGATAGTTCAAATCTTGTTGAGATGTTACTGACACCTGGTGTCATTGATTGGGATAATAATCCAGAATTTTTTTGCAAGTATTTTATTCATTTGTGCATTCATAAAAGAGTTATTATTTGAAAAATGTGTAATATATATCCATAAATTTGTATATATTTTACATAATATATATATATTTCAGATTGGTTTGGATAAAATTGTAGAGTATTTTGAATTTCTGGAGTTTTTAGCTTGAATAATATAATGAAGTTAAAGGTAGTTGTGAGGTAAAAGAGAAGGAGGAGGGGTAGAAAAAAATAATTATTACTTTTAGCCGTAAATTCCAAATATCATCAATAAAAAACAAAATCAGAAACTAACTTAGAGATGGCGATTTGAATGTATTACAATCTAGTAAAATATTAGAACAAAAAGTAACTCTTGTGATTTCATATATTGAGTAAGTTAAAAAAAATAAATGTTTTGTTATTATTAACATTCCTAGAAAAGGGAGAAGCTGCTTACATTTAATAAAGAACCAAGGAAAATTAAAATATATAATTATTGACTTATGGCGATATCTATGTAATTGTTTAATCAGATTGACTTGAATTTAAAATCTAAAAGTGTTTTGAATTTCAAACTTTTAAGTTGAACAATAAAAGAGAGTTAGTTTTGAGTACAAGAATATTCAAAGCAAAAGCCAGAAACTAGTCTAGAAATGCGGATTTAGGTACATATGATCTGGTAATCCCTGACTTTTCAAACTTTCTATAGTCGGTACTAAACTGAAAAGGTTTGCAAACTTCAGCTGGATCAAACCTGAGATCCAGAATTCAAGAATAACCTAACTCTTACACTATAAGGCCTTTTAATTTGGAATTAAAGTAATATTTAGTTTAGTCAATGCATTAGATAATGGACTTTCCACATACAGAAAAAAACATTATTTTCATAAACTAGAACTGCTGCAAACCTGTCCATCTCTTTTAAGTTTTTAATATTTACATTTGTTATTTGCTTTTCATAATGAGAAGGTAAGACTTTTAATGTAAATTGCCTTTTTAATTTAATTCGCAATATAATTTTAGCCAATTTGCTATAGTTATATAATTTGGCAATGAATTCAGTATATTATACATAAGTGTTCGTTTATATACTTTTTATACATGTACACACACATATACATATTAGATCATAGATAAAGGTGGAAATCCACATTCATTGTAAAAAAAAAGGTTTCTTTATTGTTTAGGTGTTAATTGTTTTCATGTATTGATGGTTCTAAATCCATCTAGCATTGAGGAATTATTACATAGGTAATACATGGTTTTAGTGGAATTTGAAAGATATAATTGACTGTTTATCTCCTTTTATAACAGATTATATTTGCCTGTTTAATAAGGTTTATTTAAATTTTTTTGAATAATAATTAGTCAACTTGTAATCTCTAGCATCTATATAAGCATATATAAATAATGGTGGATATTTCTCTTTATTATAAAAAGGAGTTTGCCATGACAACTAATAGAAATTATTAATTGTATATATTGCTATTGGTATTATTTAGGTGTTGTATTTAATTTATAAACATAGGTAGCTTTAATTTTCAGTGCAATTTAAAAGTTATAATTGACTATTTGTTAGTCTGCTTTCAGAACAGATTATATTTGCCTGTTTAATGAGATTTATTTAAATTTCTTTGAATTAATAATCACATTCTGTTTATAAACAGAGCAAAACTCTCCATACAGTATTGTGCTAGTATAGGAAATGTGATCATGTGACACATTCTGTTTAATTAAGTTGTTTAGCTATTGACTGTTTTCATATATATATATATATATATATATATGAAAACAGTCAATATATATATATATATATATATATATATATCATCCACTGCAGGATGAAGGTCTCTCCAAGTTCAATCCATCCTCCGATCTTTAGCTTCTCTTCTCCACATCACCCCTGCACACTTTCTTATTTCATTCACCCACCTCACATGTGGTATTTTTCTGGGTCTTTTACAATCTCTTGGAATCCAATAAACATCAAACAATAACCATTTCTTATGTTTGCTCATACCTGTTATTAAAACAGGCAAAACTCACTATATGCATTGCCACTCAGTGCAAGTTAGAGCAATCAATGGATGCCAGAAGGCTTGTACATAAAATCCCCATCTAGTGCCTACTCATCCAATATCCACAGACTAGTTTCTGGCTTGTGGCCTTCATCAGTGAGGAGCCTTGGATCTGAGAGCACTGCACCTATATGACTATATAAGCTAATGAGCTTGTATTGAAAATATTATAGTGTTTTCAATTTAAGACACATAGTTTTGTAGTTAAGTAAAGATAAAAGGTGGATGCTGGTGGTGTAATGCTCTCAGATCCAAGGCTCCTCACTGACAAAGGCCACAAGCCAAAAACTAGTCTGGGATATTGGATGAGTAGGCACTAGATGGAGATTTTATGCACAAGTCTTTTGGCATCCATTGATTATTCTGGCTTGCACTGAGTGGCAGTATGTATAGAGAGTTTTGCCTGTTTTAATAACAGTTATGAGCAAGCATAAGAAATGGTGATCATGTGATGTTTATTGGCTTAAAGCCAATCCTGCCTAATGGAATAGTGGTGGCTATGGTTATTAAAGAACCAAAGTCACCAAAATGTATAGATACTAAACTGAGTTCAGACTTTTATGACTATATTATATAAGCTAATGAGCTTAGATTGACAATATTATAGTGTTTTCAATTTAAGACTCATAGTTTTGTAGTTAAGTAGAGATAAAAGATGGCTGCTGGTGAGTTGCATTACATCCTAAGATTTAGATGCAGTGCTCTCAGATCTCACCGACAAATGCCACAAACCAGAAACTAGTCTGGGGATATTGGATGAGTAGGCACTAGATGGGAATTTTGTGCACAAGCCTTCTGGCATCCATTGATTACACTGGCTTGCACTGAGTGGCAATATGTATAGAGAGTTTTGCCTGACGTTTTTGGAATCCAGTTTAAGATTTCAATTGTCCATCTATTATTATCTCTTCTAGCAATATGTCCAGCCCAACTACACTTCAGTCTTTTAATTTTTTCAATGATGTCAGTAATACCTGTTTGTTCTCTTACCCATATATTGTGTTTTGATCTCTTCTTGTTATTCCCAATGTGCATCTCTCCATACTTCTTTGAGTGCTCTGAGGTCTCTGTATTGCTTTTCTATTAAGTGTCCACGTGTCAGATCCATAAGTAAAAGCTCGTAAAACACATTTATTAAAATCTTCCTTAAACACATAGGCATATTTCCTTTTAGTATCAAGTTATTTCTACCAAAAGCACTCCAACAAAGTTTAATTCTATGATTAATTTCATCCATTATGTTTCCAACTGTATTAATAATATGACCAAGGTATTTGTAACTGTTATCTTTTTTTACTCATGACAATCAATCTTTATTTTCATATTTTGAGAAAATCCATTAAATGTTACTTTAGTCTTTTGAGAATTTATCTTTAGTCATACTTTCCTATTTTCATCTGATAACTCCTGCAACATTTCCTGCAGCTCTAAAGCATTATTTGCAAAAATAACTACATCATCTGCAAAATCTAAATGACTTAAATAATCTCCATTTACTTTCACTCCTTTATCTTCCCATTTTAATCGACAAAATACTTCTTGCAGCAACATTTTGGAGATATGGAATCACCCTGTCTTACACCCTTCTCAATGTTGGCTTTCCCAGTATCATTATGTAAGCTAATTGTTGCTGTTGCATTTTTATAAATATTTTTTAAAATATGACAATTTCCTGTACCTATATCTTGATGATCCAATGCTTTAATCACTGAAGATATGTTTATAGAATGAAATGCCTTTTCCTAATCTACAATTCCAAAGTGTAATGGCAACTCACATTTATTTGTTCTTTCTATAACTTCTATCAATACCTCAATATGATCTACTGTACTAAAATCACTTTTAAATCCAGCTTGTTGTCAAGTGTTGATACCTGAGAGGTCAGCACAGCAGCTTTGCAAGCAGTATCTTGCAGACAGTTGTCATGGGTTCGCTTCCTGACTGATGCTTTGACATATGGAAAAAAAATCCAGCTCATTCTCTTGATTGGTGAAAATCCAATGTTCTCTGCAGACGAGTTGTACATCTTGATAAAAATTTTGTATAAGACTGAGAAAAGGCTGATAGGTCTGTAATTTCTAATATCTTCTTTAATGTCTTTTTAAAATAATAATATTAATACTGTATTCTTCCAATCATCTGGTACAGTTTTATCATTTAAACATTTGGTATATGCTAAAATTTTTTCTATTTCCTCACCTGCTTCTTTTAATATATCAATTATAATTCCATCATTACCTGGCGTCTTTCCTTTCTTCATACATTTAATTGCATGTCTCATTTTTTCATTTAAAATTCACAGCAATTTGGAAGATGTAAATAGATATAGGAGGTACTTTATTACTATATAATTCTTGTAAAATAAGCCAATAAGCTAATGCACATGTGCTTTGTAGATTTAACTATATAAATGAATACTCCCACTTTCCAAATACAAGATAAAGTCTTTGTGAAAAGATAGAATGAATCATCTATCTTTTTGACCCAAACGTTTATATATGGGCAAATCTTAAGGGTTTGGAAATGAGAGCCTGAAGATGGTTGGGTTGAAAAGATAGATGATTCATTCTATCTTTTCACAAAGACTTTATCTTGTGTTTGGAAAGTGGGAGTATTCATTTATATAGTTAAATCTATAAAGTGCATGTGCATTAGCTTATTGACTTATTAATATTACAGTTTATAAAAATATCACGCTATATAAAATAAATGTCTTATTTATAAATATTTAATTTAATAAGAATTATGTATTGTAAATTCTAGAAATTTCCCAAGCATCATTCATTCACATAGTAAAAAAATAATTTAAAATGATCAAATAACATCTTCACACTCTCATTTCCAAACACTTAAGATTTGCCCATACATAAACGTTTGGATCGAAAAGATAGATGACTCATTCTATCTTTTCACAGAGACTTTATCTTGTGTTTGAAAAGTGGGAGTATTCATTTGTATAGTTAAATCTTCAAAGCGCATGTGCATTAGCTTATTGGCTTATTAATATTACAGTTTATAAAAACATCGCACTATATAAAATAAATGTCCTATTTATATAATTCTTGATAAAAGTCCTCTACCCATTTCATGATGTCATCTCTCATTTTAGTAATAATTCCATCTTTTTTTCTTATTGCAGATATAAGTTTCTTACCTATATCAACATGTTGTTTTACATTCTTGAGACTTATTCTCTTCTACAGTTTTCCTTGCTAGTTCACAGTTATACTTTCTTATATCATTTTCAACTCTTTTCCACACTATTTTACAAAATTCGAGATATTCAATCCTTTTTAATGCAGCATTTTTGTTTATCTTCATATTCCTTCTTTTCTTCATAAATTCTCTGGTCTCAGTAGAAATTTTATTGGTCAATTGCTGCTTTTTTTTACAAGCTATCTTTGTTGCAGTTTTTAAAAGTGTATCAGTTATTTTCATATTAATTTCATTCAAATCTGAATCATGTTGAAAATCTACTAATACTTGAAACCGATTTGTAAGTTCTAATTTAAATTCATTAGAATGTTTCTGAAGATTAGGAATATCAACTGTAAATATTATTTTCCTTAATAATAATTTTTGTCTCTCTAGTTTTGCATTAACATATATCTTACATATTACTAATCGATGATCACTTCCTGTGTTAAATTTATTAAGAATATTACAATCTTGAAATATGTATTTTCTGTTAGCCAAAATATAATCCAATTCTGCAATACCATCATTTGGGTGCTTCTATGTCTATTTCCTTTTGACATCTTTTTTTTTAAAAGAAGAATTTATAGTATAAAGTTTTTCTTTTTCTGCAAACTCCACAAGCCTATGTCCTCTCTCATTTCTATTACCATAAGCAAATTTACCTACAGCATTTTCATCTTTCATTTGTTTACCAATTCTAGCATTAAAATGTCCCATAACAATTTTAAAATGTTGTTTACTCTAATCAGAAGCCTTTTGTACATCCATATAAAAATCTTCTACTACTTCATCACTATGAGAACTTGTTGGGGCATAAACCTGAATTATCTGCATTTTTTATCTGCTATTTCTTCCACTTTCTATTTATAATTAATTATACTCCAGTTGTATTTCCAATATTTGTGGATTTATAATAGAGTACATGTCCACTTTTTAAATCAATTGTCCTTTTCTTCTAACTTCACAAAGTCGAATAATAACCCATTTAATATAAGACAGTTCTTCTCTAATTCTTGCAATCTTCCTTCACTTGAAAGCAATCTGCAGTTGTAAGTACTAAATAAAATGTCACCATCAAATGACAGCCTGGGCCCACAATAAGGGGATTGTTAGCACCCTCCACCTTCAACCACCAACCGCTGTCTTGGTTGGCATCCTTACAGCATCCTGGGAATAAGGGCCATGATTTATTTTTGTTCTATCATAATTATATATATATCTATTGAAAAAATATTGATCATTTAGACAAACATTCATTCTATCTAATCAGACAATTGAAAAGAAGGACAACAGTGTTTCTTGATCATAAACTCAGAGGTAAAAAGCCATTAAACTTACCATGCTGGCTAAAGCATATTAGTGAGCAACCCATCCATGTTCATATACTATATGAATAATCACATAGTAATAACAGCTGCAATAACAAGAACGTATGGAGTGGACATTAGGAATTTGCCCTGCTCAGTTCCTTTAAGTTCAATGTTCTATATAATATTAATTGCTGGGGAAGGTATATTTACATATTTTGTTATTTGATTTGGTACTGATAAGCTGCAAATTGAAAAATTTCATGAATGTCAATTAAAATAGTATGAAGCAATTTGAAATATAGTTTTAATAAAATAATACAATTTAAATCTTTATACTTTCTCTCCAAAGTGCTTAAAATTAGCATATAATATAAATTAAGAAAAAGAGATGAGCTGATCCCATATTTTCTCTAACAAAGTTGTAGTTTGTGTTTTGGTTTGAAAGTATTTCATTTACTTAATAGACAAATGTTGGAGTATTAATCTTAATGTATTATATATTGTAACAGAATAAATAGGTGGGTCATAAAATATGGTCCTGGTTTGATAATGCTTGCAAATTATAGCGCCATTTGAAGCAGATAAAAATGAGGGTGTGCTCTTCTTTTAATGCCTCACAGATTTGGAAATCCTTTATAACTGAGTAACTATAATGACCATAGAAAATGAAAATTTTAATTTGAATGAAATTATAGCCCAATTGTTGGTCATTATTTAAAACTGAATAAAAATATACTCTGATGTTGAGCACCATTTATAACAATAAAAAATTATGGTTCATACTATATCCTGAGCAATAGCCTAATTATGGATCACAGAATAAAAATATGAAGTAAGTATAAACAATTCTAATTTATCAATGCCTATGAATTGTAGTGTCATTTATGATAGAATGAAAATAATAAACTAAGCCGAAGTGAATATTAATCAATGAATAACAACCAAACACTTAAGTTAAGAAAACAATGATAATAATCTTTGTTATAATCTCATAGATTCCAATAGCATTTAGAATGGTTAGAAGACAAATAAATCATTATGTCAAGTTATCCTAAAATATAAGCATTATTTGCAATAGTTAAAGATGAAGCAATAAAACTAAATATCACTATCTTATAACCAACTGTATATACCTATTGAACCAATCTCTTATAATAGGATGAAACTCATGACAAAGAATTACACAGATACACTTTAATATTCATCATGATTCACACACTGTTTATGACAATACAAACTTGTACTAAAAGTTAAACATTATTTATATTTATATTTAACTGAAATAACTCATGAATGGATAAAATAATAATCTTAATATATTTAAAATTTACAATATCAATGATATCTAACACAATATATAACTCAACAACTGATTTCTAATTACAACTAAATAAAATAAAATGTAATACTAACTCCACTATACTATTTCACTAATATCAGTATACTCTTATTATCTAAATCAATTATAATAAGATTAAATACTTAATAATAATACAAAATCAATTAACCCAACATGTCTTTCTACTTTCACCAACTTAAAATATTATAAAACAAATCACCCTATTAAATAACCTTAAGATTTTCAATATCCTATCATGTCAATATATAAAATAAACGATAGATGCCTATTTGATGCTTATTCAAAAACAATTGACAAATCATATCAAATTACTCTTCAGTTTAATAAAGCTAAGTTATTAAAACTTTTTACTATAATTATCAAAATATATAAAAGATTGTTAGATTTAATATAATCAAATATTAATATTGAACTTTAATATTTGAACTAAATTTACAATCCACTCTAATGAACTTTTAATACAATTAATACAAATCATTCTAATTTGTATCAGAATAAAATATATTACTATTACAGTTCTATAACTGAATGAGATTACAATCTTTGTGGCTGTATACTGACTCAGTATAATAATTATTTTAATCAACAGTCATTTAAAATAAAATATGCTGAACATCTAATTGCAGTTACCTTTATTCATCTTCAATAATAATCATATTTTCACTTTTATTAATCATCAAATGAATTCATATAGAATGTCTGGTTTAGTATATTTAAAACTTGCTACTAACAAAATTATTACAATAAATTTCCAATTATAGATTCAATATTTAAGAATGTCAAATCAGTTAATTTATTGCTATATAAAATCTATACCTGGTCAGATAATAAACATTAAATTTAATACAAAGAAAGTGATATGTAATTACATGTTCTTACCCATCTTATGGTTTTGATTTCTGACTTATCTTTACAAGTGCTTCTCATGAATTATGTGAGATAATAAATTAGTGAATATCATCTCATTCAAATATAATTTACCAATAAATTAGCATTGTAAAATTAAATGACAACCAAGAAAGTTCACTTGTTTAGCACTAATTCAAAAATTATTAATAAGTTGATGTAAATTAAAATCAAAAATGTGCACACACACACACACATGGAAACCCTCTTGCAATCTTCCTTCATTTGAAAGTGATCTGCAGTTGTAAGTACCTAAATAAAAAGTCATCATCAAATGGCAGCCTGAGTCTGCAATCAGAGGATTCTTAGCACCCTCCACCTTTGGCCATGAACTGCTGCCTTGATTGGTGACTTTACAGCCTCCTGGGAATAAGGGCCATGATTTATTTTTGTTTGTTATGATTGTATATATTGGAAAAAATATTCTTAAACTCAAAGGTAAAAAGCCAATAAATTCACCATGCTAGCTAATGCATGTTGGTGAGCAGCCCATCCATGTTCATATACTATATGAATAATCACATAAGTTAGAAGGAAAAGGTGAAGAAACAATTGATTTAAAAAGTGGACCTACACTCTCCTATAAAGGCACAAATATTGGACATACAAATGGAGTAGGATTTATTATAAATAAAAAATGGAAGAATACTATTGTGGAGATTTGATGGTGTATCAGACAGAGTGGCAAGATTAGTTTTACAACTTTATAGCAGATACCAAATGCAGATAATTCAGGTTTATGCCCCAACAAGTTCTCATAGTGATGAAGTAGTAGAAGATTTTTATATGGATGTACAAAAGGCTTTTGATCAGAGTAAACAACATTTTAAAATTGTTATGGGAGACTTTATTGCTTGAATTGGTAAACAAATGAAAGACAAAAATGCTGTAGGTAATTTTGGTTATGGTAATAGAAATGAGAGGACATAGACTTGTGGAATTTGCAGAAAATGAAAAACTTTGTATTATGAATTCCTTTTTTTGAGAAAAATTGTTAAAAGGAAATGGACATGGAAGCATCCAAATAAAGGTACAGCAGAATTAGATTATATTTTGACTAACAAAAAATACATATTTCAAGATTGTAATGTTCTTAATAAATTTAACACAGGAAGTGATCATCAATTAGTAAGATGTAAGATACATGTTGATGCAAAACTAAAGATTCAAAAATTATTAAGAAAAACAATATTTATAGTTCATATTCCTAATCTTCAAAAACATTCTAATGAATTTAAATTAGAACTTACAAATCGGTTTCAAGTATTAGTGGATTTTGAACATGATTCAGATTTGAAGGATATTAATAGAAAAATAACTGATACACTTTTAAAAACTGCAACAAAGATAGCTGGTAGAAAAAAGCAGCAATTGACCAATAAAATTTCTACTGAGACTAGAGAATTTATAAAGAAAAGAAGGAATATGAGGATATACAACAATGATGCATTAAAAAAGATTGAATATCTCGAATTTTGTAAAATGGTGTGGAAATGAATTGAAAATGATATAAGAAAGTATAATTGTGAACTAGCAAGGAAAGTTGTAGAAGAGAATAAAAGTCTAAAGAGTGTAAAACAACATTTTGGTATTGGGAGGAAATTTATATCTGCAATAAGAAAAAAAGTGGCATTATTACTAAAAAGAGAGATGACATTATGAAATGGGTAAAAGACTTTTATCAAGAATTATATAGTAATAAAAAACAAGTACCTCCTATTTCTATTACATCTTCTGAATTGCCCAGAATTTTAAATGAAGAAGTGAAACATGCATTTAAATGTATGAAGAAAAGAAAGATTCCAGGTAATGATGGAATTATAATTGATATATTAAAAGAAGCAGGTGAAAAAATAGACATTTTTTTTAGCAAAGTTATATACCAAATGTCTAAATGATAAAGATGTACCAGATGATTGGAAGAATGCAGTATTAATATTAATATTTAAAAAAGGTAATAAACAAGATATTAGAAATTATAGACCTATCAGTCTTTTATCAGTTTTATACAAAATGTTTACTAAGATAATTACAACTCGTCTACAGAAAACACCAGATAGATTCTACCAACCAAGAGAACAAGCTGGATTTAAAAGTGGTTTTAGTACAGTAGATCAGGTATCGAGAGAAGTTATAGAAAGGATAAATGAATATGAGTTGCCATTATGCTTTGAATTTGTAGATTATAAAAAGGCATTTGATTCTATAAATATTTCTTCAGTGATTAAAGCATTGGATCATCAAGTATAGATCCAGGATATTGTCATATTTTAAAGAATATTTATAAAAATGCAACAGCAACAATTAGATTACATAATAATAGTAGAAAAATCAACATAGAAAAAAGTGTAAAAGAGGGTGACTCAATATCTCCAAAACTTTTTACAGCACTGCTGCAAGAAGTATTTTGTGGATTAATATGGGAAGCTAAAGGAGTGAAAGTAAATGGAGATTCTTTAAGTCATTTAGATTTTGCAGACGATGTAGTTGTTTTTGCAAATAATGCTTTAGAGCTACAGAAAATGTTGCAGGAGTTATCAGATGAAAGTAGGAAAGTAGGACTAAAGATAAATGTTAAAAAGACTAAAGTAATGTTTAATAGATTTTCTCAAAATATGAAAATAAAGATTGATTATGATGAGTTGGAAGAAGTTAACAGTTACAAATACCTTGGTCAGATTATTAATATAGATGGAAACATAATGGATAAAATTAATCATAGAATTAAACTTGGTTGGAGTGCTTTTGGTAGAAATAACTTGATACTAAAAGGAAATATGCCTATGTGTTTGAAAAGGAAGTTTTTTATTAAATGTGTTTTGCCAGTTCTTACTTATGGATCTGAGACTTGGACAATTAATAGAAGAGCAATACAGAAACTTCAGACCACTCAAAGAAGTATGGAGAGATGCATGTTGGGAGTAACAAGAAGAGATCGAAAATGCAATGTATGGGTAAGAGAACAAACAGGTGTTACTGACCTCATTGAAAAAATTAAAAAGTCTGAAGTGGAGTTGGGCTGGACATATTGCTAGAAGAGATGATAATAGATGGACAATTGAAATTTTGAACTGGATTCCAAGAGATTGTAAAAGACCCAGAAAGAGACCACATGTGAGATGGATGGATGAAATAAGAAAGCGTGCAGGGGTGATGTGGAGAAGAGAAACTAACGATAGGAAAAGATGGATTGAACTTGGAGAGACCTTCATCCTTCAGTGAATTGATAATGGTTGATGATGATATATGGCAACTAAAGATTTAAAACAGGTGCATATAATCTGATTTTGCTTTAAACAATAGGCTTGCAATTAACATTAATTTCATATTTAAATAGGTGATTGCACATCAATCTTCACTTATTGGATACTAAATACAAACACATATCTTTATGTAACACAAAAATGTTGTAGAGTGTTTATGCTTTTTTAAATATGATAGTGTTCAAGATATATCTTTCCATACTTCATACAAAAAAATAGTTAATCGAAATATATATACAAAAATGAATCTACTTATTTGTTAATATAAATTTTAAAAAATTGAATATTTTAAATTAAACAATAATTACTATTCTGTAAAATACATGGATAAGCATTTATTTTATAACGTCTTGCGTGCGATTATAATTACGATAGAATGACAGCCTGTTAAGCTAATTGCGCAGACGCTGTGAGAATGTTATTAATAAATGAATACCTTCGAACAACCACATGATATAGTATTTGTGTAAGAGTAAACAAATACTATATCATGTGGTTGTTCGAAGGTATTCATTTATTAATAACATTCTCACAGCGTCTGCGCAATTAGCTTAACAGGCTGTCATTCTATCGTAATTATTCTGTAAAATATAAATTTAAACTTAGAAAAATGCAACTCTTATATTCAGATATATAAATAGATCATTACTTAACCTAAAATTATATCACTATTTATATCCATAAATAATATATAGATTAAATGAAAAAGAAAAAAAATATCGCAATAATAATAATAAATATAAGCAAATAACCTGAGTAATAGTCTTTAATTACAGTTTTTCTGAAATTGTATCATAGTTATATTGTTTATTTTTTTTTAAATCATGATCTGATGATGCTTTGTTATCCCAAAAAAGTAGAAATATTATGAAAAGCTATAAAATTTCAAAGCACATTTTGTTACTTCCATTAAACTTTCCAAATATCCAAATTATCTTTTCATTCAGAACATATTTGATCTATATCATGTTATAAATGTTCAAACACTATATTCTATACATGATGATACAAAGTAGCTATTCTTTCATTTAGCAAATAATCAATTCATAAAACATTTCAAGTGAACAGATGCTAGTTTTATTCATAACAATGCTATGGAAAATGAAATAATTTTTATATGGGGTATTTAATTATTCATTAAGCTTATAAAATTATATTAATAGGTGACCATAATATTTGTGTACATTTTTCTGTTAAAAGTAGGTAATATTCATTTTTAAAGCAAAGACACCTTATGATGGTTTGAAATATGAATTCTTTCTACAGTACAGACTTTTTTTATACATGAACTTCTATATGTAATATATAGGGAGTTTGAACTCAGACTTTCACATGACCATTAACCATCCATTCTATCTCATTCCACTGATACACTTGATCACACACTTGTCAAAAAGATAAATGGTCCAGATTATCATTTCCACACATATATACAATCAAAGATTAGCTTATATCAAGATATCCAATCTTCATACTTTAGTGGACAGGCTTTGAACCACTCCACCCCACATCTCTTCAGCCATCTGTTTCATTGAAAATATGATGATGGAATGTTCAATGCCCACCTTATATTTTTGACATGTGTGTGATCAAGTGTATCAGTGGTATGAGATAGCATGAATGGTTGAGGGTTGTGTGAAAGTCTGAGTTCAAACCCCCTTATGATGGTTTATAACTTAATAAATCATTTTTGATTACCCTTCATTTTTAAAATAAATTGTGGGCTTTTCACAAATTCTTGATACAATGTGCAGTTTCTGGGCAAGTATTGTTGCTTTTCATCCCATCATTTTGTCCAGTTAACTATATACTTTTAAAATAAAAAAAAATAAAATCATATAAAGAAATTTAGACGTGTTTTTGTCGAAGCTAAAACAAGAAAGAGAGAGAGAGCTATGGTTTTTCTATTCACTTCTATTTATAACTTTTACTATTGATGTCAGAGTAACTATAACAATACCTTTTTTAACTCTTTAGTAAATTCCAACCAGTGTCTCTCAAATAAGAATTTTATTATATAAAAAATAAAATAAGTATTTTGGAATTATTACATATAACAAAGATTGTCATTTCATAATACAAATACCATTTTTCCATTCTAAACAATACATTTTCACTATACTATACTGGAAATATATTTTCATACATATTTTTTCAATACAATACCATACAAATAAAATACCAAATATATTTGAGACATTAGACAAACTTAGTTGTATTCCTTGTAATTTATTATCATAAATTCAGTAATAAAAGTACATATAATAATAAAATAATAATTTTATTCAAAGTATTATGCTTTATTATTCACATATCCATTTTAAAATGAATAAAGTTTATTTACAATCTTATACAATTGTCATACTCATAGATGAACATATTCACCATCAAAATCAAACAAGAAAAAAAATTATGACTGACATTTTACCACATACTGAAACTCATCTCAAACATCAGTACATACAATATATTGAGTTATGTATTAGACCATTAATAAAAGTGGGATTCCACTTTTAATTTTATAAGATGGTTGCCTTGACAACAGTTTGAAATTATTGATTGTTATTGATATTGGAATGGTCTAAGTGTTGACTGGTTTTTAATGATATATGTATATAAAAGCTAGTATAAAATCCTGGAAGTGCATTATATTAATTAAATATGCTCCAAGATGTATGGTTCCCAAGCATATAAAATTTCCCACTAAACTATACATAGGATTTTAAAGATTGTTTTTCCAGTCATCAAAATATACAATCTTATAAGCATAAATATTCAGTAAAGCAAAGGGATTTAAAATATAGTATTCCAAATGCACAGTACTGTGCAAAAATAAATATAATTTCAAAAAAATGTTTTAGCTTATATTAATAGTGGCATTATAAGTTCTGTTTTGCCATGACCTTATATAACAAAATATATTTGAGGATCTTATAAAATATTTGGCAGCACTCTTTTCTAAAACAAGCACTGCTACATTAAAATAAGTTTTCTTACCAAAAAAGTGCTGCACACTAAGTATTATAAATTCACAACTATTTAGATAATGTGAGCAAAGATAAAATCTCATAGCACAAATATTTAATCTATACTATCTAAAGATTTAGAAAACAGAATCTCCAGGTGCTATATGTTGTGAATATACTTTTCGCTCTCATATATTTAACAAGCATCACATATTTTATTCATAGCAATAATGATGACTTTAAAAAAACTATTTATTCATTTCAGATTATTTAGTATATATAATGAACAAAGATCACATTATAATCAAATCTTCATCAAAAACTAAACTTATATAACAAAAGATCTTAAAAAGAGAGTGACACTATTCCCTTTTTTTGTTTTTGATGTTACTTTTATTGTATCTTTATTTATATGATTTCAAAGAATATGCGGCCGTTATTCAATATATTTATAATAATTTTATAATGATTTGAAAAATTCCAGACATATATAAGATGCATGAAATTTGAATAATACATAACAATAGTTTTTTTGCAAAATATATTTTAAATATAGATATTGTATATAAATAATGCTGAAAAAACACCAACATAGAACCATACATAATTTAAAAGTAGGGCCACTGTAGGACCATCATTGTTTAACAAGAAGTTATTCTTGCAACTGTTACTGTATTCATTTTTAGGAGAACTTCATCTATTGGAGCCATGATAAATGTATTTTTTATATATAACTTCCTTTTAATTTATCACCACCCTCAGAAAACAGAGCTAATATGAAATTTTAAACAAATTTCATCATTATAGGAAGAAACAAAAATAATATTGTCATAAAAAGTATTGGAGAAATTAAAATTCATTGTTAATTTAAATCATTTTTGTTTGTTTTTAATTCTATATCCCAATGCAGTGTGGCTATGATACCTTCTATATTTGGTTCCAATCCCCTCTAACATACATTATTCATCACGTATAACAACTCGTATTTTGTTGATAAACTTTGATTTGAATAAAATATGTATTGTTTACTGAACTGCAAGTGTACAATACTTTTTGATCACATGCACACACAGTATATATATATTATAATGGTCATGGTGTGGGTGATCCATAGAGTCTTACCGCATCTGCAGTACAGGGCGCCACTAGGACATTTGAACCTAGAAAATTTATAGAGTAGGCAGATACACACTGTTAAAAATCCAACTTTTATTTTATTGACCATTTGCCCTCACCACTAGCTCATGGAGTAGCAGAGGTTTTAAATTATATTTATTAAAAAAAATAAACTAGATAACTGCCAGTACTAATAACACAGCAGATTTTATTAACGCACATTTAAAATTGAGGAATAAAATTTATATTTATATTTTAATACTAATTTTTAAATTTAAATTACTATTTTAAATAGACTGCACAGATGAACATTTTAATAATATTTTGCTTGAGCATATTGAGTATAGATAGGATACATAGATTTCTCACAAAAAAAAAACTTATCAAGACACTCATTTAATCTCAGACTAAAAGTTCATAGCCAAATCAACACCTGCTTCCAGATATATAGTCTCAACCAATGCAATATGAAGATGCTAGCATAAAATTGCGCTGACAGGAATGTGCATCTAACAGCGTGATATTATTTGAAGGACATGATCCTCATCCAGTACAGGAATGGGCATCTGTCTGGTGAAGGAATCATGTATATAAATTAATTAAAGAGTGCTACGTATGTGGGAGAGCGGTCTTTTCTGCCGACTTATAAATCCCTGTTTATAGAGCTAGAAGGGGTCAATGGTGCAGGAAATATGTCTTTGACCATTGCAACGATATGACTGCCTCTTTGGGGTCATGCATTAAGTTGGGCACGTTGATCTGTATGCTAAACATGCTTCACATTACATTGATATAAACACCCATATATCCCTCCACAAGCATCATCCTAACTATGAAACAAATAGCCTGAAATTAACCCCTTAAAATAAACATAAACGAATTTAAACATAGTTATTAATTTTTATTCATGCATCTATCTACACCCAACTTTAATTTGATACATTTTAATTAACACTTAACACACACACACACACAAAATAAAAAGAAATGGAAATGATTGCTTAAACAGATGCATAAAAAATTTACTAATAATTAATTCTGAATTTTTTAGGTCAGATAATAGTTCTTATTTTTAGCTATTAATTGCAAATTCAGGAAACATTCCTATTAGATCAACACAAGAGTTTATACTTTACGGATTGAGCAGATTGAGAGGTCCATCTTCATGATCACTTTCGTAGATTGTTTGTCCTTCTTTGAATGAAACCACTACTTGCCATGCATTTGGTCAGGAACTGTCATCCAGAGGCCTCAGCTGGTGTCTGGAAATTAAATTTATTGCAGACTTCTACATTGCGAAATCTGCAATACAGCTACAGTTCATATATATAGCTTAATAGTCAGCATCTAAGACAACCACAATTATAATAATCATTTGGCTTTTATATTTTTATTAGCCTCTTATCATCAAATCTTCAGATTCAATGAGCAAGACATCACTAATCCTCTCGTGTTTCATTTATGGTCCATGCTATCATTTCGTGCTTGCATTGGTCATTTAATTTCTTTTTATTCTCTTATCTGACCATTTAATTATTCGAGTGCCCCAAGGGCTAGTGTGCTTTAGAACAATCATTTAATTAATAAAACAATCATTTCCATTTTCTAAGATTATAGAAATCAACACTATTTCTATTTTCAAAAATATCAAATCTTTACATCTTTACTTTTTTTACAAAAAAATACTTTCAAATATTTTTATTTTTAACATAGTTTTTAAAGTTTCCCATCTGTGCGATATATATACATTAAACAACTTTTAATTTTCAGTTTTTATGGTTTTTTCTTTTTAATAAATCAATTTTTATTTACGATTTTTTTATTTTCATTTTAAAATAATGTAACGGCACAATATATATATATATTCTCATATGTATATAGTATACATAATTATTAATAATAAATACAAGATACCTATGTTTATAAACTGTATGCTTGTTCATTCATTCATATTTAAGCCAATAAACATCACATGATCAGAAATTTGCCTGTTTCATTCATATTTACTTGAAGATAAAAATAAAATTTTTACTGTACAATAGTCTTAGTTTTTTAAATAAAATAAATAGCAAAATAGTAGATTTTCATCACTATAAACATACTCTGGATGATATTCTTTTCTTCAATAACATTTGCCCCTATGGAAATCATAGCAGTCATTAAAAGCAGAGTACAGCCTTTCTAGTTGCCTTGAAATTTTATAAGTCTATATTGGCCTCAGAATCTATACAGTCATCTTAATTTCCATTACCCATTTTCGGATTCCTGATTATATTCATCAAAATTTAAATTTTCTGACAATATAATAAATTGATACCTTTCATAAATAAATTGATACCTTTTATTTTATCATTTAAGAAAAACTTGATAAAAATATTTCAAGAAATTTTTAAAATTTCAAAAAAATGTTTGTTTTACACATAAAAAATAATTTATTACATGAAATACTGTACCACATCAAAATTTCAGAATAACTTGAAAAGTTTATTAATAAATACGATTGAGTACAGTACTGCAGGATAAAAAATGGCTACTGCTGTATTACTAAAATTATTATTAGTGGTAGTAATATAGGGGATCTGAAAAATCATCATGTCCCACACATAGTTGCAATTAGTGCTTGGTTTATATTAAGATAGCATATCTTCAAACTTTATTGGAATGGCTTCAACCTACTCCACCCTCCAACTCTTCAGCCATCCATACCATTGAAAATCTCATGATGGAATACTCAAATCCATTGTTGATGCCAACATTATAGTCATGCCTATGTTGATATTAAGTCATTCTGACACTCATGTATAGGACCTTATTTATTTAAATACACAGAAGAGGGATAGACAGGATATAGGCTGAATTTGTAATATTTGAAATACAAGTATACTTTATATACTTGAAGTCTAGATGAATAAGGGGCATTTGAAAGGTCATTATCTCCCACACAAAGATATAATCAGTGCTCAGTTTATATTAAGGTAGCAAACTTTCAAACTTTAATGGAATGGCTTCATGTACTCCTCCTATAACTCTTCAGTCAACAATACCATTGAAAATTTGATGATGGAACACTATTATCTCTTGTTGATGCCAATATTATAGCCATGCCCATGCTAATCTTAAGTCATTCTGACCTCTCATGTATAGGACCTTATCCATTGAAATACACAGAAGAGGAATGGGCAGGATAGAAACTGAATTTGTAATATTTGAAATACAAATATACTTTTTATGTATATATACTTGGATTCTAGACGTAATATAGGGGATTTGAAAGATCATCTTCCACACATATATACAATCAATTCCCAGTTCATAGTAAGATAGTAAATCTTCAAACATTAATGAAATGGTTTCAATATACCCCACCCTCCAACTCTTCAGCCATTCACACATATCTATAAGTTGTGTGACTACAAATAAACTATCTCCTATAATCCTATCTGATCTAAAACCTCCTTGCATTTTCCTCATTATATTACTTTCTTTCATCCATTTTGCCACTCTTCCAGTCACCGAAAATGCGAAAACTTTATACAATGCTGACATTATTGCTATCAGCCTATAATTGTTTTTTCTATGATCCTTACCATATCTTTTACATAATAGCCTTACTCTTATTTTATTCCAGCTGTCTGGAAATTCTTTCTTCTCCATCTTATTAAAATATGATAACAGATTTAATATTGCGCCATTTCCTTAAATCCATCACCATTTCTGTTACCCATCCATCTAAACCTCTTGCCTTTCCACTTTTCAATTTCTTCCCTGCCTTATTCAATTCATTTTTTGTAAAACTAATATTTTCATAATTATGTGCTTTTATGTTCATTATCATTTTGTCCTTCACATCTAACATCTTTTCTCTATCCACTACATAATATTTAAAAGTGTTTTAAATTCTTTTCTATAACTACACACTTTTTCCTAATCATTTAGTAATACTATTTCCCCACCCCCTACTTTTTGTCGTTTAATATATTTCCAAACCTTTTTACTCCGATCTTTTCCACTTTTATTAATACCCTCCGATAATTTACTATTTAATTTCATTCTCTCTATATAATTATTTATTTTAGTCAAAGTCTTTTTTAAATATAGTTTTCCCATTTAATATTTTCCACTTTTTTTGTTTTTAATAGCACATTTATATTCTCTGCATGCTTTTTTCTCTCTTTTACACTTGTACTAATTTTCACTTTTCTATTACTTTTATTCTTCTGAATAATTCTCACCTAAAACCATATTTGCCACTTTTTCTACTTCATCACACCACTTCTTATATTCTCCCCAACAAACACTTCCACAATTTCTTCTAATTTTATTTTATATTCTTCTAACTTATTCTTGTCATTCATTCTCCTATCCTTTCTACTTTTATTACTATTTTCCATCACATTACTAACCATTTCTGTTATAAAAAAATTATGATCACTCTGACACACTCTCTATTATCAAATACTTTAATTTTCCACATTTTATTCATTCCCTCTTTTTCTATTAATACATAAGCTATTGTGTGAAATATATTATTTCTAGACCCTATGTATTGCTCCTCATAAATATTTGATAAATTTCCAATGCTCAAATTAAGTCTTTGACAAATTTTTTTCAAAAGCTGTCCATTCTTGTTATCCACACGATCAATTTCTCCAATAAGCCCATTCATATCCTCTGTAACTATTATTCCCCCCCCCCTTTTGAAGCTCTGTATATCCTTAATTAGGCATCATATATGCAATTATTCCACTCCATTATACTTTGACTATCTCCAGTGGTCATATATACTATAGCCACTATCTATTCTTCTCCTCCTAACTTGACATCAAAGCACAAATGTTCTTGACACTTTACAGTATTTAAATATTTTTTTGACATAACTCTTATACCACCATCCATTTATTCTTTGTCGTTTCTATTTATACTCTGCCATACCAAATTTTTTAGTGAAGGTTCTTTTTTTCTTAGACGTGTTTACACTATTGCTAATATCTCAAGCCCTTCATTTTCTTGTCTCCTACCATCTTGCATTTTCAAATATCCAATTTGAACAATTTCTTTCTTTCTTACTACCATTTTATAAATTCTTTTGACTCTTTTATAACCATTCCTTTTCCACATTTACATTTATATCTAAATCAGCTACTCTTTATTTATTTCTTAATCCCTTCCATTCTTAAACTTTTTTTTTGATATTATAATTTAACACCCTGCCCCCCCCCCTATAAATTTCCCGAACTATAATATTTTTTATAAATCAAACTCCCTAATGCTTCATTTCCTTGTTTTGCTAAGTGCAATTCATCTTTACTATACAACTTCCTCCTACTAATAAAGTAATTCCGCATATCCACAAACATAACATTATTTCTCTCACACAATTTGTTCAGTCTCTCATGCCCTATCAAATACATACCTATTGTTGAATCTTGATAGTAATCCAACTACTCCTATTCTCGATTTAACCTTATTCAAATTATTAATCAATTCTTTGTCCTCATCCATTACCCTTTCCGATGGCTCTAACAAATTATTTGTCCTTATCATATCATAAACATCTCTACTCCTTTGTTTACCTGATCTGTAACATCCCGAATTGTAGCTACAGGCAAACATATTCTTACATACCTATTTCTATTTTTCCTTGCAATTACATCTCCATATCTTCTAGTTAGCAAGTCCTTTATCAAGACTTTCATAGTTCACTTTCTCTACTTCATCCGTAACATTCTCTTCTATCTTCTGGACTTTCTTATCTACTTCTTTCTTGTCATTTTTATTGATTAATTCCTTGATCTGCTTACATTTTTGTCTAATTCTCTTAATTTTACTTCTACATCCTTTATCTGTTCCTCTATCTTACTCATACATCCCCTAATTATCTCTATTGGACTACTTACTTTGTCATCCATATCTCTTGTCACTCCACTAATATATTTTCTAATCTATATTCCTTATCTACATTTTTTCTCCATTTCTCCTGACTTTTTCTTTAATCTATCTACACTTATAAACCATTATTTCATATTTTTTATCACATTTATACATGATCTACATAGCCATATATCTTATACATCATTCCTAGTCTTATTTAAGCATTTCAAATGAAAAACCTTATCACTTATCATACACTCTACTAAAGCATGCTTAATTTCTTTCTGACCATCATACATACACTGTGGGATACAAATGCATTCCATATTTTTTTTTATTTTTCAATTCCCCTATTATATATTTAAATTTATGATTTTTCAACAACTCTTGAAACCTTTATACAAAAGGAAAAAAACTTTTTTTTTTTAAAATGGTAATTGATAAACATTTGCTCCTCTAATCCTACACCTCAAACGTTATCTTCTTTCTCAAATAAATCACTCTCTTACTTAAATTGAAAATTTTTTAAATAGCAACCCTCTTAAAATTCAACTAATCTTATGTATGACTTAGTTTTAATGCCGCCTTGCAATAAACACACCCACCTACGCACACACTGCTTTTTCCTTTTATATTTAAAATGGCACATCGAATCACTTTCCAAACGTTAGGAATATTTTTCTCGATCTTTCCAAATCCAATTAAATCTATATCTGCGCTCTAACTCTCTTATTTCATCCACTCATTAAGCTAATATTCTCCCGCATCTGAACATTTTCCAGATGATATTAAAAATATATAAAACTTTAATTTATCTTGCGTAACAAATCATCCACATTGTTAACATTTATTTGGCCATTGCTATGTACTATGTGGCATCATCTAATGAGTAGTACTTGAATTAAAGCAGTATATGTTCTTCATATAAATTAAATATCATTTTTAACTATTAATTAAATTTTCAGTTTATGTACTAGATCATTTTATTGTAGATGGTTTCAATGATTTTTTCTTTTTTTTATTCGTAGGTATCTCAGAAGATGTAAAACCATATTTTGAACAAGTACTTAAATTGAAAAATAAGTGTTTTCATTATTATTTAATAGCGTATTTATATCCATTGTTAAAGATTCCTAAAAAGTAAGTTTGCATAATGGGATATGCTATAAAGAAAGCTCATTTGATTTTTGATAACGACACACACTTATTAAATATAACAAAGTTTGGAAGATATTATTACTAAAGATTGTTATGTCAGCTTATAGAACAAACGTATAGAAAAGGATTATTTTAAAGGAGACTAAAAACGTTTATTAGGTTCTTTTTACTAATTTTTTTTCTCATGTGTCATAGCATCAGCCGGAAGCGAGGCCGCTAACCCGGGATAACTGCTTATAAAGTAGCTGTCACTAACCTCTCGACCACCAATGCTTGACTACTAAAATTTTTATTCTACCATATAATACTAAGATATTAATTTCCTTAAATGGTTAATAATTAACATATATTCATGGGGAAAAAATTTAAATGTCTGATATTAATTTAGATCCAATCATTATACTACCTTATATTTTGGTAAACTGAAATATACCAACAACAATATTTACTAAGGCAATAAACCTAAAGCATGTGCGGTTGAAAATGCGAAGGCAGGGACCTCAACAGGTCTTAAACACAAGCATACTATCGCATTTTCAACCGCTCATGCTTTAGGTTTATTGCCTTAGTAAATATTACTTGAGCGTTAAATAAATTTATAATTACAACAACAATAATAAAGTAAAAAGAACTGCGCTTTAAATTTAAATATGTTAGTATATATTATATAAAAAAATCCATTTTGTAAAAACTCAATTTTTTCTTTCTTATAGTTATGCTTCTAGAAAATATTCTGCACAGAGTAACATTTATTTCTATCTTTGAATTAGTTAAATATTTATGATCATTTTAAGCATTTAATATTTCCATTTTAGTACATATTTTTGAATCGTATGCATAAATGCATCTGAAAAATTTAAATGACCATGAACACACACGTCTGGCTAAACCAGTACTTTAGTTGTCCAAGTCAAAAACTATTACACATCTTTATTATTTATTAAGTATTTATCAATATAAAATTTACATTTGTGAATAAAATTATAGTAATTTGATATTAATAAATACTGAAAAAAATGGTAAAGACATATAAAAAGTTGTGACATGGATCAGTTGAAAAATGCTAGTTTAGTATGAAATGCATCTTGGAAGATCACTTTCTAATGTCTATTTATAAGGTTCAAGAAAGTTTGGTGAAGTGAAGGTTTTAAGTATATTTAAAAGATAAAACTGTGAAGAAAGGAGTTCAAAAAAAAAAAAAAAAAAGAAAGGAGTAACGATATCATGCAATTATAATTTAATAATAAAAAAATAATAAGAAAAAATATGATAATCTTTAGACTGATAAATAATTAACAATTATCATTAATATATTAATCTACAATGGATATTGTCAAAAATGAGATTACAGAATAGTGAAAGTGAAGTTTCTTAATAATACTGTTAAAATATGTTCATTTTGTTAACAAAGTTAGCAAGGTTGTCAATGCCCATTATCTTACTCTAATTCCAATAGATTTAAAGTTTTTTCAAAGAAATGTAATTTAATATAAATAATACATACAATATGTATAGTAAGAAAATCTTGTTTAATATTTTAAAATAAATATGCTAAATATATCCAAATAGAAAGCTGAGTATGCTTTCAACTAATTAGTAGTCATAATCATAACTATTATTATCCAAGAGGAATATCTTAATTGGTAAAAAGAAAATCAATCTCCAGTCATGCACTGTTTATAAATGTATATTAAAATCTTCGTGCGGTCATCCACCCAATAATAGTTTAAAGGCATAAGTGAATCAAACAGTGCTTAATAATAATAGATCTACCTATATATAATGATTTGAACAAAATTATGGAGATGAGCAGCAAATAATAATAAATAAAAGAGGATATTAAATATAATAAATAATAATAGATCTACCATTATCTTGTATATATATATAATGATTTGAACAAAATTATGGAGATGAGCAGCAAATAATAATAAATAAAAGAGGATATTAAATATAATAAATATAATATTACCTACAAGATGATACAAAAAAAAAATCAATTAAATACCCGTTATTAAAGTTCAATACAAACATGGAAAAAATTAAATTTATATATTCTATATTAAATATTAAAAAAAAAGATTTATTAAATTTTGTCGTTTAGCTCTTATCCTATTCATCGTTCATCCTGTGAAACCCTTTATATAATATTAGCTTTGTAAATACTTATCATTGTAGTTATAGTGGGTGTAACAGAAATGATAGGATAAAAGCTATTATTTACTTAATCTAAGAAAACAGTATAATGATTTTTCCACTATTGCTTAAGCTCGTAATAGACCACACTAGATGAGAGAGAGAGAGAGAGAGAGAGAGAGAGAGAGAGAGAGAGAGAGAGAGAGAGAGAGAGAGAGAGAGAGAGAGAGAGAGAGAGAGAGAGAGAGAGAGAGAGAGAGAGAGAGAGAGAGAGAGAGAGGGAGGGAGGGAGGGAGGGAGAGAGGGGGAGAGAGAGAGAGAGAGAGCTAGCTGTTCTTATCTTATTCATTTAAACTATTTATTTAACTACAACTATTTTTACGCTATAAAGTTTTAAAGAAATTTGTCATTTTAAACCAGTAATTTATATGAATTCGTTTTGAAAATGCTTAATTTCAATTATGGCCTAGTAATATGTATAATAATTGAGGATTAAGCTTGTAATTTTTGTCCAAAACAATAAATCTCACTAAGAAACCTCTTAGTAATCTGTTGGTAGTTTGGTTTATTATATTTCTTCTTTAGCAGCTAGATTTTTTTGACAGCTTATCTACTAACAAAAATTCCAACTAAAAAATAAATTTACTAGCGACTTTATTAAATTCTTCAATTCTTCCATTATAGATATAAATTTGGGCAGTCATTAACATAGTAGTAGTTCATAATTTGTATCTCCAGTTACATCGATCAGTTATTGATAGACCCCATTTATGAAGCAGATGAGAATATCGATCATGAGATTTCTGGAATCTAATGATGAGAGTATATAGGAAGGTGAAACAAGTGATTTTGTTAGATCAGAAAAAAGAAATTTCCTTGGAACATCATAAAATTTCTATTTTTATCTATAATTCTTCAATTGTAGATTTTTGGTTGAATATTCAAAAGGAAGATTTTGATTTGAGAGGAGTTTTAGCTGGTTAAATTATATCTTGAGTTATTGGCAAGTCCGATGTGTTTAACAATATTTTTATATACTTTCTGTGAAGCAAAGTCTCTTCTGATTTCTAGAATAGAAATATGTAAAAATCAGGAAGCCATTATAAAAGAGTAAACTGAGGTATGCCATAAATACTATTTATTAAAATTAAAAATTTTAGAGGTTTTTTTTATACTAATATTAATATATAAAATTAAAAGCGTATGAAGCGCTTGAAAGAGAAGCTATACAGAGAGCAAAAAATATTAAACGCTAAGCGCTTTCGAGGCCGTTTGCCTCATTGAAATATAATATTGATGAGATTAATATGCATGGATAATTAAATAAAGATACTGGAGCCCTTTCATAATATTTCTTATCATCTCTTATTCTATTTCAAATTTGAAAAAAAAAATTGCATTCAATATGGACTATGATTATTTAAGAAAGACTAAAAGATTTTAAAAGGGGCCAAATATTTTAGAAACTTATTGGTATTGTAATAGGGTAACTACGGTTAGTTTGGAGGTTTGTTTCTTGGATTAAATTAACATTAAACTATGCCTGCACAATATATGGGTATAAACAAAATTGTAGCATAATTAGCTTGGATTGAGAACATTATTGTGTTTTGATTTTAGGTTCATAGCTTTATAGTTAACCAAACAGGTAGAAGGTAGCTGCTGGGAAGTTGCATTAGACCTAAGATCAGGATGCAGTGCTGTCAGATCCAAGGCCACATGCTAGAAACTAGTTTGGGGATATTGAATGAGTAGGTACTAGATAGGTATTTTATGCACAAACCATCTAATATTCATTGATTACTATGATATGCACTGGGTAACACTACTGTATGGAAAGTTTGCTACTGGCTTAAAACATAAAAATCAGTGAGAAAGATGCATAATGTTTGAATAAACTATGTTTAAAGACATGGTTCTCTATTATTTCGGAGGAATAAATATGTTGTTTCAATGTCACCTAATATTATTATATCACGGTAAATTAGAATAAAAAAATATAGCAGTGACAAAAGTACTAATATTAGATCTACCATAGCAGTACATCTTTCTGCTGTCATCACAGCCACAAAAACAAATGATT
Source organism: Epiperipatus broadwayi (assembly GCA_028023455.1). Classification (NCBI taxonomy): domain Eukaryota; kingdom Metazoa; phylum Onychophora; class Udeonychophora; order Euonychophora; family Peripatidae; genus Epiperipatus; species Epiperipatus broadwayi. The sequence continues at coordinate 4,945,619 of JAQFVV010000092.1, forward strand.
AACGGAATGTCAAATAATAAGAAAAGTTAGACCCAATCTGGAAACACCATATACATCATTTATCATAATGGCTGGTAGTAATGAAGAAAATTTGCAAAAAAATACAAGGTAGTATTGATATTAATAACTCCTACAGAATCAATAAAACCGTGACATAAAGATGACTAGAGATATGGAATTCCATCTTTAAGTATAGCAATGACTAGAAAAACCTCTTTAAAAAAATGATTTTCTCAAAATTAACATCTAACAACGTTAAAGCTTGAGCAGAAAAGCGATTTAAAGCGGAATAACCACTAGCGCTATCTCCAAACAGATAACCATAGTAGAGAGCAAGACTGATAAAGGAAGAGTTTTAATAGCTCTCAGTCATGTATAAATAGTAATACGATGACACTATCTCTAGTCAAAAAAGAGCAAATCAGAATTTTGGAAATAGTAAAATGAAACAAAGGTTCTTAAAAATATAAAAAACTTGCCGAGATTTTAATTGATAATTTTTCTTTGCGGAGTTCAGAAGTCAAATTAAGTAGCAATGCATTTGCGCATGTTTTATTTAATAGCAAATATGCTCTTTCAAGAAAATTGTGGAGTGATGTCACAGAACAAAGAGATATAAAATAGATATTAAATTAGATAAACTCTTAAAATAAGGTTAAGTATAATGATAAAAGTATCAGAAAAGTCTGCCCATAGTTTAAATAGAATCGCGTTAAAGCAATTACGCATATTTTAGATAAAAAAAATTAGGCGTCGATTATTATACTTTAATTAAATATTACTAAACTGCTAAACAATATAATTGTAATTGGAAGGATAAAAAAGTAATTTATAATTAAAAAAATTTAATTAAAAAATATAATTAAAAAAATATTTTTTTACAAAATGTAAGAAAATAAGCCGAGGAAAATTAACCGTAGATATTTTTCAGATTAGCAGAATAATAAGGTAAAAATAAAACTTCATGAGAAATGTAAGGATTAAAAGCAGAAATTCAATGATTGACAAGGTTTTAGAATTATTAAGTGATTAGGATTACAAAAATGATAGTTATTTGCCCATAGAAGTCACTTTAGTTTTATTTTTTTGATGGACTGAAAATAGTATGTAAAGCTAAAAAACCCCCATAATCTTATTGAACCAGTGGCTTACATTTTTTTAATAACAAAGATATAACATTTTGCACAAATGAAGTATTTCGGTCTCATCTGGAACAATGATTCAAAAATTCTTCTGACTGCTTTTCAGAATGTATCTGCCAATCAATTTATTTCTATTTAGTTTGAATTATCTAGCTTTTTTTTTTTTTTTTTTTAAGTGTCATAGCATCGGCCGGGATGCGAACCCGCAACCCGGGCAACTGCCTGCAAGTGCAAGGCAGTCGCGCTGACCTCTCGACCACCAATGCAAGACTGAATTATCTAGCTTGAAGAAACTAAAGCAGTTCTTTGAAATTTAAAAACCAAACAGCTGTAGCTCCCTGTTGACATGTTCCTAGAAGTCTTGAATTGCAATAAAGTTACGTTTAAACGCTTAAAAGTCAATCTATTAAATTTTATAAATGTAAAATTAGTAAATTAATTTATTTTATTTAGCATTACAATTTAGTTAAAAGGTATTTTTTAAATGAATTTATTAAATAAAATATTTGAGGATTTTAAAGGATCATTATAAATTATTTATTTGTTAAAAATGGTTGTAGAATTTTTAAAATGATTCAGTTTAAGTATAATATTAAAGATTTGATATTATTATTTTTTTCTCATTTAAATCAATATCTAAAATTTATGTATGTGGAATAAACTCACATATTTATGATTGGCTGCTATTCCATATTACCATAGGAACAGAAATTTCTTTCCATAAAAACTTAAAAAAATGAAGAGTTTTGAGTAATGGTAATGAATTAAGATACCAGATAACCAGAGACTATAAATATGATCTTTTGGCAAAATTTAAATCATTCTTTGTTAAGCTATAATGTATCCAGAATCTGGTGGAATTAAATTTTAAAATAGCCATTTTGAATGCTTTCTTTAAAATAACAAAGTTTAGCCTCTCTGACAAAATGTATCTTCTTAATAAATAGATAAACTACAAGGACAACAAGGATTATTACCAAATACTATTTTAATATGAATCCAATTTTCTGTCTCCAGCTATTAATGAAATTTGGAAAAATTGCTTATGGGATATTTGTTGTAACACCAATCAAATCATTTGTCTCTTCTTTCAAAATAATTTTGAAGTAACTTGTTTGGAAACTATAGTTATTGCCTGCCTATGAATTAATGAAAGTTAAAATTTTTTACAATATAAATATAAATCAATGTATAAATTAGAAGCTTTGGTGATACGGTTTAATTTTTAATGAAGATCAACAAAGTTAACTCAGTCTATGGATTATAATTTATTTTCTAGGTCTTATAAATTATTAAAATGGCCTAGTTACAGCAAAATAAATTAAGTATGTTTAAACCAAAGAATTATTAATTTATTGCCTTTAAACTACCAGATAAATGCTATCCATAAGGTTATTAGAGTACAAATGTTCTCCAAAGAATTAAATCACTCGTTTTACATAAAACTACAATTCAATGTCTGTCATATAATAATAGATTTATGCATTATGAATCACATAGTATGAAAATATGGTAAATATCACAAATTGATAAGTAGACATTCTTAAATGGATTGATCTGCTAACTAACTAATTCGGAGTAGGATTACTGTTTTATTAAATCTTTTAAAATCATTATATTAAGTGTTACTATAGATCGAAACCGGCGAAATGAATTGCCTTGTACTTCTGATGTAACGTATAATGCATATATTAATCTATTGCCAGTAAATTATAAATGTTAGAATAATCTGCAAAAGTATACATATTTCCATAGGATATTCAAAACCATTCGTGAAAGTAGGATTATATATTTGGTAAATTATTCAATAAACTTTGTTCAATTATTGAATTTATAGTTATTATTGAGATTAAGGTAGTAATAAATAAATAATAAAGTTATCGAGACAATGCTGACATAGAAAGATACAGGAATAACTTTATATTATTATTAATCACATTGTATATGAGTGAAATATATATGATTTATATTTTACTTTGGAGACATGTCGCATTTAGTTAAACTAATTTATAAACTTCGATAAACCTGTTCAGGCTTAATTTATTTTATATTTTATTTCCTTGAATTCAGCCTCAGATTAATAGGTAGCTAAATATCTTGAGGAAATGATTAAATCATTAAGAAATATTTTTCTGTGCGATGCATATGATATTTGTATAATATGAAATGCTATACTATGCAATAAAGCATTCTCTTAGTATTAATAAAATAAATCATATTTGTTAGTCAAGATATACTCACATGATCACCATTTCTTATGCTTGCTTATAACTACTATATGGAGAATTTTGTCTGTTTCAAGATATATTCCTAACTAATTATTGAAACTTTAAACATAATATAAGCATAGCAATTCCTTCTAGTCATAATGAATGAAGCTATGTATTTTGTATAGCATTGTTAGGAGTAAGACTTTAAAGCTCTCTTCAGCTATTCACTCTATCTTAAACAACCGATACACATAACCACGCATGTGAAAAAGATATTTCGTGCTGAATTAGGATGGAATAGATAGAAGACTATCCATTAAAGTTTGAAGTTTTACTATTTTTATATAAACCGAGCACTGATTATATATATGTGTAAGAGATGATTATCTGGACCAACTGATGAATGCTGGTTCAGCACCAAGTATGTATATTAGAGATCATTTATCTTTTTCACATGTGTGGTCACGTGCATCGGTTGTATGAAATAGAGTGGATAGCTGAAGGGAGTTTGAAAATCTGGGTTCAAATCCCCTATATTACACCTAAACTGCAAGTATATAAAGTATACTTGTATTCAAATATTATATTATTAGTAATACTAGATAAATAAATTTGCTTTCTCTCAAAGAGTTAAAGAAATGACCTGCTCTTGTAGAATGAGGTTGTTAATCTAAAAAGATAATTAGGGACCTTGTAAAACATTCTTATCCTCCTATAAGCAAGGTTAGATTTTGACTTAATTGTGTTCAGCCCTCTCCATTAGGGTACCTTGTCTTTGCAACACTTTAGACTTTCCCACATAATCGTAACTCAAGATTAGTTTATTCACTAAAAACAAAAAATATTTATTAGTAATGTTATAAAATTTTATTAAAATTCGTTTATTATTTACTTATAATTTTGTTATTTTGTTTTTATACCTATCATTATTGAAATCATCGTCTTTACTTAATATTGAAATAAAAGGTCATACTTCCAAGCTGTTGAATTACATATTAATTTATGAAATTTATATACACCATTTATTATTACTATTGCTATCTGAAATACAAATTATTAGGGTAGAGTGACGTACAATAAAATCTCTTTTACATTTATCATACTTAGAATAATTTAATAAACTTTAGATCTATACATCTTTTAATTGAACGATTAAGATTGATTTCGTTAAGAACCTTATGCTAATTAATTGGTTGGACATTATATTTAATTTAGAACTGAGAAAGTTAATTTGCTAGCCTCATTTGTAAGTACATATTACTTTGTATCAAAGTAGTTCTTAAACATGAGATATCATAACAAAATATTGGTATTTAAGAATACAGTAAGATTATTATTATACATCTATAAGAATACCCTGAAAACGCTATTGTTCATAAATTCAATGTATTATTAAATTCTGCAATAGTTATTATTATTTATATTATGTAGAAAATAAGCATGCATTCATTTTAATTTACTTTTTGTAGAGACGCAAACCATATAAAACGCACTTCAGACAAAATGCGCTCATCTCAACCTGTTGTCTTTTATTCCTATCTGATTGCGACATAAACTTTGGATTACATTATATAAGCTTAAAGGGCCATTAGTCTGTATGCAAACTCAGGGATGATAGTGTAATTTAGACTACAAGCATGTATGTGAGCGTGTCTATGTTATTTATGAAGGATTTTAATTGTAATATGAACTAGACGGCTAACCTTACATTTATATATATGTAACAATATTATAAATCGATGCCCGTATGTCTTCGAAGCAATATTAATAATCTTATAATTAAATATTAGTAAATACAGTAATCAAAAATTTTGAAAAAGACAAAAAATATAATCTTCACTTAGGAGCGCTTTCGACTATCCTCGTAGTCTCTGTCAACTAATTCTTTGAAAGGTTAACTGTCCCATAATTCTGTGATCTTAACGTTTGTTGCCTGCCTATTGATTAAATCCTGCTTGTATTTATATATTAGCGTAGCTTCCTTTAATTTCCTTATATTGTTATTTCTTTCAGTTTGCAATATTTTTACATTATTATAATTAAAATTAAAACCACATATACATGATTTACTGTGATCGTAAAAAACGGAAGCGGATATATTATTATTACCTTTGCAATTTTGTTTCCTATTTCGACTTCTTTTTAATAACAGCAAGGGCTCTTTAGTTCTTTTCATCAAAGTATATCTTGATTCCCCTATATATCCCCCTATATATCCGCTACTATACCTACATATCCATTTATAAATGATGCAATTTTCATTTATAAATGAGGTTTTATCTTTAGAATTATTTATTAATTTATTTAAGGTAGCAGGTGCATAAAATGCAATGTCATATATACCTTTATAAATTTTCCTTATGAAATTTTTTTGCTGATTCGAAATATATGGTATTGATATCCAAATTTTTTTATTAGTAGAAGAATCAATCTTATTATTAATATTATATATATATTGAACCGATTTCGAATATGTGCATTCGAAACACCGGTCTCTTAGGCAGAGAAGAACATACTCGGAGAGTATGTATGCCCAAACGATAGCTATAAAATATATAACTAGCGTTACATTTCCAGGACATAACTTCTTCTCGGCTGTTGAGTTCAACACCAAGTTCAAAGCACTTTTTTTTGTTTGTGTATAAACACGGGCGCCAGCTATCTATTCAAGGATGAATAAATAATGCACTTTGAGCAATGGCCACTAACTCGACGCCTAAATCCACGACTAGCTCAGCTGTTTGTAATCACTAATAGATTATACATAATTAGTGGTTAAAAGACTTGATAAAGAATTGTAAAAGGAATTTATAAAAAGAATTGTAAAAGAATTGATAAAAAGAATTGATAAAAAGAATTGACCGACAAATAAAGTTTAATTTTAAAGACAATTTATTAACTAACATTTATTTACTAAATTTAAACATTTTATAATTCTAATAAAAACACACGCATATTTTTAAATTAACATTTCTAAACTAGTTTAAATATTCTTGTATATTTTCATAACCGAACACTGGTATTTATCTAATTTAACCAATAATATTGATATAAGGATCACGCACATATTAACTCATGCACACACACACACATAATAATAATAATAATAATAAAGTATTACATAGCATTTGAAATCTAAACACACATATCAATAGTTCACTTATGTATGATATAAAGTTCATATAATTAGACTCTTGAAAGATTCGTAGGAATTAATGCAATGCAATGGCTATTACAGTATAAACGAAATAAGCAAATGTTTTACCTAGGCTTTTGAATGTAGACGTAGAATTTTGTTTTCTTTGGTGGCTGCTTTCGGTGAGGATGTTTCCATTATGAATGCTTACCAGCCGGCTGGGACTTTTCCTGGATGAGTTTCACGATTATTACTATTGGAGACAATTAGATATTGACGGAGATTTTTCTAAGATGTTAAGCTTTCCTGGATGAGTTTCACGATTATTACTATTGGAGACAATTAGATACTGACGGAGATTTTTCTAAGATGTTAAGCTGACATTATTTCACGGGCAGATCTGCTGTTTTCTAGGACATCTGGGCTGGAGATAAACGTGCGTTCCCAAGATCTTCTCAACACTGCATTTTGTTTGTTAACTGCTCAATTAATTTCTGAACTGCACTACTCAATTACTTTGTGAAATGACTTGTCTCAACTCATTGTCCGATAAAATATTCAGTATTTATACCAATGAAGTGTTTTCTTTTCAATATCCTCTGGCAAATATCTGTTGTCTAAATTCTTTATCAATTAATCCTTTGATAAACGTGTTTTGGAAGATTGCTTAATTAGTAATAGCCATGCAGAGATGTTGTTTTATATTTTAATTAATAATCATTGCCATGTTTTTTAATAATAATCTTCTTTAACTTTCATTTATTTATAATAACATTTATTCTATTGTTGACAATCGCAGATATATACCACATATATTTTTAATATAATTTACTATTTAGTTTTAACATTATTTTTTCTTTAATTAAACTTGAATGAAAAGAGATTTGTATGTTTTAACTTTTTAAATTATATTTTTACAGAATACTAATAAAAACTCTTTACTTCCTTTTATAACCCTTAGTTTAATTTCTCTAACGAAACACCCCTCTCCCCTTCTGATTAATTAATTGTAACTTTTTTATTTCAAAACTAATGCTAGAAAACTATTTGATTCTTATCTTTTTCAAAAACAAACTGAATAAACTATTCAACATTTAATTTTATGTTTTTCTTTAATGAAAGATTATTTTAATAATATAATTTTAGATAAAATTATATGTGCCTATATCAATATAGGTACAATATATATATAATTAAAACAAGTCATAAATTTCGTAACTTGCTTTTAAGCTTGCATTTAATGATAACTAGATGGAGCTTACCAATAGCTCTAAAACAAGCTTTATTTTATAAGTGCTGAAAAAGAAAAAATTCAAAATCTCTATCGAAAGTTCCTATCTCCAGATCAATTGGTTTGAGTTTGTGGCTCACCTCATTTGCAAGCATGAACTTTTAAGACACGTAAATGTCTTCAAACCAGCACAAACCAGATAACTATATGGGTCTGAATTCAGCTGTTTTATCATATAGTAATAGCCTCTGCAATATAGCATTGCAAAAACTATCAAAGGTACACTTATAATAATTAAAACAAGTCATAAATTTAGTAACTTGCTTTTATGCTTGCATTTAATGATCACTAGATGGAGCTTACCAATAGCATATTTTATTTGAAAGCTTGTTTAGAGCTATTGGTAAGCTCCATCTAGTCATTATTAAATGCAAGCATAAAAGCAAGTTAATACATTTATGACTTGTTTTAATTATTATAAGTATACCTTTGAAGGTTTTTGCGATGCTATATTGCAGAGGCTATTACTATATGGTGAAACTGAGCTGAATTCAGACCCAAATAACTATCTGGTTTGTAAGGCTGGATTTGAAGACATTTACTTGTCTGAAAAGTTCATGCTTTAAAATTGATAAAAAACGTGTTTTATAAGTGCTGACTTTTGAGTCAGTATTTTAGATCTAGTTTCTAGAGTCCCAGGTGAGCCACAAGCTCGAAACCAATTAGTCTGGAGATCAATTGGTCTGGAGATAGGGACTTTCGTTAGAGATTTTGAATTTTTTCTCTTTCGGCATTTATAAAATAAAGCTTGTTTAGAGTTATTGGTAAGTTCCATCTAGTGATCATATATATATATTACATTTCATGCTTATTATTTGATGTTCAAATCTAAGTAAATTATTTTCTTTTCAAAAAGTTTAAAATTTTCATATTCATGTAGTTAACTTAGTCAACCTAATTAACCATTTAACGTTGGTTATAATAAGTATATTTATAAAGCCATACTCGTTACTTAAAGTAATATTTATTAAGGTTATAACCTTAAGATTATGCGCCTGAAAAGACGACAATAGGGATCTCTGTCTTTTGAATAAATCTTGTGTTAAAGATTTGCAAAGATCCCTACTGTCGTTTTTCAGGTGCACAGTCTAAAGGTTATAGCCATAATAAATATTACTTTAACGTTGGTTAGTAAATGAATATTTAGTTACCCTTAGATAGAGGATAAATTAAAGTCGAAAACATGTTCAGACTCTCACTACATAGTTATTGAAAAGCCTGGCTAATATGGCCTTCTTCACTATTCCGCTATAAAAGTTGTTGAATGGTTTTGACTTGCACTGAATTATATATTAAAAATGTCTGTTTTTTGTATTTATTTAAAAGATTTGATAAGCACAGAAATTGATATAATAATAATAATAATAATAATAATAATAATAATAATAATAATAATAATAATAATAATAATAATAATAATAATAATAATAATAATAATAATAATAGCTATTAAATGACGCACATTCACAAATTACAAAACTAAAAGAATGAAATGTACGAAACAAAATATTTTAAAGTATAATAAATAATTAAAAACCCTCACAAAAAATAACATATTTAATCAGATTTTAGATTTTTTTGCAGCATTTAACTTGTTAGTTTGACGAGAATTTATTGCTATAGATATAATATTTTTTTACAGAAAATATAAACTTTAATTATTCTGTCCCGTTATGCTCTTAAATAGTTGATTTAAATACCTTCGACTGCTATTATACATATAGATAATGTTAGCTAAATTCTCCTGGCCACAACAACGTTTGAAAGTAAGCATCCAAAATCGTTTTTCTTAACCATTTACTTTTCTTAGGATCTGCTATCTGTATATTCTTACATTCAGTTACTACAGGATGAGAAAAACCTAAACTACTTCTTTTTATCAATACTTATAAATAAGTTAAATTGTAAATAAATTAAATAGCTTTTAACAAAAATTAAAAACTTTATTCGTTTTACTACTACAAAATTTCAACATATTCAGGCTATCAGAGCTAAGATAGACAATAATTTCCTTGAAGTCTAGGTATTCTTTCCATTAAAAATCTCCCAATTTTATTTGTATTTATTAATTTCTTTGAGGGATTTTTGTTTTACTAATTTAATAAAAATGATTTTCTAAAGTATTATTTCGTTTTTCGGTTTTGCATCTGGTTCAATTGCTTCTTTACCTGTATATTGAATCAGCCCTGTTAGTGATTATAAGATGTTAAGAGTTATACACAATGTAACATTAGATCATAATAGGACATTTAATAGGATGCCTCTTTTTCCTATTGCTAAAATATCTTAAAAATTTCAGGATGCTGGATTTTTATAAATAGTAGATTAGTTGAATGTGACTCTTTTGATGTTTCCTCTAGTTGATATGAAACTCTTCATGTCTGGAATACCATCTTCATTTATTGTTGAATTAAAGATTAAAATTCCTGTTTCTAAAATCATAATTAATGTTCGGAAAATTAGAAATAATTTAGATAGAATGCTGATATCAATTTGCCATACTGTGTATCATAAACAAACATATTAGAAAAATTCTGTAATATTTTTGAATTACAGAATCCAAACTGCATAAAAATAAGCATTTATATAAGACTTAAATAAATTCTATAAATCGTAAAATATTTTTATAGATTTTATATTTATGTTAAAATTATTTTATATTAATATTTTCTTTCTTTTTTTAGCTTGGCACATATTAAAATTGATTTACCTTTTGGCTGGAGATTATGCAGTCTGGAACCCAAGCATGTTGAACATGTTGTACCGGTTTGGAAGCTGTCTAATGAGCATGCTCCACAGTTTATCAGTTACCATATTCAACATTTCCCCTCTTCTTGTATTTTGGATGAAAATGATAAACTTGTAGCATTTTGTCTTTTATATTATAATGGTTGTGCAGGAATACTGCATGTCGAACCAGAGTATCGAGGTAAAGATTATGGCAAATTTATGTGCATTGACTTAGCAAGGAAAATTATGAACCGTGGATATGTAATTTTTGGAAAAGTAGAAATAACGAATACGATCTGTATCAATTTGCAAAAATCCATGGGAGTGCCGAAAGGGGGAGTGTCATATCGCTGTATTGTCACGAATGATAAGTCACTTTCACCCCAGGCAAAACTGTGAAAAGAAATTTATTATTGTATTTTAATTAAGGAAACTTCTTAATATATTTATCGATTTTTAAACATTTAAATTAATAAAATAAAATTGCATTATTCTGTATATATCTATATAATGATTCATAAGCATAATAGATTATTTATCAAACCAGTTGTTACTTAATATAACGATTTTATTTTTGTTGTTTAAATAAAAACATGTGACGGCCTTTGTCAAGAGTTGGTAGCCGAGAGGTCAGCGCAGCTGCCTTGCAAGCAAGCAGTTGCTTGCAGACAGTTGTCGCGGGTTTGCTTCCCGGCCGATGCTTTGATATATGAAAAAAACCCACGTGACTTTGATATTGTATTATTATGTCTGTGATCTGAAGTTCAAATCTAAATAAGAAATAAACATTTTCAAGATAACTAAAAGATTTTATACAAGTGCATAAGTTCTGAATTTATTTTTAAGTTTACTTTATATCTTGGTTGTAGTATTCTATAGCTTAATTATTCAACCAGTTATAGACCGTAGAACACCGCTATTTACATCAATTGCATATTATTTTAATATTCTAGCAGTTACAAAGTCTTCAGCAAAATATTATTTCTCAATCAGGATCTCTACTAATAATTGTTATTCCATATTGTTTTACATGAAAACACGTCATTCTATAAATCTAGATTGCTTACATACAGCCTTTAATGACTAGCCATATCATACAGCCTTTCATAGCTAGTACCATCATATTGTTTATCTATTATTCACTAAAAGTTTATTCATAATTTATTATACAAAACATATTAAAAACTTATGATCCATCAATAACATCAATTGTTTTAAAACTTAATGTAATAATGACAAATAAAAATAGGTACCACTTGAATATGTTCCGGCATATTTTGATTTCTTCATGGATTGGGTATCATATCGTTATCTTTTTCTTAAGGAATTTTTATATGAATCTTACTATCTGTGACTATGATTGCGATAAATGGGTATAATACCTTGCTTTCATTAATTATGAGATTCAGAAATATATAATCACATTCAATGCGATGTCAGAATATGCAAGGACTTCAGAAAGATAACTGCTACTATGGTAAAGTACTTATTAATTTTTTTAAAGGAATTTTAATTATTTCAATATAAAAAATGGAGTTAATTTAAATTAAAGAATTTTGTTTTAAATAAATCATAATTATTATTTTCTCTTAAGAACTTCTGCTAACGTTTGGCTTGATTTTTAATTTTTTAAATTTTTTGACTGAAAAGTAAAAATCAAATTTATCCAAACTAATATAAAACGAAAAAAAATCCCTGTTGCTTCTTTCTGATTGACTAAATATTTATTTTCAAAATAAATCGGAAACACAAAATACATTTACTATTTCATATTGTACATAAACTATCAAAATGTTATCTTTGGTTGATTTAAAGATTTGAGAAAATAATTAGTAAAAATTAAAATCTATCATTAACCCTACTAACTGTAATTTTAACGGTATGTGATATGGCGTGATACACTGTGGCTTTTGCTTTCTTGGAGTCAGGAATTATTCAGCCACTAAACCCAGGGAAACCGGTTAGCCACCTTACCTTTCCTTTCCATTCCCAACCCTGTTTTACCCATATTCTTTTCTAGCCTGCTCCATCCCATTTCCAAAATATAATCTTGGTCATTCCCATGGCCTTTATATCTAAATCCCCCTTATTTTTTACAAACCCAACATAAAAGCCAAAAACCCACTTTCTGTGTAATCACTTTGTTTATAATTATTCTCCCACAACTTCATTATTTGCACTCTTTTTACTTGTAGGCATTTGCATTCAATTACCAAATGCCTAATATTTTTTATGCTTTCCTTACATAACTTGCGAACTAAATCAATCATATTTTTCAATTTAAATGCATATTTCCTTGTTATTAACGATCCTGTTCATGCCTTAAACAGTGAGCTATTTTACTTGCAATAATCATAAATTACCTCACATTCAATATTCTGTTTACTTCTTCATATATTTAAACTCTCCTACTAGTTCTCCATCTTTCCAACTCCCTGTTTTTTTTTATTAAAGTATCTATTATTTTAACATATTCTTTGCCACTATAATACTCAACAATTCTCCCTACCTAATCACCTCACCTTTTGTAAAAGTAAACTGACAACGTCTTTATCTAAATCTTCTGCTTACCCTACTACTTTTCTCTGACACCTTGTTGCCTGTCCTTAATTTATAACCCAATTAAAAGCTATTTTGCCTATTCTCTTATTATCTATAAATTTGAACATTTTCATATTTCTTTTTGCTTTTCTCATATAAAAACTTGACATCCCATTTCTCCTTGAATTGCCTCCTTTGCCATCCACACATCTGAATCTAATGTATGTCTTCCTATTTCTCTTTTTACTTTTTCTAAGTAATCTAACATTCCTTTATCAACGTTTCCATATGTTAACCCTGCTACTGCCAGTACCTTCCATACAAATCTAGCTACATCATATTTATTATATGAAAACACTCATAATTCCTTTATCAGTCTCCTTCTTTTCTTTCCTTCATTTATCAATTTTTCTCCCATTCATCCAAGCAATTTCTCTGATTAATTAAGACGATTCCCAAATAGTTAATACCTATTCACCACATTTAACTTTATATTCCCCAATAAAAATTCTTTTTCTTCTATTTCCCCAGCATTTATTATTATTACTTTTGTTTTTTCTTCACTAAATTTAATCTCACTCTTTAGCCACACTTGCATATCTTCAGCATAATTTCCATATCTTTCCTATTTTCTGTGCACAAGAAGATATCAGAAAATAAAAGACCTGATAATGTATATACTCCCTTGCCACCTATTAATGGTATCTCTACTCCTCTTTCTAGTCTTCCTATTATTTCTCTCAAATCTAACAAAAACAAAATAGGTGACATAGGGCATTCTTGTCTTAGTCTCACACCATTTTTAACTTTAACAGATTCTATATTTCCTAATTGATACTTATAATAATTAATTTCATACAATCTCTTAATAAAATCCACTAAAACTCCATTCATTCCAAAATTTATTAAACTTACCCATTATCTATTTCTATTTACCCTATCATATGCCTTCTCTATATCTATAAAAACCATGTATATCTATACCTGTATTTTTACTCATGTCGCTAATTTGTGTGACTACAAATAAACTATTTCCTATACACCTATCGAATCGAAAGCCTCTTTGTATTTCTTCCACTATATTATTTTTTTCCATCCACTTTGCGATCCTTCCAGCTACCATATATGCGAAAAACTTTATATAACACTGATGTTACTATAACTGTTTAACTTTTGATGACTCTTATCCTTTCCTTTAAATAGTAGCCTTATTATTGTATTATTCCAGCTATCTGGAAATTCTCTCTTCTGTGTCATCTTATCAAAACGTGATAATAGATTTAATTTTTCAATATTTTCTAAATTTATCACCATATCTGCTATCCATCTGAAGCCCTTGCCTTTCCACTTTTCAATTTCTTTTCTGCCCCATTCAATTCATTTTATATAAATCTAATATTTTCATTACTGAACGGCTTTTATGTTTGTGAAAATTTCACTCTGCCCTTTACATCTAACATCTTTTCTATATCCATTACATATTTATTTAAGATTGTCTATAATTCTTCTCTAAAGCTAAACTCTATTCCATCATCTGCTAGTAATGCTATTTCTCTTTCCCTCACGTTTCTTTTTTTAAATATATTTCCAAATTTTTTACTCCCATCTTTTCCACTTTTATTAATATCTTCCAAAAAATTTTCTATTTAGTTTCATTTTCTCTCTATAATTATCAATTTTAGCCAACTTCTTTTTTAAAAATATTTTTCCCATTTACTATTAACGTCTTTTTCACTTTCTTTGTTTTTAATAGCACATTTATAGTCTCTGCATGCTTTTTTCCTTTCGTTAACAATTGTTAACTATCTCCTTTCTATTACTTTTATTCTTCTGAATATTTTAATCTAAAACTCTATTTGGCACTTTTTCCATTTCACTGCACCATTCCTTATATTCATCCCCATAAAACTCTTTCACGATTTCTTCTACTCTTATTTTACATTCTTCTAAATTACTCTTATCATTCATTCTCCATTCACATCTTTCACTATCCTTTCTACTTTTATTACTGTTTTCCATCACATTACTAACAATTTCTATTATAAAGAAATTATGATCACTATCACATACTCTCTTTTTACAATCAAACATTTTAATTTTTTTACTTTATTTATTCCCTCTTTCTCTACTAATACATAAACTATTATGTAAAATACATTATTTCTAGACCATGTGTATTGTGTCTCATAAATATTTGATAAATTTCCAATGCTCAAACTCACTGTCTGACAAAAATTCTTCTAGCTGTCCATTCTTATTATCCACATCATCAATTTCTTCAATATGACCATTCATATCCCCTATAACTATTATTTTCGATGCCCTTTTTTGAAACGCTGTATATCTTTAACTAGACATTCATAAATGCTATTATTCCACTTCATCGTAGTTTGACTATCTCCAGTGGCTATATACACTATAGCTACCATCCATTCTTATTTTTCTACTCTTATATCAAACCACAAATATTCTTAACACTTAACAGTATACAAATATTTTTTTACATAACTGCTATATCATCATCCAATGGAGGACAGATGTAATTATTGTCAAATATTTAGACGGGAAAAGTCTCTAGTGAGCTTCAAAATACATAAAGAAGATATATAGAAGAGTTATATGTATGATTCCAAAAAGTTTTTTTAAAAAACTTACGGTTTTCTTTTAAATATTTTATACAAATCTTTTTTCCTATAAAGATATGAATATTGACGTGAGGGTTTTTAAAGATACGAATAATTTAACTGAATTTCATTTATGTATTAAATAAACTTCAGTTGTGATATAGTTTAAGCAACGTATCAAAATATATCAAACTTAAAGCCGCACTATCAAGTAATCGTATTTGTCTGAATCATTTAAAAACAAAAGTAAATCTATTGTAGTTTTATTTGCACCTGATCTTTAAATTATTAAAGGCAGTAGAACGGTAATTTTAAACATAACCAGGTATCAGAAAAAAAAATTCGTATATTATTAGAAGAAATAATTTTTTTGTAAATATGTTGATCAACTATTTAGAGAAAGAGAGAGATAACAATAAATTTCCGCTGCATGATTTAAACAAGGAGCGAAAACCGATCATATATCAATAGAGAAGTCACATTTTCTAAAATTATTTGCATTATTCAAATTATACAACCAAAATTATCTTTAAAACCGATTATGCTCTATTCGTTTAGCAGCATATCCTATAGTTATTATTATTTTTTTGTAACATTTTATATACATGCTCATTTAGCACTCATGCTATTTTACATTAGAAATGAGTATAATTTTTAGAAGCTTATCAAAAATATAAATATCTTCAAAATAAGATATTCTATTGCTTTACCCCGTAAATACGTCATTGAACCTTGGAAATATATCCAACTTGCATATTTTACTGTAATTTTAATTAAATTTTATTTATCACATACATTGATTTAATTCAATAGTCATATTTATAAATATCAGGTATGGCCATCGGCTCGCAAGTTTCTCTAGCTATGAGTGCTGTTTTATAAAACTTTCAACTACGACAATAATTAATTTAATGAATAAAAACATTTCTAAACGTATATTGATGATCCATCTGAGGTTTGAGCTTTATGATAGGAATGCTTTTGATGATTCTTGATTTTTGAAAGACCTGCCACAATACCAAGCTCCCAACAATAGAAAAAGTAATAATTGAAATTGCGACACGCAATTTATCGAAGAAACAAACACCAGAGGTATCTATTTTTTTCTTCACAATAATATAAGAGTTTTTTTCTGTAAAAAAATTCTTTTTAGACACAATTAAAAAGAAGTTTCTGATAGAAATAAGACACTTAACTTAGCAGGAGTTTGCTTTTACTAAAAGTAACTTTCTTAGCGATAATTATAGCCATAATAAGCATAAACTAATTTATTTAATAAATTAGGAATGAAGATGATTCTATTATATAATATTTGTTTACAAAATCTCTTAATGTTTTCTACAGAAAAAATATGTACGCAGTTTATATTATGTATAAAATTTAATAAAGAGAGCGTATCAATAGCTCAAACAAGCTCTTAATTGATAAGTGCAGGTAAGAGAAAACATACTCTTATCACCAGACCATAAGCTCGAAACCAATTGGTCTGGGAATAAGAGTATTTCGGATAGAGATTTTAAATGTTTTCTCTTACCGTACTTACCAATTAAGAGATTGTTTAAGCTATTGATACGCTCTCTATATTCCATTTTTGTAAATACAAGCTTATAAAAGCAATGTCACGTTATATATGACTTGCTTTATTGATATGTATAAAATTGTAAGAAAACATTTTTTTCTGAGAATTTGTTGATGTGTAAAAAAATCCAATAATTGATACTTTTTAACCACAATGTTTCCAAACAGAAAACATGAAAAAATTACAAAATGTTATTATAAGATTTTTAGATTCATTTTTTAAAGATAAGGACATGTATTTATCACTTAGCTTTTCATTATAGTCAATTATATATTTTTTAAAATAAAAACATGGAAATGTTCAAATTTACAGAAAAATAATCAAACAAGGACATTTCATTTCAGAACAGATTAGCAATTATACTTTAAATTAATATATACACATGTATTTTCTGATTTAGAGTTTATTTAAACTGTTCACATGTATTCAATAATTAGTAATAACACATTATGAGTATATAACACAATGAATGTTATTCTCTCTCTTTTAGAGCCGAGAAGAATTTAAGATGAGCTCTTCCTAATTATGCTACACAATCAAACGTTAAAGATAGTTCCAATTTTTCCAAAAAACATTTAACAATTAAGAAGGTGGAAATAGTGCAATATATAATTATAAGTAAAAAGGCCTCTATTACAAACTTTTAGACAAACATTTTTACCTCTGACATTTTGATTAAATCTCTCTTTTTTTTAAAAAATGAGACTTATTTAACTTTTTAATTTTTAGATTGATTGTTGAAATTACTAAATTATATGATTTAAATCTTGATTCAAATTTTTTTACATGATTTAAATCTTGTTTGCATTCTGAAAAGTACAATATGATGAAAAATCCCTTTCTTGATATTACTGAAAGAATTATACAAACTTATTTGAAGTTGATTGGTATGTTTGGAAAGACTCTAAATAGAATTGGAACAGTTCTTGAATTAAAAATAAATCATTAATTTATACTGAATTTCCAGTTCATTTAATATCAGTAGATTTGATTTTTAAAATAAAGCTATATGAAACATATCGTTTAATGATATTCATTTTGTAATCTTACTGGATAAATATTCAAAATTTATATTTTAAAGATTTAGGGTTTTTTCAAATATTATAGACTAATGATGTACAACTATTGACTGTTCTACTGACAAACATTTTCTTTAGTCATTTTGAAGATTAGGGCACATTTATTTAAAATCAAATTCCCTCCCATGATGACTTCCAATTCAGAATGTACATTTAATAAAAATCAAATCAAAAATTCAATTTTTGAATCTAATGAATCTCATGTGTTAAATTAATATTGTACTAAATTGTTTTATTACTGGTAAAAACAAAATAAATTTAGTATAAACAAAATAGATTACATATTTTATTCTTTTATAAAGCGACATTTCTTTCAGTGTCAGTAATATTAAAAATATATTTTACTCATGTTAATTTTATTTGCTTCTTGAGAAAAAATTTGTGCCAAACAAATTGAAGAAAAAATCAAAAGGTGTGTTTATATATTAACTATATATAGACAACAATATTTGGATTTAAAAACAAATATACTTGCTAATATACCTGGCAAAAATGGAACTTTTTTTATTTGCTTATATAGTGGCGTAGCTGCTGAATCGCAAAAGTAGGCAATGCCTGCAGAGCTCAGGCAGTCCAGGATCCCCGTAAACTTTTTTTTGAATAGCTTGTTAGACAATTAATTCCAATGATTTCTTTATTAAAATATGATTTTACACAAAAAATGATCTTAATTACTTAATACAATTGTTTGGAAAACGAGTTTAGTGAAATATATATCATTTTCTTATTATTTTTTACACTTTCTATAACTGTAGTTAGCATTGAAGAGTCTTTTAATAAATTAAAAATAATAAAAAAATTATAAAAGAAATTTAATTAGCCAAATGAGGCTTCAAGATCTTGCAATGTTACCTGTTGAGCAGAAGAAAGCATTTAAAATGGATTTAAAAAAACTAATTAGTGATTTTGCAATTGTAAAGGTTAGGAAAAACGATTTTTAAAGTGAGTACATTTATTACATTACTTTATATGATATTTATAATATAAAATAAAGAATTAAAAATTTGTGAATACAAAAAAAATCAAAATTCCGAATTTTAAAATAGGGCCCTTTTTGAATTTCTGCTTTGGGACTCAATTTTTCTAGTTATACCACTGTTCCTATAATAATTATCAGCCAACAAATAGTCGTTTGAGGATTCTGAATTAATTCCTTTTATCTTAGAATCTACCATTTCTATTAATAA
Organism: Epiperipatus broadwayi; assembly: GCA_028023455.1. Classification (NCBI taxonomy): domain Eukaryota; kingdom Metazoa; phylum Onychophora; class Udeonychophora; order Euonychophora; family Peripatidae; genus Epiperipatus; species Epiperipatus broadwayi. Next base: position 4,965,138 of record JAQFVV010000092.1, read on the forward strand.
GACCCCAGTAACTCTTTCGCTCTCTATATGAAAAAAAAATCATAATATTTCAACACCTAATTTAGCTAATGGTGAAAAGGAAGAGAAAATATTATGCTAATCATAACTTATTCTAATAGACAAAAATATTTCAATGGTTTAGAGTCCTAGCTTGTAAATATTATTGAAGGTGAAAATAGCCACTTTAATAAAGAATAAATCAATACATAAAGTCTAAGAAGGTTTGAAAGCCTATGTAAATTAGTGGTCTGATAAAAGCTCAACTATTAATAGCAAAAAAATCACATCATCTGTCACATGACTTCAGTTTATATAATCTCCTTGTTCAGCAACAAAGCTTTTTTTTCATCATAGTTTTGCCACCTAATGGAAACTTTAATAATCAATAAATGTCAAATCATCTGACATCTATTATTGTAGTTACACGAGGTGGTAAACTATATTGGTAAAGAGTTCTTGCTGCTGAATGTAAAAAAACTCAATTATTAGGGAAAAATAGTTATAATAATGATTTTTCATTAGAATAACTTTTGTTTTATCTTGCTCTTATCAAGTCAAAAATAATATCATGCCCCTAATCCAAGCATTCTAAAATGATTACTTCAGCAAAGCAAATATATTTATCACTTAAATAATCTCTAGTAAAAGATACAGTGATCTTAATAAATTTTTTTCTTATTTGTGGGTCTATTTGCAAAATGTATTAATTCCTAACATTTTTATTTATACGTTGTTCAATTTTTTATATTAAATTGGACATAACTGACATATATTTAATTTACTTAGATAGGAACTCAGCAAAACATGTCTAATCTTACAAATCCAATATTTTATTTATTACTGAATAATTTCAAAATTATCATTTTTATCTTAATTGTTTACCTAGATTTTGTATGGATAATCTATAATCGTGATTTCAATTCTTTCTGATAAATGGATACCTATCCCAATAGTTTACCCACATTACTAAAATTTTTAATTATTATCTCTTTTAATCTAGTCTTTCTTAAAAGTATCAATCTTTGAGTTAATTTTTCAGATATAGCATAATCAAAGTTGACTATTTCTTCTGGAAACAAAAAAATTCTTACAGATTTACATTTATCTAAAGATGATATATCTAGAATTTTGGTTGTGGATCTAGAGATGAAATTTTACAATAATATGCACTCTCTCTAGACAAAAGTTTTTCATATTGTTCCCAATGAAAAATGTAACTTACAGCATATATTAAGTAAAAAATGCAATGTTAGGGTAATTCCAATTTTCATTAAATAAACTCCCAATGGCCACTCTATACATTCTTGTTGCAACAAACCATATTGTTTATAAGATTTCTTGCAGTCAAACTAGCTGTAGGTGTATTTACTTCCTCTCTCACAACAAGATTTTCCCAACAACAATATTTATATAGAAGGATCACAAATCCATATTTCTACAGCAGGAAAACAATCTCAGTCACACATTTTGAGCCTATATCAGTTAGTACTGTGTGCATAGAAAGAAATGATTCCAAATGCAAATTAAAGAAGGTTGCAAACAATGTTAACTCTAACTTGGTAAATAAAAAGGAATCCTGTTTCCTCCTCTCTAAAAAGTGAGTCATATAACTCATTAATATATTACATAAAATTTAAATTGCATCCTTTACCCACAGTCCTCTCATTCCCTAGACATTGCTATGAGTATAATGCCAGCATTAAGATATAGAAAACTGCTCAGAATAATATAATAAAACTTTTATTTTAAGCTGTTCTTACTCAGCATTTCTAGCACTTATATTAATTATTCATATAGCATATAAACATGGATAAACAGTAACAACTAGTATGGTGAGTTTATTGGTCTTTTATCTCTGACTTTAAGACTTTTTGGCAGAAGTAATTTGTGGATTAAAATAGGGAGTGGAGATTAGAAATAAATGAAGATGATTGAAGTCATCTAGATTTTGCAAATGATGATTTCGTTTTTGCAAATAATATTTCAATTCTTCCAGAAATGTTAAAAGAGTTATCAGATGAAAATAAGACAGATAAATGCTAAAAAGACTTAAGAAATGTGTAATGAATTTTCTCAGAAGAAGAAAATAAAGATTGATAGTGTTGAATTAAAAGAAGTTAACAATTAAAAATACTTTGGTCAGACTGTTTATATAGGTAAAGACCTTATGATGAAATTAATCCTAATATTAAATGTGAATGAAATGCTTTCATTTAGATATAACAAGATTAAAAAAACATGCCTTTGCTTTGAAAATGAGAGATTTTAATAAATGTGTTTTACCAGTTCTTATTTATGGATTTAAAACTTAGAAACGTAATAAAAGAACAATTCAAAGATTTCTGATTATTTAATAAAATATGAAAAATGTATATTGAGGGTAACAAAAAAAATCAAAAACAAAAAAAATACATGGGAGAGAGAATAAACAGATATTATTGATATCACTGAAAGAAGTAAGAGACGGCTGGAGTCGGACTAAATATATTTGTGGAAGAGATGATAATGATGGATAGTTGAAGGACTTAAATTGGGTCCTAAGAAAGTAAAAAAAAACTTATAAAGAGGCTCATGGGAAATGAATGAATAAAAGAAGGAAGTTTGTTGGTATGAAAGCTAGAATTTTGAGAAAATGCTTTAAACTGGGAGAGCTCTTCATCCAACAGTGGAATGATAAGTAATTGAAAATGTTGTTGATGATGGAAAAATTATTTATATAAATTTGATGTTAGTGACTCCTTGCTTTGGATTAATAGTCAATCTCCTATAATTAAATATTTTAATTCTAATATTATATTAGTATTTCAATTTGTTTAGTTACGTCTTTTGTAAGATTTCCATCGTTTTATAGGAGGATAATGAAATAAAAGTGTATTTTTCTAAGGGGTTGAACAAGAAAGTTGTTTTATTTCTTTATAATTTCTGGTGAATGAATGTAGAACTTACCTGATAATCGTGTTAGACTTTAAATCTCAACATTAGTAATTATTAAGTTATTTGTAAACGTTATGAGTTTTTTTTTAAATCACTGGGCAACAAGATATGAGTAATATTTAAAGTCTATCTAAAAATTTTAACCTATAATTTAATAGAGAAGACGGTGTCAGTTATTGTATTATTAACCATAAGGTTCGAACTATATCAAGTAAAAGACAAAAAAATTCCCAAATTCCAACCAGTCTTAGGATCTAGCGATAATCATTTCAGATAAACATATAATGTTGATCAATGAAAATGTATTTATATATTTTTAGTTAAAGAATAAAACGGTGATGTGAAGTGCCTAAGTACTTACCACCTCAGCAAATGTTAAAACTGATGAATAATAACCTTTTCCTAGTATGTGAAAAAAATAAAGAGATATTTATCTTAGAAGTAGCTATTTAAAGACTGCCTTATTTTTCATTTACCTTAAATAATGCCTTAAAATGTAACTTCTACAATATTGAAAATTTTCTAGTGATGTTGTAAATGTTTGTCTTTTCTTAAACCAACAGTTTCACAACTCTTTAATAAATAAAAAAAATAAAGTATATTACTAGTAATTAAAACATTAACTATATTTAATTAAAACGTGTGTAAATTGTTCTCGGGAAAATATTTGATTAAAATCTGTAATCAGTAAGAATTGAAGGGTATCATCACTACTCACATAATGGTAAGATTTAAAATAAATAGACGATAACTTGGGAATTTTTAAGATTGAATTGCTTCGTAAACGTTTATAATATATTTATGAATGTAAGTAGTACTGCACACACGCACACGTACTCCTAGATTTAAATATAAAGTAATTATATATTTGCATGCACGCACATAATAGTTATAAACATTGAAATAATAATAATCTCAATAATAATGTCGCTAAATTCTTACTAAATCTTCTATTTTAATTATAAAATTCGATAATAAAAATTATATATATATATATTTTTAAAGAGCATCAATGAATAAAATATTTATTGAAAAACAACCTATCGATTTATTTTTCCAATTAAAATTAAAACTGTAATTTTTCGACAATTTCTTTAATTTTAAAATAAATCCGAAAATTATTGATTATGTTAAAATATTTTAAATGCATTATGATATTATTATTTGTTTGTTTTTATTTTTCATAACTAAACTGGAATTTAATGATAAATACAATCCTCTGATAATAACAAAATTAAAAAATAATAAATTAAAAATTGAGGGATTTTGATTTCATTAGATATTCTTTATTTTATTTTATTGATTTTATTTAAATATTTATATTTTTCTTAAATGATTACTATAGGCACCGATTTATTTTAATAATAGGCATCTGATATAAATATATCTCATTCAGAGAATGAAAAATTTTAAATTATTTGGTAAGCGTTATATATCCCTAGAATGATAATTAAAAAATGTAAGGTTATTAACAAAGGTAACTATTTAATTATAGAATATAATCTATCTATCTATCTATCTATCTATCTATCTATCTATCTATCTATCTATCTATCTATCTATCTATCTATCTATCTATCTATCTATCTATCTATCTATCTATCTATCTATCTATCCATCCATCCATCCATCCATCCATCCATCCATCCATCCATCCATCCATCCATCCATCCATCCATCCATCCATCCATCTATCTATCTATCTATCTATCTATCTATCTATCTATCTATCTATCTATCTATCTATCTATCTATCTATCTATCTATCTATCTATCTATCTATCTATCTATCTATCTATCTATCTATCTATCTATCTATCTATCTATCTATCTATCTGTCTGTCTGTCTGTCCCTCTGTGTCTGTCTATCTGTCTGTCTGGCTATCTATCCCTCTGTATCTGTCTATCTATCTATTTATCTGCATAATGACTTGTAATATAAGGGTAACTGCCAGTATCCAATCTAATTTCAAATCCAAACTGAGTAAAATGTAAATTTTTTAAATAGATATCAATATAGCTAATGAATTCTTTTTTCAAGTAGCTGAACAGTTATTACTTGCTTGGTAAATGAATAATAAATTAAACTATTCTTTTGTTGAAGCTTATTAACAAGAATGTAAAATCGCCCATACCTAATTAACTGACAATCGGCAAGACTGATTAGTAGTGCCTCCATTTTTACAATTTCTCTATGAAAGACTTTGAACAATGAAATATTTATTTCTGACAAAATGCATATAACTTAATTTAAAAAAGCATATAAGTTAATGTACATTTTGGACCAGTCATTGAATGACAATTATATACATATAATGAGTCTCAACATTGACTTTTGTTTGATACTTAACCTCACTTTTTAAAATCTTAATCCATGACTTAGTGAGGCATATATTCGGCTAGAATGTAGAAGATCTTGAGTTTGCTAATCTTTATTTTCTCTACTTTTTTGTTTCCTTTTATAAATTCTACACATCTTTACTTTTCATTACATAATCTTGATACCTTTATGCAAGCCGGTGCATTCTGAATTTTTTTTCAAATGTTTTATTGAACTTATAAAAGGTTAAATAAGAGACAAGTGAAGATTGAGGATAATTAAAAACTGAAATCATCCAGAATAAATACTAACAAATAACACAAAATAATTTTTCATAATTATATAGTTAGATCTCAATATTTATGCTATTTGATATAGAAATTAATTTAATTTATTCTTGGTATGGTAGAGATATTACGAAGAGCTAACTATAATTTTATCATTTATTTGATATTTTATATTTAATGTATTCATGATTATATAATGTAAATGAAATAGATTTTGGATTAAACCGTGTCTTAACCTTGACAATGCAGATACTGTTTCATCTAAACGTTGGAAATTAATCAAAACTAACACACGGTTTAACCCAAAAAACTATTTTATTTATATATATAATTTTGTTTCAGATATTATATAGATTTTTTTAGATTTATATATATAATTTTATTTATTAAAACCCTTAAAAATGTAAATATTAAAAGCCTAAAGCTAAACTAGTCAATAAAATAATTAAAACTACCTCAAATTCAAAATTAAGCTAAAAAAATAAATTCTATATCATAATCAATCATTTTTCTGCCATAGAAAAGAAGTAAAATATATCAACAAATATATACTACTTATTTTCTACAATTTACAAGTACATCCCATATACTCTTAATATTAAAAGAACTCTTAAATAAGTTAAATGCTTCTGAATCATAAATTTTTAATATTAAGATTCTTTTATTTTATTTTTTTAATTTAATTTCATTCAAAAAAAAAAAAGAAATCAAGGTTGTCTTCTTTGAAAGAAATGAAATAAAAAGAAAAATTAAAGAATCTTTATTATTAAAAAAATTAAGATTTTGAAGCAATTTAACTTGTTTAAAATTTCTTTTAATATTAAGAGTGTGTAGGATGCAATTGAGAATTATGGGAAATAATTATTATATATTTGTTGATATATTTCAGTCCTTTGCAATTGAGAAATCTACTTTGGCAGGGAAACTATTGACTATGATATAGAGTTTAATTGTTTTGGCTAGGCTTATTTAATTTTGAAGTTGGATTAGTTTTAATTATATAATTATATTGTACAAGAGTGTGTGAACAATTAATAATTATTAACACATCGATAGCAAGCTAATCAATTTTAAAATATTATCGCCCTTAATAATTATTATTTGTTCATACAACTTTGTAGAATATAATTTTACACTTCATTACTTGTATTTATATATACATATGTATGTATACGTAAGTAATAAAAGTGTAACATCATAACTGAAATTTACTGAAGTAAATTCAAGGAGTGTTTTAATATTTATATCTACGAAGTCTGTGAAAACCAAATAGATGTATAGATAAAAGACAAAATAGAAGCTGTTGTTCATAGAAAGTTATAAAGATATTACTTGTAAATCAATATTAAATGTAAAACATCATAAATTAAATATATTTAAATAAATATATAGAGCGCTTAATATTTACATTTACAAAACTCGTGAAAATTTTCTATCTATCTATCTATCTATCTATCTATCTATCTATCTATCTATCTATCTATCTATCTATCTATCTATCTATCTATCTATCTATCTATCTATCTATCTATCTATCTATCTATCTATCTATCTATCTATCTATCTATCTGTCTATCTGTATATCTGTCTATCTGTCTGTCTGTCTATCTGTCTATCTGTCTATCTATCTATCTATCTATCTATCTATCTATCTATCTATCTATCTATCTATCTATCTATCTATCTATCTATCTATCTATCTATCCATCCATCCATCCATCCATCCATCCATCCATCCATCCATCCATCCATCCATCCATCCATCTATCCATCTATCTATCTATCTATCTATCTATCTATCTATCTATCTATCTATCTATCTATCTATCTATCTATCTATCTATCTATCTATCTATCTATCTATCTATCTATCTATCTATCTATCTATCTATCTATCTATCTATCTATCTATCTATCTATCTATCTATCTATCTATCTATCTATCTATCTATCTATCTATCTATCTATCTATCTATCTATCTAACTTAAAGAATCATTAAAATGTTATAACTCGAGATAGAATTAAAATACTAAATACTAAATAATCGAATCCGTTTCGAACTTAGGTTTCTACTCAGATTAACATAGTGGACAATTTTTCACATTTATTTTCTTTATTACTTTCAACCATTTCCGATCATTCATTGGAAGAAATTTTTTCAGTTTAAATCAATGTATCCAAATCACACTTTTTTTTAAAATAAAGCTCCCGCAAAGGTTTTATTACCTCATTCATACACTTTAATTTGCTTTTAATTGAATAATTGCAATCTTAAGAATAATAATTTTTATTGTCATATAATTCATACTCATAACTTTATCCATATTATTGTTTATATTATATCACTGATTTGCAAATTGACTTTTTTAATGATAATTTTATGTAGAACTTTGTATCTACGTCATCTTTCAGAGTTGATTTGATTTCATTGTTCATTTTTTTAATATTAAGTAGGTAATTTTTTAAAATGACAATTTAAATATATATTATCACGTTTTCCAGATCTGCTCTCCAGTGAATCTCCTATAATTTGATATTCTTTTTTATTTGTGATTCTCAACTATTAAATTTCTATATATAGAGAGATTACAAATAACTGAATAAATATACTTTCATCACCAATATTAATTGAACTTTTTTACTTTATTCATTTGATTTATATTAGTGTTAGCTTGTTTTATTGTTACTTAATAATATTATTGTTTCTTTACGTTATTTTTATAATTTTTGTATATCATCATAATTATTTGTAAGCGTTTCTGTTTTATTTTCAATAATAATACAAATTTATTTATGTATTTCTTAAAATAGCTGATCTCTTTGAGCTGAAGAACCTAATAATAATTTACAAATTAATTAACTAAGTTAAAATTTAAAATATTATTAAATATTATGTTAATTAATAATATATAATAAGGTATTTATGTATATAGCACTATAATTAATAATACAAGAATTTAAAAATATTAAAAAATATAAAAGTAATAATACAAAAAAAAAGTGTTTTTCATTATCATCAATCATATATCTTTTATTAATTTTTAATTTTTTTTCTTATTAATTCAAATATTGTAAATTGAAGTTTGTGATTAATATATAATAATACTTTAAGTTTAAATACAGCTTTTAGTAAATACTGATATAAATCCAGTTAATAAATTATAATGAAATAATATAATTGAAATTGTCTGTTGCAAATCTTTTCATAATTTTCCTTTCATTTATATATGAATTTTTTCTACAGTACAGGCTTTTTCATACCTGCACTCCAATATGTAATATATAAGGGTTTGAACTCAGACTTTCACACGAGCCTCAACTATCCACGCTATCTCATACTGCTGACACACTTGATCACACACATGTTGAAAAAATAAATAATCGCCAACATCCGTATTTTGTGCTAAACCAGCACTCGTAAGTTGGTCCAGATTAACTTCTCCATACATATATAAATCAATGCTCAGCTTATATTAAGATAACTAATCTTTATACTTTAATGGACAGACTCATTTATAGTAATATATTTAATTGTTTGAAGATTAAAATGGGAGTATATTCAATTCAGATAGATTCTGCTCAATAATTTAAAATAATTTTCACCACAAAGTGTTGACGTGTTTTTAATGACTTCAAATCAAATGTTGCAGTACTTCTCAATAATAAAATACATCAACAGTTTGATTTTATAAATCTATTCATATATATTTATTAAAACCAAATTATATAAAATTTTCTAATTTTAAAAAAATTAAAGAGAAATTAGTTTTGTAAGTTTGATTAGAGAGAAGAAATTATTTTTATCTGAATATAACTCTTCATCCAAATCAAACCAAGGTAAGATATTATTTCAATTTTATTAATTTCAAATATTTAGATTTATTCTTAGATTACAGTCTCACTAACATTTTTTGAATCATTTAAAAATAATTTAATTCTAATATTCTCGCAATAAATAAATTCATAGTATTATTCCTGGAAGCTTCCATGTAATAGAAATGTAATAGCTAAATAGCTTGTTTCAGTACAATAACAACTACTTTCTTCAGAGCTTCTTTTTCTCAAATCATAAGAATGTGTGTGGTGAGATTTAAAATTATTTTTTTAAATTTTCTCCTCATTCTTAAATTCTATTTGTCAAGAAGTTTTAAAAAATATTTTATTCTCCAATATCTTTTTCCAAATATTATTAATGTTTAGTGTTTTTCTGAAGGTTTGTGATGATGGTGTTCTAGCTGTATTCTTATATTGGACTATTTCCATCATTTAATATATGTATTGGATGTATTTAGAAATTTTTTATTTTATTTAAATATTCCAAATACATTCAACTGTTAGTAATAGCACATCAAACAGGTTAGTATATGCACATATTATATGATGGAAACAATCCAATATAAAAATACAATTATTAACTTTCTTTATTTCCCACCTTTCATTTATGCTCTTAGGCTGTTTAAAAATCTCTATAACTTCCCTTAGCAGTCTCTGGACATAATGTTCAATTTTTGCCAGAATATGTGTTTTATTAAAATTGATGTCATGGTTTGTTAATTTAATGTGTGAATAAATAGCTGATGAATTCGATATTTTTTTAACTGTCAAAATGTGTTCTTCCTTTCTTATGTTTATTTTATGATTAATCTGTCCAATGTATGAGATAAACAAAGTCTACATACAATTTCATATACACCATGAGACTCCAAAAGAATTTTATTTTGAGGATGTGGAAATACTTCATTAATTTTTTTAAGGTAATATAAATTGTGTGTATATTATTTGTCTTTAAAATATTACCAATGTTATCAGTTACTCCCTTTATATATGGCAGATCAGTAACTAAATATCAAAATCTTTTTTCTTATTATATAAAAAAACTTTGTTAATAATCCTGTAATCAAAACCATTGAGAAGCATTTTTTAATAGCATAGATATCTTTGTGAAAATGGCTGTAAAACAAATCTTAATTTATAAGTTTGTAAGATAGGTAATAAAAAATTGCTTAAATAAACAAAACTGTTTCTTCTACAGAACAAAAAATATTAGATGAAGCAAAAGACTTAGAACATTATTAATAATATAGATAGAAAATATTAAGTGTTAAGATCAAAACTCAAAAAGGATCTTATGTTGTTTCAGAGTTATTTAAAATTTTTATATTTTAATAAACAGAATTGAGAACATTTGCATATCTTACTTCTATGATCCAAAATATTAAATTACACTAATAAAACGTAAAAAATAACTATGTTAAGCAGAAGTTTTTAAAAATCAAAGTACACATTTATAATATCATTTTTAAAAAAGTATTTACCATTAATAGAAATATGCTTAGATGAAGCTAGTTCCAAAGACAGCCATGATAAAAACCAAACAGCGAAAGATAAAATAGAAGTTAATCAATAGTTTTCAAAGCTTTTTAAACTTTATTTTTATCAATAGAAATAACCATGGAATATTTAAAAGCCATTGAAAATACTCTTGAATGTATATAAAAAAATAAAACTGACAAAAGAATAGAGATATTTTTAATCCATGTTTTTTTTCAAATGTCAAATGCGTTGACCTCAGGGCAAGCTTCTTGGAAGCAGCTGTTTTGATGTAAATATTATCCAAAATCCAAATATTTTTTAGGTCTGATTTTGTTTAGAGATTCTAAGATCTCAATTTTTTCCATTTTATTAAAAATAAAGATTCCATGATAAATTTAATAATTGAAGTTCCAATAATTAGAAAAATTCTTTATTAAAAGACTAATATTTAAGATTATCTGCATTAGTTTAAAATTATTGTAAACAAAAAATCTTTCGTTCATTTTTATACTTAGAAAACAATTTTTTTTTTAAAAAAATATTTTTTAACAATTATCTAAAAGTCCCACAATTTGCTTGCATTTAAAGAATTAATTGTATCAAAATAAAGTTATTTTTAAATTTAAATATATCTTTGTTAATTTTCTTATCAATATAAGCTAATTGTATTTTAATTTCTTTATTAAAAAATAGGTCTTTAAAAATGTATAATTTATTATTCTTTTTACATATTAATTCATTGGTTATCTAATAATTTTTTTAAAATTTTATCTTTTTATACATTTTATAAAAGAGCAAAATAAACTTTTTAATATTGTTGACAAACAATGGAAAACAGTATTGAAATTAACAGTTTCTAAGATTTGTTTCCAATCACGTGGATTAATTAACAAATATAATATTTATTGAGATAATAATTTACAACTTTTTCATCAATCAAAAAATAATTTGTTATATAAATTAAGTACATTTTTTGTATAATATTTTATGTACTATTCCATGAAAAAATATTACTGCAATAGCTAACATAATTTGTAGCATACGTTTGCATGAAAGAATATTCAAATTAATATTTTCAGAATATCTGATTAAACAAAATCGGTAAGAAAAATGACCAAATATAAATCTGATTGGTTAAAATATTCATTGAACAAATCCACAAAGCAAAACATATTTAAATAGTGTTAATGAGAAGTAATTTTTCTAGAATTATTAATGAGTAGTAATTAATTTATAGAGCGCACAGAGAACTTATGTAAATAGTCTGAACAGGCACTAACCTGTATTCAATATCTTTATAAAAGTCGCTATCTTGTATCATGGTTTGGAAGATCCCTCTATCGGAAAAATATGCTTGATTATTACGAATTTTAAAGCGCATTGAATATAGGTTAGTGCCTGTTCAGACAATTTAGAATTATTAATGTTTAAGTCATTCTTAAGAATAACAAATTTATCATTCAACCTAAGAGAATATTTTAAAGCTTATTACTAAAAATATCAACTGAAATTGGAAAGATTTGTATAGGACAACATATATGAATTTGTTAATGCCTAAAACGTAATTTAATGCAATACACTCAAAAACACTGAGATTTATGACAATAAAAGATACTTAAAGATCAGAATTAAATTAAATCAAAACTTTACTTAATAAATTCTTTATTCTAAATTGAATGATATATATAAATTAATAAAATCGTTTATAGTTTTTTATGCTGATCTCAGATAAAATTATTTATTATATTAAATGAACAATCAAATAAATACAAGAGGAGCAACAGTTTTCCAAAATGTTTTCTTTAATTAAAAAAATTTATTGGGAAAAGAAAATCAAAAATTAGAGTTTTTAATTAGAATTTATTCTCTAAAGCTTTCAAAAAAGTCATGGAATATAAATGAATTTCTTCTCTAAAAAAATTATTCCGACAGCTTTTTTCTATATCTTTTCTCATCTATTTTTTTTTCTATTTGATACAATTAAATATATATATTTTAGCTATCTTAGCTGTTTTCCAAAATTATATTCTATGTTTAGCAACAAATATATATATATATATATATGATCACTAGATAGAGCTCTAATAAGAAAGAGAAAAAAATCAAAATCTCTATCGGGTCCCATATCTCCAGACCAATTGGAGATATGGGACCCCGATATAGATTTTAAATTTTTTCTCTTTTAGCACTTGTAATATAAAAGCTTGATTAGAGCTATTGGTAAGCTCTATCTAGTGATCATAAAATGCAAACTTAAAAGAAAGTTACGAAATTTATGACTTGTTTTAATTATATATATATATATATATATATATATATATATATATATATATATATATATATATATATATATATATATATATATATATTTGTCAGATAAAGTAACGGATAAATAATTTTATAAATATAATCTAATATTTTTGCTTCAAGATAAAAATAAATTCTGTCATCTTATAAATGCAATATACAATTAACTTTAATTATGGCTAAACTTATTACCCTATTTTAGTTTATACCGGAATTTAATATTATTTGTAATAATATGAGAAAATGTAACTTCTTAGTTATAATTTCATCAAAAAATTACTGTTTTTTATTTTGTTGTTCCTATTCCTATAGGAACAACTTGGAATTTGAATAAAATGTGTCTACATGTGAGTTGTATTCCCAAGAAATTAAGCATCAGGAGTCTCTCCTAGGTAAAGCAATTAAAGATGCAAATAATTTGACTGGGTAATTAACCGTGATGTGGAGCATAATTGGACTGTGGAGCATAATTGGATGATTATGAAAAATGCTATTCAAAGACATTTAGCATCTTTAAATTTGGGTTATTGAGTATAACGTTGAGACAAGCAAGTTCAAGATTTTAACAGTTTTGCAGAGTTTGTTAGTTCACATAAAATTAGGCATGTTAATAACAAAAAAAAGGTTTTACATCTGTATGACACTTTGCTTTAAAAAATGGAATATGACCAAGATATCCAGACATATCAGATAATAAAGAGTATTATATAACAAGTGATGATCCTTTTTCTCTTTCATATTGCCTTGACAAGATACTTGTAATAGGAGTTTTATATGTTGCTTTAGAATGTCATGGTCTTTTAAAAGGAATATGTTTAAATGTACCTGTAATGGTTTAGTCTAAATATATGACTAAAAAAATGGTAAATATATGGAAAGCCTTGGCATTAAATTTATTTATGAAGCATTAGCTATAAATATTAAACAGTTGTGACACAAATTCCGAAGAAAAAATAATTGATGAGTATAATGGTGTTCAAAATAATTTAAAAAGCTGGTAAAATTTTTACATGAAGTGAGCAGAACTAATGTTTCTCATATTTATGTCATTGATGACAATTTAGAAATAGGACAGAACTGATCTCTGTACCAATTTAAGCTGGTAAACTTTTGGCTAGGCATCTTTTTCTGATAGTGAAATACAGTGTGATTATGTTAATCTTCCAATGACTATTGTCATTCCAATTGAGTATGGTTGCATATGCTAGACTAAAAAAGTTGCTATTGAAAAATTTAGTCAAGAAAATATTATCACAGTTTGTATTGACTACTAGATCATAAGAGAATGGAAAATGATTATTATACTAAAGTTATTTGTTTAAAATACAAAAAGAAATCAGGTAATAGGAATTTTATGTTCTTGGACCAAATACAGATGAAATAATACAAGGATTTGTCTTAGCAGTCAAATTAGAATGAATTGGATATTTTAAAATATATTAAAATGAATATTTAGATATTCTGCTTTATGAATATTACTTAAGGAAATTTTAATAAGGCTATATAACATCTCTAAAAATTGATGTAGAATTTTGCAAACATAGATAGAAACGGTTTCTTTTTAATATGCTTTGCAGTTGACAGTGTTGGGAATGATAAGTTTAATTAAATATAAAAGATGCACGAAAATGTCATCATTTTCTAAAACTAAAACATTACATATACATAATAAAAAATCATATAACTTTAAAACTTTATGGAAAAAATAAATCGATACTAATATTCTCCTATGATCATGGTTTTATCTATTAACAAAGACTTCCTCAAGTGAAATTCACTAAATATAACCAATATATATATATATATATATATACAAAACCAAAATAGTCTTTCCATAAATCACTTCAAAAAACGAAAAAGTCTTCATGAGATTGATAACGTCATATTCAAGAAAATTTATTATCAAAGTTTTTTTCACTCTTCTATTTGGTATTTTTATTTAATCTTAAATTTTGCTTCCTTTTGATAATACAAATTCCTGTAACAACTACATCATTTGTATCTGTAAGATTAAAATGATATATAAAAAAAATCTTCATTTTTTTTTTCACAAGATATTTTATTAAAAAACATGTAATATGATATTTTGGGAAATGGAATTACAGCACTGTTTACTCATATCAATATTGGCCTCCTTGGTTTAATTCTGTGGCCAATTTGCAGACTATGAGGCTGCCAGTATACGGCTCATGGCTGCATTTGTCACTCCTAATGTTCAAACATTTTATAAATTACTGAGCAATAAATCTTTTTTTAATTTTTTTAAATATTCATATTAACTGTGGAGTGTCATATAGTTTATTATTATTATGCAGTTTGATAATGTTTTTTACTATTTAAAAATATTCTGAGCCTATGATTTGATTTTTCAAACCTTTAATTATCTTGTAAATGCTTATAAGAGACATTTACTTTTTATAATAAACAAATTTAATGCAAAATGCAAATTCATATACACTTTGGATAAATTCTATTAATACTTGTATGAGATCTAACGGTTAGTTTTAAATTTAAGTAATGGGAAGCCAAATAAAAAAACAATATATGGAAATAAGAAGAAATTTGACTCATCCAAAATTTTACCAAAATCCTTACACAACCATGGTTTCATCTACTACAAATAGACCTTCTCAAATGAAAATCAAACTAAAGGAAATAATATATATATACAAATAAACAAACCTTCCCATAATTCATTTCAAACTCCACCTTCCCTTAATATCAAAAGAAGTCTTCATAAGATTGATAGCTTCAGAATCAAGAAATTTTATCATCAAAGTCTCCTGTATTCTTCTTTTTAATTCATTTTTTTCATAAATAATATATATATATATTGAGAATTATTGTGGAATTCATTTTAACATTTACATATTTAGTTTCCGTAAAATTTTAATGCTATTTGACTGTTTGTACGTTTTCCTAGTTTTAAGATGTAAATTTCGAAATTATCAGACAAATGCTATTTTTAATTACTAGGTGCTATTTTAAATTATTAGGTCATATGATTTAGCTTCATTACCTAATTGGTGATGCCTAGTAACATAATAGCTGAAGATTTTAGTTAGTTTAAGATATGAGATATCTCATTAAAATTTCCATGTTTACATTTATAAT
Organism: Epiperipatus broadwayi; assembly: GCA_028023455.1. Taxonomy (NCBI): domain Eukaryota; kingdom Metazoa; phylum Onychophora; class Udeonychophora; order Euonychophora; family Peripatidae; genus Epiperipatus; species Epiperipatus broadwayi. Next base: position 4,981,414 of record JAQFVV010000092.1, read on the forward strand.
ATATATGCTGCATATTCACAAATGTAAACCAAGAGTTATTTTCAGAGTTTAATCAGAATATCAGTTTAATTATTGTGTAGATGGTTAGAAAATTGAAAGAAATATAATTTCAGTTGTAGAATTTTTCTAATGTGAGAGTTATCTCTTTATTGAATGTTATACTTTGGAGGACTATTGAAGATATCTTTATTATATATAAAAATCCGATCAAAAATATATTGTATTTAAAGACAAAGTTTTACTAAAATGATAACTCTAAGATAAATAATGTAATTTATTATTTCACCCCTTATGAAATTGTGAAAAATAACCTTACAAGGTTGTGTGTGTGTGTCAAAATATGTTCGTAGGTAATCAATCTGTATGTATAATAAAAAAATCTCCAATACCATCATTTCTCTTTTTGAGCATTAAAAAATAATCAAATATAGCTTTTCCGTACGATTATAAAGATGTTCAGATTTCTAATTAATTATAATAAAAGCAAAATTTTTTATATTGCATGCAATCTCTTAACTCTTAACCTATTTAGATACTTTTAAATTTCAACACGATTATTCAAATCGAAGCTTACTACATATAAGAAAATAAGGAAAAGATGGTTGATTTTATTAAAACGGATGTTGCATGTTAAGTTAATTTACTTTTAAATCTATTTTATATTCTTTAAGGTTACGTTTATTTAAAATTTGCAATTACCGATTTCTATTTTATCGTTTGTGTAAAATAAGATAAAAATGAGACTCAGTTTTTACTCTTTGTTTAATTTATAAAGTGTTTAAAAAATTAAAGTCGGCTTTATTCTCTAAAGTCAGCTATAACTGAGAAGTTATTTGCGAAAATAACCACTGGTATTTTACATCATGACAACATGGATTGTGATACATAAGAATGTAATATTTTTTCATGGGTGATTATAATAGTGAATGTGAAAAAATTCAATTAAATATAAAAGTGCTTAAAAAAATTGAAAACGGGTAAAAGTTGAAAAGAGAAATAATTATATTTAGTAAAAATATATATGAAGAAAAAGAAAAGTGTATTGCATTGAAATAATCAGCGATTAGAGAGATCATTCATATCACTGTTAAAAGAAAATACTTTCATTCATCAAAGAGTCTTTTTTTTTTCAGAAGTAGTGATGCCATATTTAAATTTGGTTTAAATAATGTTCTCACTCTTAAATTTCGACACTTAGGAAATCAAAAATTATTGCCAGTGATTAATTTTTTCTGTACTTTATGATTTGTTGACGTAAAGAAGGTAAATATTGTGAAGGAGTTACTTTATTTCCAATTCTATTTTATATTATTTACAACGATGCTTACTTGCCATCTACATGTTAGTAAATGAATTGTCTCAATAGCAAAATTATACTTAAAAAATCATTTAACGTCAATTTTAATCAAATATATAATTACTTTTTTTACTCTTTAGGTTTTTGCAATATGTAAAATAGTTCACAATGATAAAAGTTGTTAGGTTTTAAATGTTTTCGTTTTTTTTAAATATTTTTGTTTCTCCTGAAATTAATTCAGAAATTGTTGTAACATTAGAACACAGCAATGGGTATCAACCGCAGCGAAATAGTAATTTTTTTAAAAAAAATATCCCCTCTTTTTCAAGATCAAATTAGAAAACATTGAGTTAATAAGCTATAATGTCTACCTCTTTAACAATTAAAGTTTATCACAATTATTCTCTTTTCTCTCATAATGAAGAGGGATATCAAGTCATCGTAAACATTATTTTTTTGATTTGCATAGAAATACGATACTCTCCAATGATTTTAACTTAAAATAGCTAGATTGGGAAATTTAATTTTATTTTTAATTACAAGAATTACAGAATGCAATATTACAAGTTCTCTTTGTTTTACTATAAGTAACCTTGAATCAAGTTGTAGAATTTATAAAGAAACATTTAATGCATTGCTTTTCCAAAATATGTCTATATTGCATTATCACACAGCTTAAAGATCATATGTATACCGATGTATATGTTTTAAGGATTAAATAATGCATTTGGGTGATAAATTGCAATTCTATTGAATTAAAATGTTTAATATATTTTATTTTAAAGTCATTGTAGTTATTTCATAAATAGAACAACTTAAATAAAGAAACAGTAGAAGATGTGTATAATTAAAAGTAAGATATAATTATGTCAACTACAAAATATATGGTATATGTCTATAGCATAAACATTATTATTTATGTCAATGTCCAGTATTCAAAAAATAATCTGGGATTTGTTCAGTATTACACTGTAGAATCCATTGATTATTCATGCTCAAATGAACAGCTTGCAAATAGAATGAATTAGAACAAATACTGATAATATATGCAAATTATATATATGATACATTTGAATTTATAAATCATTAATATTATATTACTAGTAAAAAAATAATATAACTATTTTAAATAAACCTTTTTTATCACTTTTTATATACTTTTATTTAATTAATATGTTTTTTATCCATCTGTCTGTTTGTAATATCTTTTTATTCAATTTTCATCCACTCCCCAATATTCAAAGTGAGTTGAAATTTTGTATACATATGTATTTCTGAGGACAATACATTTTTTAAAATTTGTAAATAATTTTAACAAAAGAAATACAGTGAAAAATTTAAATTTTTAATTTTATATAAGATTTAATAATATTGCCATCTAGAGGTATCAATATAAAAAATAATAAATCAATTAAAAAAAATCATCATAATAGAATATTAAATATCATTACACTAACAAAGTATGGCTTAAACCACTAAACATCTCATGATCACCATTTCTTATGTTTTCTCATAACTATTATTTAAACAGGTAAAACTCTTCATACAGTAGTGCAACTCAGTGCAAACCAGAGTAATAAATGGATGCCAGAAGGCTTGTGCATAAAATTCCTATCCCTCACTGATGAAAGCCACAAGCTAGAAACTAGTCTGGGGATATTGGATGAGTAGGCACTAGATAGGGATTTTATGAACAGATTTTCTGGATTCCATTGATTATTCTGGCTTGCACTGAGTGGCACTACTGTATGGAGAGTTTTGCCTGTTTTAATAAAGTATAGCTTCCTAAACAAAATAATAATTAAGAACAAATTATGGAGAAAAATTGTAATTGTAAAGTTGATATTTTAACAAAGCTAACTTAAATTATGATTTTCTCTGCTTATATAATTACAAAGAATACTTTGCAAAGAATACATATTCTACATTATTTGCAAAATTCTAAACTTTCTTGAGCTATTATAATTTTTTATATGTCATTTTAGTATCATTAAATGAGGCATAATAAGTCACTAGAAATGACCAACTATGCTAATGAAAAAAGAGCTTTTTTAAGTTTTTGAATTATGGGAAGATTTTTGTCTCTTTAAATTAAAGTAATTTTTATTTTATTATTAATATACAGGGTATATGAGCACAGACTTTCACACCACCCACCACTCTCCACTGTATCTCATAACACTGATACACCTGAACACATATATGTTGAAAAGATAAATAATCACCAATATACGTATTTCATGCTAAACCAGCAATCATCAGTTGGTCCAGATTACCATCTCTACACATATATGCTATAAGTGCTCAGATATATATTAAGATAGTCAATCTTCATACTTTAATGGACAGGCTTCAATTCACTCCTCACTCCAACTCTTCAACCGTCCATCCAATTGAAATGTATTTAAAAATTATTTTGGAAATAATAATAAAAAATTGTTAATAAAGTCTTTAATTTGCTTTCTAGATTTTAAAATAGTTATAAAATTATGAAATAAAAATGTTTTTATTCATATATTAGCTTTTACAATATTTTTGATATTATGCAACCAAAATAAAAATGTGCAGCGCTCTTTTCTTTCTAAACATGAGCGCCATACACTTTTATTTTGATCTCATAACATTCATAATCCTGTAAAAGCTGAAGAAAAAAGTTTATTTTAGGACTGGCTGTTTAAATATTTTGTGAATATTTTCTATTTTAAATACTATTATTTAAATTAAAAACTCTGAATGTTTGTTTACTTTTTACAAAAGCGATTGAATTAATTATTTTCTGGATACTCCGTTTTTATTTCAAGATATAAATAAAATCCCAATTTTGGCTGAAGAAAACAATTATGTTGTGGCTTTTTAGTGCATAGCAAATAAAAGTTTAAACTATAAAATATTTTCGTAAGTACACTACACATTATTTTTTTTACTAATAATCAGATTAAAAAATTAGATACCAAAGTTTATTATTTTTATAATTAACCATCTATTATTAAAGTCATGAAGTCCATTTATATAATCGTTATTTAGATATAGATTTTTAAAAATAATAGCTGTTTTATGATGTAATTTAAAAAATTGTTCAAATTCAACAATCTATCAAACTAGCTTATAAGGGCATTGTATGGGAAGTAATATTATTGATTTTTTGTCACACTTGCAGCACAACTAGTGATTTCCTTCTATTTGAATATAGTAGTATGTTTAATATAATATTCTTATCTTTGTGTTTATACCATTTTGTATCTATTGTCAAAAGTGCTGAAAATTTTAATGTTTTGTATAATGTTTTCCCTAATTCCTATATTTTGACCTATTAGTGCGAGCTATTTTCAATGATATTAAGCATACATCAATGTTTAAACATTTTTTGCTAATGTTTTGAAAATTTTATGAGCAAAAAACTTCAAATATGGATATATGTTTAATATTTTTGGAGAGGAGCTGTGAAGAGTCAAAGCTAGAAACTTTGGTGAAGAAATTGTATAAACATAAAAGAAAAACCAGTTTAATATTTCTTGTTATAATTAGTATTTTCAGATGTCTTTGTTCATATGTTACAGGAATGTATCTTGATAGAATGCAAGTTTTAAATTCATCTGTACAAAGTTAAGTTATTCCATGAGAATACGTTTAAATTACTTAAACATTGAAAGTAGTATCATATTCATGTATAATTATAAATTTATTTAAACGCACATTCATTACGTAAATAATATTTATTAAGGCTGTAGCCTCAATCACATGCGTATAAAATGCGATAGTAGGGACCTCTACAGGGCTTTAAACCACAAGCTTATTCTTGGAAGAAAAGAGTAAGGCTGTAGCCTCAATCATATGCGTATAAAATGCGATAGTAGGGACCTCTACAGGTCTTTAAACCACAAGCTTACTCTTGGAAGAAAAGAGGGGTTCCAAGAGTAAGCTTGTGGTTTAAAGACCTGTAGAGGTCCCTACTATCGCATTTTATACGCATGTGATTGAGTATACAGCCTTAATGAATATTATTCATGTATAGTGAAAGAGGATGATCTGATATTCTCAGCTAATGGATAATTGCAGTATGATAGGGATCAGGTTAAGGACACATTGATATGCGTATTTTATGAATATTTTTGAGGCAAGTTAAGTACTTGAAACACCTGAACGTCCTTAGACAAAATTTGTCGCAAAATATATATGCCAGATAAATCGTGATATGTTGCTGTGATCTTGAAATTACTTTATTTATTTGTGAGTTATGTATATATGATTAAATTTTTAATTACTAATAAGTTAAATAGCATTCATTTAATTATTATTAACTTGCTTAAATTTTGCTAAAAAATCAGACAATCCAAGTCCCTCCAGTCATTAGTTTGATGAGAGCCCGGGCAATGGAAAAACATCGAGATCTCAACATGCCAGATGTTTGATATCTCTAGCTCATAATGAGAAAAGATTGTTTCTGAAGCAAGTGTATAATAAAAGAGGATGGGATGAGTTTATGTGATAGTGGATGATTGTAATATAGTGGAGATGAATAGATGCACTGATATTAAAAATGTAAGTGTATAAATGATTATCTGATATTAATTATAATTAAAATTAAAAATTTAGTAATTAGAGTTAGCTGTCAGAAATTAATGCAACTGTCCAATTTCGATGCTGGAAACATTGCCTAATCAATCTGCATGGTATATGCATTTTTAATCAAACAATTCATACCAACTGCATAGAGGTGACCAATCTTTCCTTCTCTATTATACAAGACTGTTTTAATTTTAAAGTTCAATAATTATTGCAACGATTTTCTACAAATCAGCTACCTTTTTTACACCCAAGTAAACAACAAAACAGAGTAGATCAAACACATTCATTGTTTAAATCTTTTTATATTAAGTTTGCTCCAAATTATGTCATTCAAAAATATATGTAAACAAAATGAATCAATGCATCTATTTATAAACACTACTAGAAACACTTTTTATTAGATCATCATCTTTAAATGTGCTGACCAATCTGCAAGGGAAATTGAAGGAACTCTACAAAATTGCTGAGATATATTGGAATTCAAATATAGATATCCTGTGAGTGATCAAATGAAGAATGTTTTTAACACCGCCAATAAATGATTGCATTAATTCTGTCAAGGATTAAGTAAATTTAATAATAAATAAATATAAGAAATTCTTAATCCTATATATAAAGGATTGAATTGTAAATTACAAAATTGATGATAATAAGCTGATAAGTTGTGAACACTGGTATCTCTAGCCCAGTAAAGGATTGGTAATAATTATTAATGTATTTATGTAAAGTGTATGATATTAAATATATGAATACAAAAATTTTGATCATTATAATTAAAATTGTAACAACGTTCAAGGCTAAATGCATTTATAAGTAATCATTAGAAACCATTCAACACTTAGACAAATCCAATGTAGATAATAATCAACAGTCTCAAACTGTTGTCAAGACAACCTCCTTTAATTGTTAAAAGGAGATGGCCTTGACAACAGTTTGAGATTGTTGACTGTTATCTATATTGGGATTGTGTAAGTGTTAACTGATTTCTAATGGTTTATATATATATATAAAATACATATTTTGCGGGTTCATCCGTGTTAAAAACTTTTAATATCAATATACTGACGTTTCGACTTGGCTACAATCACTGGTTTGAATAAAACATTAAAAATCCCACCAATAGCAAAAATGTTAAATTTAAGAATGTTTTTTAAAGAAATCTTTCCAAATAGGAGAAGTTTATATATGTCCTTATTGATACAATCTCCTTTTAATATCTCAATGGCTTCTCTGATTTTCATTGAGATACTTAAAAGGCCAGATTTATCAATAAGCGAATGATACCAAATTCTCCTATTTGGAAAGATTTCTTTAAAAAACATTCTTAAATTTAACATTTTTTATTTATTTTTAATTTTTATTCAAACCAGTGATTGTAGCGCCTCTACAACCCTTTCTACCTTTTATAATGTGGATGTGTGAGTCAACGTCAGTATATTGATATTAAATTTTTAACCGGATGAACTGCAAAATATTATTTTATATATTTAACCCGTGCAAATCTTCGTTTTAACATATATATATATATATATATATATATATATATATATATATATATATATATATATATATATATATATATATATATATATATATATGTAACATAATTAAAGAGCTCAACAGAAATATTATTAAAGGAGTTCAAAAGGTCCATTGTAACATATTAAAGAGAAATCAATTGTATTTAATAATTATGAAAAGATTCAAATATAAATATTTAGCTTAATAAAGGAAAAGCATTGTAGCTTAAATTAAATTATGAGAAGAATACCTGAGTAGTGGCTGTTAAACAAAAAGGTCAGACTGAGTTATCAATCATATTAAAGGTCATTGGATTAAATGAAACATACTTCTATAATTAGATTCCTCGAGATATCACAATATCAATAATTATAAACAAATTATTAATAACAACTATTATAACTCAGGTATGTGGAAATCACGTGAGGTGAGTACACTAGTAACTCAATAAAATATCTGCTCAGGTATACAGACAGTAGATTTTATCCACTTTCATTTCTTGGTTTGATGTTAGTGCATGTCCAACAAATACCAGTGAATAGGGTCTAGCAGGGCGCCACTAGATTATTTGAATCTAGACATGGTTATATCTAATAACCTTTCACAGGTACTGGGTTTGAATCCATTTTTGGTACTTTATTTCTAATAAACATGGAAGATTTTGCTTTTTAGAGCCATAGCACTGTATGCACTAATATTTAAGTAAACACCTAGGTAACATAAAACATCTTTAAACTGAAGTGGAATTCATTAGACATAAATCATTTCTTAGACCTTAGCATAACAAATGTGTTTCAATATTTTTTTTTTTATAAGTTTTACTAGCTCAGATTACTATTAATTTAGGATGGCAATTCACTCATCCTTGCATGAAATAGATGATGGAATGGTGGTTATAATATTACTAAGAAATCACTAAATATTATGAAATCAATATTTATTTATGGCCTTTGAACATTTAAACAGCTCATTAATTAAAATGTGATGATGACGATAATGATAACGATAATGACAATGGTTTCAACCACAGCTTTAGGACTAAGCCTAAACATAAAATTTAAATTCAGAAATTAATAATTATTGTTAATCTTAGCATATTTAATCATATCTTAAACAACTAATATGCAATCATTGATGATGAATGATCACACTTACTAAAGACTACTCTTAATGAACTATATACGCCTCGTTTAATAACATAAACTAATATTTATTACTGCATTTCTAACATATACATAAAAATTTCTATATTTACATGAAAATTTATATTAACAATAACAACAATAATCATAATCGACTGTTTTAAAATCATAACATTAAATTTTAAATTCTTCCCCCTTTCCCGTAAATGTATTTCAAAAGTATATTGTATCCACAAGAAAAGTATTTCATATAAAAAAAAAATATTCACTCATTGGCACACATACCTTATAATCTAACAGATAAGCAGAATGTTAAAAAAAATGTTAGTAGAATTGAAAGAGCAAGTTTTACCGAACAAGTTTTAAATCATTTTCTCCCCCTCCCTTCTACCTCTGAAATGCTATACTTTCTTAAAACAAAATAATTTAATATTTCAACACTGCTTATTACATCACATTCGCACACAATTATACACATATAAAAATATTATTATGTATGTGCGTGTTTTATCCCATAATAACAACATATTATTTAAAACCAAAATAATAATACAAAAATTATTTTACACATTAATATTTCATAACTGTAAATTAATAAACAAATAATTTTGATACATTCAAGATCATTTATGAAGCTCAAAGTTATTATTAGTAAGACATTCTTGTTTTTAATCGATCTGAATAGTCTTTAAAAGTTCTTTAAATAAAATATACCACTATATTGCTAAAATGTTTATTAAGACTCTGATATCATAAAGAAAATAGATATAAAAAGTCATATTATCGATCTTTTGTTTGTGGCAAATTTCCAAGGGCTCAAACTTGTCTTGTATAATGTCTATATTTTTGCAGCTACCATTTCCATTTTACATTGGAACAATCTTTCTTGAGGTGTATAACTATTTGATGATGATGATTCAAATACGGTTATTTGCTTTAGTGGACAATTTAGAAATTCTTATACTGACTTTAAATTTTTCCATTCAGCATGATTCTCATCGTGGATGAAATACAGCAGTTGTTTTCATATTGTAATTTTTCTGGGGTTCAAACTCAGTTACTGAAACAATTAATTGGACTTGATGATTAATATTTATCAGTAGATTAATTCATCTCCTTTGAATGCAGGTGAATGTTTTCTTCTTTCTATTTAAAAACATCTTATTTCTCTGGTCAGTTGAAAGGTGTAGAATATTATTTTTCAGACTAGACATCTTTTCTTTCCTATATGATCTGTGGCTCATGACAGTCAGGTCTTGATGGGACACATATGTAATTTTTCTACCCCATCATTTCTTATATTTTCAGCATTCAAAACTTCATAAAAAAATGATTTAAAAAAAAACCATCTAGCAGAACTAAAATGTTTGTCTGCTTTAGTTTCAATAATTTTTAAAAAGTCTCTCTCACAACATATTATAATAACAATAATCTAATCTAATAGCTCAACTGATTTTCCAGACTGCTTTTATATCCGATTTTTGAGTCAACTCACCCAATTAGAGTGATAGTGTGAATTGCTATTTTTGACCAACCCCCAAAAAAAAATCACACACCTGGTTTCCAGACACTTTTGTCTTAAAAAAAATAGACTTAATCCTTTTTTCTTACACCTAGGTAACATTTCAAATTTTTGAGCTTCTTTCTTTAGATCTTAAGATAAGACAATTTCAAAATTAGAGTTCCCACCCAGCTTAAGCTCCCAAAGTGACAAACAATCATTTACAAAAACAAAATTGCTACAAAAATAGATATCTGATTCAACAGATTTCCTCTTTTAACATAAAATTGTACAAAAAATAATTTGACAGATTTAACCCTTCCTTTTCTTTCAATATTTAATAAATGTAAATTTCTGTATGTAATGTACACACATACTTTATCATTTCAAATCATTCATAAACTAACATTAAATAATATAATTGCTAACTTAGTAATTATAACCCTAATATTTAAAATTAAATCTGTAACTTTTAAATCCCAATTACAATTATAGAAAAGCAAAAATAGAAGTATAGAATAAGATATTAGAATTGATCAAGCATAGGTTAGTTTTAAAGAAAGTTAAATATCTGAAATATAAAACAATTCAATAGCTTACACATACACTGCCTATACGTATGCGTTATAACTTTGCTTTTTAAAGAAAAATTAAACTTTGAATAGTTTAAATGTGTATTGCCTTTCTATCAACACACAAACAATATTAATTGTTGACCCACTCTCTTTCTATCTAAAGCTTTTAGAACTGGACCTTGTAGGATTTAAACTTGGATGCCCTACAACTTCCTTTTATATAAAAATGTGATGATGATTTTGTTTTACATTTTCCACATGCACATTACTATAAATTTAGCTAGTGACTAAATTGTAATGGCACTTATATATATATATATATATATATATATATATATATATATATATATATATATATATATATATATATATATATATATATATATATATATATATATATATAAATCTAAAACTGCTAAGAGTTAGGTGGTTTATAATAATATATTTTATGACAACAGCTAATGTTTAAAAATAAATTATAGATTCAACAATGTGTTGACAAGACAACTTGTGTGGAGAAATTTATTTTTTACCAATAAAAGATCATTTGAGAATAACTGGTTGATTCCATAGTTTATTTAAACTTTGACTGTTTATTTGTATTTGAGAGAAATAACAGGAATGGAAACGTAATTTTGTAAGAAATCTTAAAAATTTTAACAGATTAGAGCTTATTGAAAAAAAATAAATATTATAATAAATAAGTAACTTAAACTATATTAAAATAATTTATTTTTACTATTAGTATTAGTAATATTATTTTATCATCATAATTATTTTTAGATTTATTATGCTGGAAAACATTAGTTCCTCAGCTTTAAAAAAATCAACTTATCTTCAAATCAAATTTGATTCATTCGATTATTTTGATCTCAGCATTTCGTTTATGACATTGCTTTTAGTAGCCATCGGTAACGCAAGTATTTTGATTTCTTTAATAATTTTTCCTAAATTAAGAACTATACCGCATATTTTTATAGGTAATTTAGCTTTAACAGACTTTATAATAGGAGGAGTTGGATCACCTAGCTTTTTGTATCATGTAGTTTTAAAACTAGATATGGATCGAGGTTGTGATATCATTTTTGGAATGTGGTTTTCAAGTGGAGTAGTGATGTTTTTTACATTTTCTCAAATAGCTGTTAATCGTTACATCATTCTTTGTCATTCTTCTGAAGTTTACCAGCGCTTTTATAGTAAAAAAAATATGTTTTTGATAATTCTAATTATGTGGATAATTGGATTATCTTTTGGAAGTGGGATGTATTTTTCCAGGATATTTCACTTCAAGTTTAATAGTATTATAAGGGAATGTTTTATAGTGCTTAACAGAAAAGGCACGGTATTTTTTGCTTCTTGTGCAATCTGGCTGTACATTGCTAATGTTCCCATTATGGGTTTTAGTTATTATAAAATTTATAAAATAATAAAAAGCTCTCAATTTACGTTAAAAAACATGGCTACCTCTACATCAGTTACAAGACGATTTGTAGAAAACATTCGTCTAACAAAAATTTTATTTTTTATTTTTATGTGTTTTGTAATATGTTATATGCCAACCTTTTTTATAATTGTTTTTGGTAGTATATACGATTTATCCTTGATAATTATTAGAACATCAATGCTACTTGCAAACTTCCATCCTATCATTAATCCGCTTATTTGCTTTTTTACCAATAAAATGTTTCGTTCTGCCTATTATAAAATTGTAACTTGCCATTGTACAAATCCAAATTAAAACAACTGTGACAAAAGCAAGCATATTAATAATTTTTTTGAGTTTTTGCTTGATTTGTTTATAGCTGTACCTCATATATATATATATATATATATATATATAGGTACATCATATATATATATATATATATATATATATATATAATATGTTGATACAAAGATTTTCACGGGTTGCATATATTAAAGACATATTTTGCGGGTTCATCCGTGTTACAATAGTCTTTCTATCTTTTATCACCTAGTAGATGACTTGTGTGATCAAGTCGAAACGTCCGGTATATCAATATTTAAATTTTTTAACATGAATGAACCCACAAAATGTCTTATATATATATATATATATATATATATATATATATATTGAAAGGTTAACTGGCTATAAAACATAATCTTTTAATCACACATATATAAAATTGCCTTATTTAATAATTGTGGTCATTGTATTGTTTATTAAACGTTGATAGTTCTGATGTATTTACATTTGGAAAACAGCTAGTTATTAACAAATTATAGTTTATTGCATCTGAAGTATTAAATAGGAGTTAAAAGATTGGAAAAATGATTATTAATCTACTTCAGGCCGTTTATCTTTACCTATTAAATGGGTTTACTTAAATTTCTATATAGATAAAAATATGATTTTCTTTCAGTAACATTTTATTCTCCTTGTATTTAATGTCTTAGATTGGGAATAAAATAAAGAATGAATCATTTATTCATAGAAGTTACCTTGAAAGTAGATTGTGGTATTCTGTTTATTAAGTTTTGGATATTAAAACAGTCTATGTTGAACATTGTTTAGCATTATTGTAAGATTTATACATGAAATAAATAAGACTTTTTTTACAATAAATACTAGAATAAGTTTATTATTCTTTATAGTAATAAAGTTAAATAAAATTATTGTAATGTTTGACGTTTGACGAATATGTTCAGAATTGACAAGGCGTTTAAGATCTTAAGTAAACAGGATTAATGTTGCAAGAAGTTAATACAATTTTATTACAGATATGAATTTATATTAGATTTAGTTGATTGTTTACTGATATTAAGAATCCTTACCAAACAAACTCTGTGTATAATTATTATTGAAAATTATAAGAAATGGAGAAAATATATTTTGCTTTAGATTGAGCAGTATAGATATTTCCATTATTTATTACAAATAGTTTAAGTATGGTTTGATGTGCAATCTGTGTGAAGCCCAACTTTAAAATTTAAATGAACATCTAGCCTTAAAACGTGTTGTAATCAAAATCTACCATCATGGTAATAATCTGGAGAATAGATCTATTGTTCTTCACGAATTTGCGGTTTTGCTTTCTTAAAAATCATATGTTCTATGAGAGTTAACACTGTATTTGATAAGATAATGGCAAAGGTTCAAATTGTGATATATATTAAATTTAGCAGTGCAATTATGTAATCAAATATTTAATGATAAAACATAATCTTGAATAAAGTAAATTTTTTATTTAGCATTCTTTAATTTTATTTCTATATGACTAGAATAAGGATGATTCATGGTATTTGAAGGCAATCATCATGGATACCATTGATCATCTCATGTGTAACTGAAATGCTTAGTAGATATATGAAGAATGACAAAAAGTAGGTTATTTAGACAAAAATGAAAGTATACATAGTTACATATTTTATCAATATGAGAAGAAAGTTACAAATGATTAAATGAATTTTGAAGTTACCATAGAAAAAAACCCATGATCAGTGTAATTACAGAAAGATTTGACTACTTCTATGATATTATTATTATTATTATTATTATTATTATTATTATTATTATTATTATTATTATTATTATTATTATTATTATTATTATTATTATTATTATTATTATTATTATTATTATTATTATTATTATTATTATTATTATTATTATTATTATTATTATTATTATTATTATTATTATTATTATAAATGAGTGAATAATATCTTATTTATTTTATGGTTTAATTTACAATTTTTATCTCTCTGGTAATATGATAAGTTGCTAGTCATAAAATCCACTTGAATATTTACACTCTCTGCGATTCATAACTTATGAATTAAATTCTGCATAAAAACAGATTATTAAAATAATAATAACTACGAAAAACCACACTTGCATAATGTCTCAACAGATATAAAAGATATAAGATAATAAAGAATGCATCAAACTTTAGTGACTAATAATTTCATATATGATAAAATATAGCAAATTAACAATATGACAATATAAATAAAAACATAATATATAATTATACATACACACATATATATATTAAATTTTAAGAGAATCACTATAAATCAATCTACTTACACATATTCTTAGAATAATTATTTAATTATAAATATTTATTATTTTAGTAATGTAAACGTAAACCATATTTTTCTGACGCATTGCAATCTCCTTATATCAAACCCGAGCCCCTGTTTCTACAAGGCAACAGTGTTTTTATATGGTAGAGAAATGTAGATAAATTTTAAAATGGGGTAAGGTAGGATGGGGAAGTATAATCTAGAAAGCAAATTTTGTAAACAAAAGATAAAGAGAGACATAGCGATAGATAGATAGAGAGAGAAAGAGAGAGAGAGAGAGAGAGAGAGAGAGAGAGAGAGAGAGAGAGAGAGAGAGAGAGAGAGAGAGAGAGATTTTTCTACACCGATATAAAATTGTATTAAAGGGGATCAAAATATTAATTTTGTTTAATAATTATAAATTATATTAAATTAACTTTAGGTCGACATGGTTGCGACAAAAATCTCGGCCTCAGGGTGGCCTTTGAGCGTTCCATCATCAGATTTTCTATTGGATGGACGGTTGAAGAGTTGAAGTGTGGAGTGGATTGAATCCTGTCCATTGAAGTATGGAGATTGGCTACCTTAATATATATCTGAGCACTTATTGCATATATAATCTGGACCAACGGATGATTGCTGGTTTAGCATGAAATACGTATATTGGTGATTATTTATCTTTTCGACATATATGGATTCAAGTGTATCAGTGATATGAAATAGTGTGGTTAGCGATAGGTCGTGCGAAAGCCTGTACTCATATACCCTATATATTAAATTAAAATAAAATTAAAATAAGTAAGTATAAAATTGATGGGTTATATAATTAAATAACATCAATTTAGATTTAATTATAGATGTGCACACATCATTTTCATTGTTTTCAATTTGTTATCAATCTTATTTAATATGGAATTTTCTTTTGATTATTTGCTTGCATAAATTGGCCCTTCTGAACTATTTATGCATACAAGGGCCACTTTTCTGCTAGTGTTCTCCCTCCTTTCATAGTCTTATAAATACATTTTCTAAGATTAAGCTATTTCATGTTAAGACATGGGTTGGTTTCAGTGGAACAGGCAATTATAAGTGTTTATATAGTGACTAATTCATTCCATATTTGGCTATCGTAAACAAATGATTTGGTCACATTTCAGAACGATAGCATAAAACTCGAATGATCTACGAAGCCACGAGATTATCACTACTTTCATGTATTAAATCATCTTAGGCATGAAGACTGCACAATCCTACTATAGCAACTTTTCACTTCTTTCTGCTCTGTTTTCCAGTCTTGACTGAATATAGGTTGCTACGATTCATTTTTTTCTGAGTGATTTTGCTTCAACAAATTTTGATCATGAATAAAATGAATTGCTTTAGCATCATCAGCCGAATTTTAACATATACATTTTTAGGTTATAGTGAAATGGTTTTCATACTGCTAGCATAACTTGAATATAATTTCTCTGCTAGGGAGATCATAAAAATATGTTTACGTAATAAAAATAATCAGAATTAAAATTAAAGGAGCATGGTAGAAAAAGATATTTAAAGGCTTTTGCTCCTCGCCATAGGGTTGACATCTATTGTAAAATTTACTAACTAATTAAGAGATAACAGATAGCAGTGCCTAATAAATCCTTATCGAGTGCTGTATTATCCAATATCCACAGACTAGTTTCTAGCTTAAGTTTTTCATTAATAAGCAGCCTTGGATCTGAGAGAAGTGCATCTGGATCTTTTGGACCTAATGCACCTTTCCTGTAGCAGACATCTTTACTTATTTGTATACTATCAAGCTGTCAGTCCAAATTGAAAACACATGCAAATATTTTTAATATAAGACAAATATTTATATAGTAATATAGATTTGAAATTACTTCTGCATCTAT
Source organism: Epiperipatus broadwayi (assembly GCA_028023455.1). Taxonomy (NCBI): domain Eukaryota; kingdom Metazoa; phylum Onychophora; class Udeonychophora; order Euonychophora; family Peripatidae; genus Epiperipatus; species Epiperipatus broadwayi. Next base: position 4,997,946 of record JAQFVV010000092.1, read on the forward strand.
ATATTATGGTGTATTAATTCAATAACTATAGACATCTTTATTTGTTGGTCGGATTGGTATAAAACATCACATGCCCCAAGCTTATAAAAAACTGCTCAGTAGCATTTTTCTTTCTCTAATTACTTTATTCTTGCTAGTGTAAGATTTAGCAATCAGTATACTAGGTGAACATAATTGTGGTGAGAAAAAAAGAATTTGCTTATGAACGGTAAGGTGGAATTGTGTGATAGCTTTTTTCCCCATATGTCAAAGCATCGGTGGGAAGGAAACCCGCGACAACTGTCTGCAAGCAACTGCTTGCTTGCAAGGCGGCTGCGCTGACCTCTCTGCTATCAACGCTTGACACAGCTTATTTATTTCATACCAATTCTGGTTAAAGGATGAAATTTCCTAAACTAAGAACAGTATATTATTACAGATACCAATTGGTTTCAGATATAAATGGTTACAAGAGAAAAATAACTTGGATTGAAATTATTAACATGTTTTTCACTTTGGATCTGTAGATTGACAGTAAAACAAAGTAATAAAAAGAAAAAAAGTATATAAGGTCAAAAAATTCAAGTGGACTACCCTCAGATCCAAGGCTCTTTACAGATAATAGCCATTAGCTGGAAATTAGACTGAGCATGGTGAATAGAAAAACATTGGATATGAATCTATAAACCACCAGCACATAGAATGTATTGATTACTACAATTTACACTAGATAGCAAAACTATAATGAAAAGAAAAAAAATTGCTCCTGAAAACTATTATGTATGTTGAGGCATGTTATGTCTTATTGATGAAATATTATCAATGGATAGAATTATAGATGTTCGTAAATAGGAAATTTGTTGCACCAAACAGAAAACAATTCTTTACAGATTATACAATAAATATTTAAATCCGAATGTAATGTATATATTTATGAGATATAATAAATATTTAAATCAGAATAAAATGTATATATTTATGAACTTCGTATTATAAAAATAAATGCATTTGTAGTGAAATCGGTATATATATTTTCATATATAAACAATGAAATTATGATTACACAATAAACTCAGAATTGAAAATTACATTAAAGAAAAATTTAAAGACTTCATAAACAATCACAACCACGGGACGTTACCAGAACAAATTTTAGGCATATTCTAAAGATCCATTTTAAATAAACCTGGCAAATATGTTTATCCATTTGTATATCAATGGTAAATTTATTTTAAATTGGTTCTTTAGACTCAGCTTGCAATTTGTTTTTGTAATGCATCAGACATAGACATGATTGTTCCATGAAGTATTTATATTTTTAAACGTTACGTATTTAACCAAGAATACAAATCATTTACCTACGATTAAAATTATTAAGAAAAAAAAATTCAATACTCTCCATTAAACTAAAGTCAGGAAAAAATTGTTTATTGCCAATTAAAAATATTTTTATTTAGTTTATTTTGCTTATTAGCAGGGACAACAATATCATTATTATACAAAGTTATTAGAGATCATTTGAGATGGACAAATATTGGTTTCAAAATTTTATAAGAGATCATATATGAGACAGTCAAATGAAATAAGAAAAGTTATTGGTGTGATGTAGCAAAAAGTGGTTATTGATGGAGAAAGTGGATTAAACATAGAAAGACGTTCATTCTGCGGTAGATTAATAATGATTGAAAATGATTATGGTGATGATGTTATTTGCAATGACCATATATGGTAACATTGAACTATTACTAGAGAAAGTATATTTCAATTTATATTTTATTTGTAGGAAAAGAAGAAATTAAGCTTAGAAAATTTATATAAAATAATAAAAGTATATTTTGCTGCAGTCGAAATTTTCTTGTGCGCAATGATTTAGTATCCAATGGGGTACAGCTAAAACGTAGATATATTTAAAGTTATTTCATGTGAAATTAAAATGATACTTTCAAGCTTTGATAAAAATTTAAATCGAGAGTATTCATTTATAATTTATCTTTAAAGCGCATGTGCATTAGCTTAATCGCTAATACACATAGCGCTATATAAAATAATATCTCATTATATTTAAATAAGATAAATTTTATACATCTACTTCTGAATGTATGCATATATAAATGATATATTATACGCGTTCAGCCGTGTATGATTTTGATTATAAATATAAGTTTCTGGCTTGAGCACATAAGCCATCAACTAAGAAGTGAATAGAATATTATAAAAATGGTTGTAGAGGTGCTGTAAACAATGGTTTATAACACTGTTAAAGTTTTACCACTACTGTATATGTATATAAAATTGAATAATAAAATACAAGTCAGAAAATCTTAATAAAAATCATATACGGATGACCCCCTCCACCACAAAATATAACAATTACATCTGTACCAAGTGAAAATGAGCATATGTACAATATTAAAACGTTAATTTTTACTCCTATTAGTATTAACATGTTAACTTATTTAAATCAGTAAGCCGACATTTGAAATATATCAAATAAAATTGTAGGCAATGACGAAGCTAGCAGTGTTTTAAGACATTAAGAAAGTGATACAGTTGTGTATGTGTGTAAGTAGAATACCAGCAAATTGTTAACGTTGAGGAATAAAATAAGCTTTTAAACATACATCCTCCTTTTTCTCAGTGGTTGAAATATTACCATTGATGAGAGAAGAATGAAGAATATTATCATTTCCTCTTATTTGTCCCAATTATAATTATAAAATAGTAATTAAAAGCTAGCTGTGTTTAAGCAAAAATAATACATTACACTAGTGGGTTTACTTGACTATGTATTATTGTCATAATAAAACATAAACAAACGTATGAAAGAGTGTGTATGGCTATGCATGTGTTGCATTTTCAATTTTTTAAAATTTATTTCAACATTAATTTTGTTACAAAACAGGGAATTGGGCAATTCATATGAAGACGTATCGATGGCAGCACGTACTTGTTTCATAACTTATATTTGCGGTTATCTAAAGAAAACGGGTTAATCTTCTAGTCAAGAAATTTTTTATTAAACATTTTACATGAGATATGATATGATACGTGAATGATGTAAGTTGTGATTGTATCTTTTATTTCTGTTGCTCCAAGGATAATACTTTTATTTATCCACAAAGTTGTGATCACGTTATGTTTTTCTGTGAAAAGATGATTCTTTTTAGATGTAATGCAATATCATTGTATGTTCCTGGAATAAGAAGAGAGCTTTACAGTACTCTCTAAGATATTATTTTATTTTTGTGTAATTGTTTCTATATGAAAAAACGTTTGTTAGAGGAATATAGAAGAGTATTAGACAAATACAAAATAAATATGTGTTTCATTTAATTTATTGTATGAAAGTGAGAACTTGGATTGGTAACAATCAAACTTAAAAGCCTTAGAAATTTTTTTTATCTAAGAATGCTTTGAAAAATTTTAAAAGTATGATGTCAAGATTGTAAGAGTAATCAGTACGTTTTTCAGTTTGCAAAATATGATAGAGTCAATATCATATTTTTGTTGGAATGGACATGTGAAGTAATTGAATAATACAGAATTCATGAGTGAGAATATAATATAATGGAAAGTTACAATGACACTTTTAGTGAAAAATTGCTACAAAAGAGGTTGTGTAATATCTGCAAACATTATCTTTACTGTATTATTTATTCTCTTAGAGTTAGATTCATTATACTCTCTAGCGATCGATTAATTAAAGAAAATAGGACAATTTCTTATAAAAAAAGAACCACGCTCTGTTTTTTATTAGTTTGCAGTAATTTATATTTTATTTCTCTCCTGAAGTTTATGTTTATATTGTCGCCATGATAATGTGAAAAAAAAATGCATTCAAAAGAGCCAGGATGATGTCAAATAATAGGTATATCTGAAATATTAGGCAATGTTATACAGAGATAAGCTCCTTTCAACTTTAGTCAAAATATAATAGTGGTACTATATTGACCAATACATTTACAATACTTTATTCTCAATCTTATAAAGGAGTATGGTTAAATAAACATGTAAAATATAATATGTTGGTCACGTTCCCAATACTTATAATAATAGTCGCATGTTACATCCACTTAATACTGAAAATGACCGAGAATCTGGCATTATTAGTTTTTAGTAGATTTGTTTTTAAAAATGATAAAATAAACGTTAAAACATCTGGCTAAAGAAAGACTTAAGAATAATTGTAATTTTAGAGTTAAAGATTCTGCCGATGCTTAGGTAACGATTTGCTCCTTAATTTTTATTTTGTTGTTATTATTGGTATAGAATGTGAAACTATTAAGTTTATGTTGTAAAATTTTTTTATTTATTGATCAAAATGAAAGGTGTTTCTTCATAGCTTATATATTTTTGTTTATAATCACATCAGTAAAAATAAGTTAAATGCTGATGCAAAATGTATATTATCGAAGAAGTGTGTCTGTATACATTTAAGTTATTATTCTATCCTCACTAGCATTTGACAATGATTAAAATTTGGGAATAAACATAGCAATTTCTAGTTGAATTTATATCTTTTAATTTAATCATACAAAATGTGTACTGTACAAATTAATATGAAAAGGTAAATACAATATAATAAGACTTAAGAGCACTAAGCTAGCTTTCCGCAAGTTGCTGCCAAAATCATAGTACTAAAGCTAACTGTATCGTTAAATATATATATATATATATATATATTTAAATATATATATATATATATATATATATATATATATATATAGTGTCTAAAATCAATATGCAAATGAAGTGTAGTATAATATAATGATTTATCATCCGATGCTTTTTTACTGATAATACAATCCTCCAATTTAAAGTCTTACAATCATTAAAGAATAGTATTTAAATACATTTTGAATAAGTATTGTCGATTCAGGTTAAAAAAATATTTAAAAATGTTTGTAAGGACAGATAGATAGTTCGATATATAATACTGATGTGTAGTTGAGCTGGCCTTACTATTCTTTAAAAAATTTCTCAGTGTAAATCAGATTAACCAATAAACATCACATGATTACTATTTCTTATACTCGCTTATAACTGTTATAGACAATACGTATGGAGAGTTTTGCCTGTTATAATTGTGTAAATCAGATTGTGGTAAATTAAACTCGAGCGCTAAAGATTTGTGAACCAAAGTTTATATTGTCGCTTCCAGTTCTTAAATATTGTAAATAAGTTTAAATAAAATTTATTTGGAAAATATATTTATTTTAAAAATTTACTACTTTGCCGTCCTTCTATTATTTTCAATATACATTCAGTTTTTGTATTGAATTTTTAGCAAGCACTGTATTTATTTGTTTCTATCGGCTAATATGTATTCATAATTCGCAGAAACAAATTCACATTATTAATAGAATATTTTCTTTACAATGTATAATATAATAATTATCATCACGGATTAATGTATCAAAAAAGCCATGAAAATGTATAAAAGGATTATTCTGTATTACATTGCAAATATTTTAACTTAAACATAACGTTAAAACATTTAAATGTACATCATCATAATAAAAAAAATATCAGTAATGCGATTTTAACAAGTGGTAATCGTAAGCTGAATAATTTTTAATTAATGATCTCTGGGAGACATAAAGTATGCACATATAACGAACATAGATCTAGAATTACTGATGCCATGAGGTCCCTACAACGGATTTAATTGGTTCAAAAAGTATTTTTGCTAAATTATTTCAGTGTTTAAATAGATATAATTTGTTTCAAATCCTTAGCTTAAAATTAACTCCTAACATAATAATTAAAACAGGATAATATAATTCAAAATCAAAATTATAACGGTAAAAATACGTATAAACTCTTATATACAGCATTGTATATGTAAACATTAATTCAAACCAAATTTATAAAATCATATATATCTTTACATTGATGGCATAACCGCATTTTGCTTTGCATTAATCCACTTTGGTAAAAATTTCCTTCTGTTTATGATGATATTACAATCGGACTTGCTTAATCTGGAATTTGCCGTGATCTGGCATTTTTATTTCATCTTTATATTTTCAAAAGTCTTTCTATATTTATTATACAGATCTCTATTTGTTTTATAACCTTCTAGCTAGAAAATTATTTCTTGCGTGGCATTCATGTCAATTTTTTAATTCCATTTTTTTAAATGTTTATATATTTTTTTCCCCTGACTAAACATTATTCTCCCATATATCCACCGATCCCACAAATATATGAATACTAATTTTTCAATCACATAAAACCCAAATGTTTATATATTTTTTTCCTCCTTAATATTTTTAAAATATATTTTTACGACACATGCTTTATGACATTGTTTATAACTTTAAATCATACCTCAGATACAAACCTAAAACTGGGTGGGTGGGAATTATCCATAATTTTTTTTTAATGGTGGTGTCTAACTAAATTACTAAACGAGTAGTCTATGGTCAGATTTATATGACTCAAATGCAGATATAATTAAGTTTTGCGCATATGCTTCTACTTGACCATCTTCAATCCTCATCAACAAAAAATATATAAAACTGAACGAGGAAAGAAAGAAAAGTACATAGAATCACTGAATATTCACTCTTATAGTAGAGAGAAAAGAGTAGAAATCTTTTTTTATTATATCGCTACTGATGTAACTGATTTAACAGATATTACTCATAAAATATTCAATTAATTTATCCTTCAAATCTATGTAAGTAGAAAATATTTAAACTCAGATATTCATTATTTTTCCCAATACCCACATCATATCCACTATGTATTTTTGAAATAATTCCAGGTTCCCCCCTAGGATTGACAGAAATCCCATCTGAATACAAATCTATATATAAAGTAAATTATTACAAATCACAACATAATAATTGCAACATGGCTATTTTGGGAAACCTCATGCTAACCTAGAAACAAGCCTTACCCAGAACTCAAATATGTCAAAAGGCTAAGAACAATTCTGTCCACAAATCCATATTTAACAACGAAAATAAACTCGGTCAACCTTTGAACCTACAACAGACAGGTAGTGTGACATGACAATTTCGTACACATATTCAAAATCTGACCAACAAAAGATTTTGTTTCTCCTCTCAATATCATTTAACCCACACACTTACCTCCCACCATTTACATACTCTTAAACTACACAACCCACCCCTACATTGAAACTGTATTACTATGATTATGATATTGTTTTAGAGATATGGAAAGCATGCTCATTATACTATACTAAGCATATAAGTAATCCAGTTCAATCTTTTCTTATTTTTCGCTTCCAAAGCCATTATTCCTAATTACAATTCTATAAGAAAGACAAGCACCATAAACACACGACTTTCTTCTCAAAATTAACCTAGGTAACCTCTCCACTGCTATATTTCTTAATAGAAGAGGCTTCCGCATAGATCCCATGTGCCTCCTATATGTTGTCTCTGTCTTTCCAGCCCAGAAGATATGGACCATATCCTTCGCCTTTGTCCGGTCTGGCAGGGACTAAGACAAAACTTCCAGAAACACATTGATAATAATGGTCCAGATCTAACATCTCTTGAAGGGGTTTTAAATAGAGGCATTTTCGCTGAAATCAGGCTCGCCACCTACATAAACTTTGCCATCTGGTTGACCAGATGCAAGGTGATTTTTCAAAAATTACCGCTTAACGAAATCAATAACTGCTTTCTCAGCATGATTAAAAATATCCAAGAAACAGACAAGAGAGAGGCCGATCCATACCTGGCCATATTAACATGGGAATTCACAACTGGTCTAAACAGCACCTCTCCAACCAACCCCTAAATAATTTATATGAAAATATTTATTATGACTTAATATCTTATTATGATTTAATAAAACCCTCCAACCATAACTTGCCAAAACAGGGTTTACTAACAAAGGTATTTCGTTATAGACTAGATGATTAATATTCACCTTGCATCCACAGGTTATATTCTACTGACTTTTGAATCATTTCTTCTTTGTATATACCACCCTGTAACCTCGACTAGATATTTCTTGTTATTTTTTTTATTTTTATTTTTGTAATCACTTATAGGTCAAATAAAATTATCTTGAAAGAGAAAAATAACTTGTTTAATTGCATCTTAAATATATATAAAAAAATAAAAGCCCCTGCCAGTAAATAACAAACAAATATTTATTTACACACATATAAATTTTGAATCATTTTAAATTTTGAGGAATAAATTTAAATTTTAGATTTTTATATTAACTTTTAATTTTACATTTAAATAGATTGCAATAAGTTTAATATTTTATTTAGAGGGTCAATTATGAATAGACTACATAGATCTGCATTTGAAAAAAAAATTCTATCCCTTATTTAATCTTAGGCCAAAAGTTCACAGTCAAACGGGCGTCAATCCATCTGATACATTATGTATTCAATGCAGCATGAAATACAACAGCACAAATATACTATACTGTCAGGAATGGACATCTGAACAGTATAGTTAGAGAAGACATTGACTCTTGACCAATACAGAAATGTTACATCTGTATGGCAAAAAGAACAATAAAATAAAAACTCCATAGGAAGGATCAGCAGTCTTTTTTGCCAACTTACAATCCCATCCATAGGCAAAGGGTTGGTGCGGTGTATACAGCAATTCTGCATGTAGCAAAACTCATACTACATCTACTAATTACACAAATATATCCAATCCATTGACCCAATTCAACTACAAAACAAATAATCTAAGATTACCTTCCCTTAATATAACTTTACAAAACTATATAGCCATTTATGTCCGACTTAAATTTAACATTTAGATATGTTCACACAGATGAATTTCATAAAATTTGTTTTATAATGTTGAGTATAGATTGGATGCATAGATTCCATGGTTAAAAACATACCAGAATAAACATAACCGATAAAAATACAAAGTCATCGATAACATCAATTGCAGAGGGAATACAAGAAGCCCAATAGCATTTATCATAACATGCTGCAATGACACCAATGACCTATATATTCCAATCGAATATGAAACAGAAACACAATTAACTGCTAACGAATCCATGCAATATCCATACCCAACTTAAATTTCATCATTTAAAATTTAAACAATAAATATTAATACAAATAAAATTAATAAAATGGAAATGATTTTTTTTTCTTTTAGCAAGCAAATATGTAAAAACTTAAACATTTATAATTAATTTGAAACATAAGTCAGATATATATAATTTAAATATTAATTGTCAATTTGAAAATCAGATAAGAGTTTTTTTTTTAAATTTAGGTTAGCTGAATCTTAAAAGTTTGAATGAAAGTTCTTAATTATTTTTTTAAATTGTAAAGTTCATAGCTCATGGTAGAAGAGTCCAGGTTCCTGTTTTTAATTCCCACAACATCTTCATTGGAAGACTGCTCTGATGTTCTGGAGGTAGCATTAGCTGGTTTCATTCTGGTATCACAGTCTTTTCATTTTTTTAAATAAGTGAGATAGAACGAGAAGTGCATCTTATTGTTCATCTCACCAAGTCAAGCTCGAAACTGTCAGGAAAACTGTATTTCTCTTTTTATAGTATCCACACAGATTCATTCAACATAATGTCACTAATCCATCCTTTTCATTTGGGTCCGGGCTGAGGCATGGTGCTTCCATTGGTCAAGCTAATTCTCTTTATTCTCTTATCTAATTTTCATCTGACTTTTTAATTACACAAAAACCCCAAGGCTAGCTTGCCTTTCAATTAATAAACAATCATTTCCATTTACAGATTACAGGAATTAATTAATACCTGTTTTTATTTTTACTTACATTATTTCTTTATTAAAATATTTTTATATTTAAATCGTGTATTTTTTTATAAAAAAGTACGTTCAAATACCCTTTTTTTATTTATATATAAAAAAATACTTTTAAAGTTTTGCATCTGTGCGAATATATATATATATGTTTTACAAACATTTTAATTTTAGCGTTTAGTTTTTTTAATACATTTATTTTTATTTGCGAACTTAAAAGTTTTTATTTCAAATTAATGTAACGGCATATTTATATATCATTACATATCAGTAAACTTCCTCAAAAAAATAAAAACATTAAAAAAAAAAAGGAATTTACTTAGTGTTAGTAAATTACATTACACAAATTGATTATATATGAAAATTTCAAAATGACAAAACTTTTTTTTAAAAGACAAAACAGTAATTACGCACAAATATAATGATAAAAAAAAATGTTGACTGTTGATTCCTTACTACCAGCTAAATTTCTGCCCCCTCTCTTCCAAATTTCTTTTCTTCTACTTTTAACTATTACTTATGCAAGTTGAACGATTAGATTTTAAATTAGACAAGACTTTTTAAAAAAAATTATGATTTATAATTATTATTACGTTTTATTCCTTGCATTTATTTTTACATATGCGCAATTTTTCTTACTGGCAGTACCTTTAAAACCAAATTCAAAGTATAACTTTACATTAATGCAAAAAATATATTTATATTTCAGAAAAAATATTACGCGCATGATTTACCTTTAAAATTTTCAGGGCACTCGGTGGTTTATTAAAGATGGCTCACATTGGGTAGCCAGTTATAATGATCTAAACAAAAGTGGAGATTGAATCTAACTGCAATCTGCACTACAAGGGCGCCATCTAGGCATTTGAGCCTAGAAAAATTTATAAAGTAGGCAGATACATGCTGTTAAGATTTTACTTTATTTAAATGTTTAGATCATTAGCCCATTGTCACTAGCTCAGTGGAGACACAGAGATAAGAAATAACTTGTTTAATTGCATCTTAAATATATATATATATAAATAAAAGCCACTTCCAGTAAATAACAAACAAATATTTATTTATGCACATATAAATTTTGAATCATATTAAATTTTGAAGAATAAATTTAACATTTTAGATTTTTATATTAACTTTTAATTTTACATTTAAATAGATTGCAATAAGTTTAATATTTTATTTAGAGGGTTGAGTATGAATAGACTACATAGATCTGCATTTGAAAAGAAAATATTCTATCCCTTATTTAACATTAGGCCAAAAGTTTACAGTCAAACCGGCATCAATCCATCTGATACATTTATGTATTCAATGTAGCATGAAATACAACAGCACAAATATACTATACTGTCAGGAATGGACATCTGAACAGTATAGTTAGAGAAGACATTGACTCTTTACCAATACAGGAATGTTACATCTGTATGCCAAGAAGAACAATAAAATAAAAACTCCATAGGAAGAGACCATGGTCCTTTTTGCCAACTTACAATCCCATCCATAGGCAAAGGGTTGGTGCGGTGTATACAGCAATTCTGCATGTAGCGAAACTCATACTACATCTACTAATTACACAAATATATCCAATCCATTGACCCAATTCCACTACAAAACGAATAACCTAAGATTACCCTCCCTTAATATAACTTTACAAAACTATATAGTCATTCACGCCCGACTTAAATTCAACATTTAGATACGTTCGCACAGATGAATTTTATAAAATTTGTTTTATAATGTTGAGTATAGATCAGCTGCATAGATTCCATGATTAAAAACATTCCAAAATAAACATAATCGATCAAAATACAAAGTCATCGATAACATCAATTGCAGAGGGAATACAAGAAGCCCAATAGCATTCATCATAAGATGCCGCAATGACACCAATGACTTATATATTCCAATCGAATATAAAACAGCAACACAATTAACTGCTAACGAATCCATGCAATTTCCATACCCAACTTAAATTTCATCATTTAAAATTTAAACAATAAATATTAATACAAATAAAATTAATAAAATGGAAATGACTTTTTTTTCTTTTAGCAAGCAAATATGTAAAAACTTAAACATTTATAATTAATTTGAAACATAAGTCAGATATATATAATTTAAATATTAATTGTCAATTTGAAAATCAGATAAGAGTTTTTTTTTTTTTAAATTTAGGTTAGCTGAATCTTAAAAGTTTGAATGAAAGTTCTTAATTATTTTTTAAAATTTTAAAGTTCATAGCTCATGGTAGAAGAGTCCAGGTTCCTGTTTTTAATTCCCATGATGTCTCCATTGGAAGACAGCTCTGATGTTCTGGAGGTAGGATTAGCTGATTCCATTCTGGTATCACAGTCTTTTCATTTTTTAAATAAGTGAGATAGAACAACAAGTGCGTCTTATCATTCGTCTCACCAAATCAAGCTCGAAACTGTCAGGAAAACTGTATTTCTTTTTTATAATATCCACACAGATTCAACCAACAAAATGTCACTAATCCATTCTTTTCATTTGGGTCAGGGCTGAGGCTTGGTGCTTCCATTGGTCAATCTAATTCTCTTTATTCTCTTATCTAATTTTCATCTGACTTTTTAATTACACAAGAGCCCCAAGGCTAGCTTGCCTTTCAATTAATAAACAATCATTTCCATTTACAGATTACAGGAATTAATTAATACCTGTTTTTATTTTTACTTACATTATTTCTTTATTAAAATATTTTTATATTTAAATCTTGTATTTTTTTTTATAAAAAAGTACGTTCAAATACCCTTTTTTTATTTATAAAAAAAAATATTTTTAAAGTTTTGCATCTGTGCGAATATATAAATGTTTAACAAACATTTTAATTTTAGCATTTAGTTTTTTTAATACATTTATTTTTATTTGCGAACTTAAAAAGTTTTTATTTCAAATTAATGTAATGGCATATTTATATATCATTACTATATATATATATATATATAATAACAAGTCAGATGTCACATGACTTATATATAGCTTGCACTTACGAATATGTAAAATTAAGAGCGTGCTAATAGCTCTAAACAAGCTTTTTTTTTATTTATGATAAATGCTACTACAAGAGAAGGCATTCAAATCATTTTTATCTTGGATTGTCCCCATCCCCAGACCGGTTTCGACCTATGGGTCTCTTCAGTGAGGAGTTGGGACATTAGATTTAAAAAACCAACTCAAGCAAAGCATTTATCTAAAAGTTAATTGTTAGAAGAAGATCTGAAACTTTTAGACATCTACATGTCTTTAAAGTCAGCTCTCCAACTGAAAAAATCATATGGGCCTGAACTTAATTCAGATACTCCATATATTAGTAGGCTTAGCCCTTTAATTTAGCTAAAGCCACAACAGCAAAATAATAATAGTAATAATAACAAGTCAGATGTCACATGACTTATATATAGCTTGCACTTCCAAATATGTAAAATTAAGAGCGTGCTAATAGCTCTAAACAAGCTTTTTTTTTATTTATGATAAATCCAAGATAAAAATGATTGGAATGCCTTCTCTTGTAGTAGCATTTATCATAAATAAAAAAAAAGCTTGTTTAGAGCTATTAGCACACTCTTAATTTTACATATTTGTAAGTGCAAGCTATATATAAGTCATGTGACATCTGACTTGTTATTATTACTATTATTATTTTGCTGTTGTGGCTTTAGCTAAATTAAAGGGCTAAGCCAACTAATATATGGAGTATCTGAATTAAGTTCAGGCCCATATGATTTTTTCAGTTGGAGAGCTGACTTTAAAGACATGTAGATGTCTAAAAGTTTCAGATCTTCTTCTAACAATTAACTTTTAGATAAATGCTTTGCTTGAGTTGGTTTTTTAAATCTAATGTCCCAACTCCTCACTGAAGAGACCCATAGGTCGAAACCGGTCTGGGGATGGGGACAATCCAAGATAAAAATGATTTGAATGCCTTCTCTTGTAGTAGCATTTATCATAAATAAAAAAGCTTGTTTAGAGCTATTAGCACGTCTTAATTTATATATATATATATATATATATATATATATATATATATATATATATATATATATATATATATATATATATTTGCTGTCACTGCTGGATGATGAACTTCAAGCTCTGGAAAATCCAGGTTCTTCTTTGACAGCTATTGATTTTAGATATTCTACATGATGAATAACTGTCAGTGTTTGAAAGTTTTATTGAAAATTCATTGCTAATTTCACCAAGTGTGTGTTCATTAATACAAACACAATGTCATCCCAGTTAATTATTTGGAGAGCATAAGACAAAAGCTTGAAATGTAAGATTGAACTTAATCTTCCATTTCCAAGAAGTGTTTGGTCTTTGCTATATATTTTGGTTTGCAAAAGATCTATCAGATGGAAGCATTCTTTTGTTTAGAAGAGATGTCATATGTGCATTGATGGATTTTGAACTGAATTTACATTTACAGAATAAAGCAAGTGAAAGAAGAAATTAACTAAATAAAAAAGAACCAATTGAAAAAAAAATGTTGAGCTCAACAAAAGGCTTTCAACGAAAGGGAATTTCAAAAAGGTGATTACCAAAGTGCTTGGCAAGAATTTGCAATGTTTCACATCATGACCATCTAAATTCAAATAGTTATTGTATTTTATTAATTATTTAAGTAAGTAAATAAGTTAACTAAACACCATGTTTAAATGCTTATATATAGTCATAAATAACTAATAAATTTTTCTTATTATATAATAATTGCTGTTTTGTTATTTGTTACTTTTGCTTCAGTTCTATGCTTTTAAAAATTTCTCACCATTCAAATTATGAAACAGTTTACCATATGGTGGATATTTTTTATATAATATTAATTTTAAAAGGAGTTAAAATATGGTAGTCAATGAGACAGGATTCTGATTCAACAAAGCTAGTCATGGTTGTATGATAATATTAGTGAAAGGTGTTCAAATCCTTTCCATAAATATTCATTTTGGATGGTTCCTAGATTTAATATAATATTAATATGATTTTCTTCCTAGAGATTTTCATTTTATTTAAATAAAATTTGGATTTGTGGTTTTAAAATCTAGTCATGGTCTATGAAGTTTATATATAATTAGTACTCAGTTTAACCAATATTATAATTTTATAAATTGCATTAAATTATATTTTTCAATATTTTCATCAAGAATCATTATATATTTGTCTCCCAAAGAGAGAGAGCACAAAAATAAAACTCTTGTCCATACTGTTATATATATGGTGCCCAATGTGAGAGCCTTAGAATGACACTGGCTATTTTCTATTGAAAATAAATAAGTGAATCAATAATATGAATTTGATAAAAAATGTGAGAACAAAGAAGAATCTAATAGGTAAAATAATAACTGATGTTAATTTGGATACACTGATAGTTTATTTAAGAATGATAATTAAAAAGGAAATGCAAATATAAATAATATTGAAAGTTAGATGTACATCTACATAAGGGAAGATTGGTGAAATTGTAGGCTATGAGATAGTCAGACAGATAATATAATAGATAGGTCTAAAGAGTGGAAGAATAAATGAACCCATCAATTAAGTATATAAACAATAAATTTAAATAAAAAATAATCTTTAAAAAAATAGTGTTATTAAGGAAATATTGTAGATGGATATTATAGAGAATAAAAAAATGATAACAAATATGTACACTTTAGAGAAAGAAATAGAAATGTTTCAAATGAGGAACAAAATAAAGAACAAGCAGAAGTCTCTAATAGACAATGAAACAATGACATCATGACAATGATAAGGAAAATGTTTGAAAATCAAAATTAAATATTCACAAGCCTTGTAAATCAAATTGAAGAGATGATGACAAAATCTGAAAATCAAAATAGGACATTGTTTAGAAAATTGGAAAATTAAAATAAAATGTTTGAAAATTAAAAAAGGATTATATTACAAAAACCAGAAAATCAAATTAAAAAAAGTTATTAGAAACTTAGGAAAGAGACTATAAAAAGATAAAGAGAGATTTAGTACAAAGTGAGAATAGAGTACAAGTGACACAGTAAGTGATAGAGCAAACTAAAAGAAGAAAAGGAAATAGAATGCTTGCATATAGAAAATAAAGATTAAAGACAGTCAACAAAGCATGATTAGAAAGCTGATTAATAGGATTGAAGAATTGTTGAAAATTAAAATATTATTCAAGAAATGTGAAATCTAGAAAATAAATTCTATAATATAAAATAAAAGGAAAAGGTAGAAAACCTAGGGATCAATTATGAATATGTGGAGAAATTTATAAAACCATAGATTTTACAGTGATTGACAAGATGAGATTAAAAATTAAAAACAGTATAGCTAAATTATCAAAGAAAAAAAGAAGTAAAACTTCAAAAACAAATTAAACATGTTCAGTGAAAAATTGATAATAGGAATCTTGTGACAGAAAAGTTTTTTTCTATCCAAATGGGCATGCTGAGAGTAACAAAATTACTTGGAGAGAGATTTGGTCCCAGTATTGATAAGGATGGTCTCATCTCTTCAAATATGTTTAATAGATTAATGAGTTTATTTATAAAAAATAAAAAATATATAATAAGACTAAAATATAAATTTTGTGGTGTATTCCATAAAAATAATTTAGAAAAAACCTTTTTTTGATTACATCAATAATCATCAAATTCACAAGTAAAAAACAGATCTATTTTATATTAATAATTATTAAAATCATAATAATAATAAGAAAAAAACATAACTAGTGATGTAATTATAAATTTTATTAAACGCTCACTATTATTTCAGTAATAGTTTTAACAAGGCTGTAAACCTTAGCAATGAGCGTCTGAAAAAATCGTCACTAGGGACCTCTGTAGGTCTTTAAAACACATGCTTACGCTATGAAGAAAAGAGAGAATCCTTTCTTTACTTCGACCTACTTTTATATATAAATAGGTGAAGCAGAAGTGTTTTGATCTAAGAGTGTGAAGCTATTAAATACTTCACTAATTAAGTCCACAATTCTTATAATACATTAATACTCGCGAAATCTTACGATTTACTACGAGTTAATGAAAAGATCTTATAGTAAGAAATATATTACGATAATTTAAAGTTGTAATTATAAATTTTATTAAACGCTCACTATTATTTCAGTAATAGTTTTAACAAGGCTGTAAACCTTAGCAATGAGCGTCTGAAAAAATCGTCACTAGGGACCTCTGTAGGTCTTTAAAACACATGCTTACGCTCATTGCTAAGGTTTACAGCCTTGTTAAAACTATTACTGAAATAATAGTGAGCGTTTAATAAAATTTATAATTACAACTTTAAATTATCGTAATATATTTCTTACTATAATATCTTTTCATTAACTCGTAGTAAATCGTAAGATTTCGCGAGTATTAATGTATTATAAGAATTGTGGACTTAATTAGTGAAGTATTTAATAGCTTCACACTCTTAGATCAAAACACTCCTGCTTCACCTATTTATATATAAAAGTAGGTCGAAGTAAAGAAAGGATTCTCTCTTTTCTTCATAGCGTAAGCATGTGTTTTAAAGACCTACAGAGGTCCCTAGTGATGATTTTTTCAGACGCTCATTGCTAAGGTTTACAGCCTTGTTAAAACTATTAACTAGTGATGATGAATAGGAAGTCAAACTGATGGAGATGTAGTGTGTAAGGTTTTTAGGATTAATGCAAACTAGCTGTTTGTAAATTGAATGTGTTTGTATCAGTAAGCTTTTTCTTCGGAGAAAATGGCCTAAGTGCAGGGATGGACTTATGTATATACTCTTGACATAAACTGACGGTAAAGCAAAAGGTTAGGAACATCCTGGGCTTATTGCAGAATAGGTGATGGTAAGAAATTCCCAGTGAAGTAATAAATAATAATAGAACTATTTCTCTCCAGCTATCTCTTTGCCGATTCATTTTTCATAATAAAAAAGAAAAAAAAAGAATATTTATTACTCTTAGCCTGAAAATAGTGAGTAGATTCTCTTTGACTTACACTCATGAAGACATACCAATACCATCAATTAATAAATCAAAAAATGGTTCAACGTAAAGTTACAAAACATACTGAGGAAAGCCCACCAAAATTAAATTCAAGTGTAAAGTAATCCAGAAATTAGTGGGATTAAACTTTCATTATTTTATTTATAATAGTTACAAAATGATTTATAAATATGGCTATAATAAATTTTGAAGGATGTGACAAAAAAAAAAAACTTTTGAACTTTCATTTGTAAAAGACGTTTAAAAAAGTGAACTATGATAAAAGATATCACTTTTTTTCTAATTAAATTTATAATACCCCTATGATATGTTTTTTTAAAAATGAAATATTACCTTAAATTAAACCAAGATATCACTAATTTTCTTACTATTATGAAAAAGCTACAAAATGCACTGGAAAGTTGGACATGAAACAAAAGACACAAGTAATACTATTAAATTTAAAATTTATTTATATTTTAAAGGTGATTGTGAGTAAAAATGTAAAATTTCTCACAATAAATTGTTAAACATTGTTCTATTATTATAATTTCATTTTAATATTTTTCCCTTTGTAAAACTGCAATTGCTGAATGATAACAAAAGGGTAACATCCAATTTTAATCAATTTAGGCACATTGAATATTATGTTCTATGTTAATATATAATTAATTATGTTAATGATTATGATAGTTGTGTATCACTTTTGAATTGCTAATTGTAATTTTAATTTTCATGTATTAATTAATAATATATTCTATTTTGCTTAATTTTTACATGTATATGGTAGTGCTATTTGGATGAAATTTGTTTGGTGTCATGTTAAATGATTATGATTATACACGTATTCCTTTACCCTGCATGAGAGCATAAATTACCATCGTGGGTAAATCGTGAGTGAATTAAGGCTATGCTATTATAATGTATTTCATATACTCTCTTAAACAACAGATTGACTGCCATTTCTTTTTTCTTAGATCCCTAAAATTGTACCCAAATAGTATCAATGGGATTTCAGACCATTTGTAGTCCGGGAATGACCATGGCCTAGGTTGTTTGTTCAGTTATTTGCCTTAGCTCAACTCCATTATACTTCTGGATATATTGCTAGATTTCATACTCTTAGCTCATACAAGTTTGATGTGGGTAACCATGAAATCATTCCTGAAAAGGTAGTAATTAGAAATGTAAATTGTGGTTAACATTAAGCAAGCGATGATAAAAAATAATAATATCTTGTCAAGTATTATTTTATATTAGTATATCATTGTCTAATGCGTTATATATTCGAGTTAATCTCACTTATACAAGTCGTTTTTAGTATTTACTATTTGTAGCTAAGTTTTCAAATGCTTATGTTTTCAGTAGTGTTAGGGAAAATCCTATAATATGACATTGATGATTTAAGTATACAACTATAATGATACAGAAAGCAATTTGGTTAATCGAAGATAGGGAATTATATAATCTTATCAAAAGATTATAGTACAAAACGTTAATGAAGCTTTAAGAATGCCTATTATATTTACATAGCCTAATATTGAGTCTTGCTAGCTCACCATTCAGTAGATTAAGACTATCTTACTTATAATTAGTTCTAAAGAAATAAGTTCCATAAAACTGTGCTTGATAAATAAAATAGAAAATGTGTGAGAGGGTAAAACAAATTTAATTTAAAGAATAAATGTAAGTAACAATTCAATGCAAGATGATAATGCATTATAACTTTACTCAGATCCAAAGAGATCTTTCTTTGTTAATATTTAGATATCCGATATGCGCACTATGTAGGCGTAGTGATGAGACAATGGTACATACATTGGAGGAGTATCAAATTTGGAATAGCATAAGAAACAATTTTAAATCTCTCATTAAAAACAAAGAATCAGCTTGTGTAAATTTGCCTAAGGCCTTCAAGAGTGGACATTTTGGGGTCATAAGATTGGCAACATTTATAAATTTTTCCATTTGGTCATCGAGAAATAAGACTATCTTCAAAAGTGAAGAAGAATATGACATGATGAAAATGTCTTTACACTTACTAAAAGAAATTAAAGAATTAGACCAAAAATTTTCTCTGAATTCGATGTTCAACCAGACTTGGTCCCTAATAAACCTAAAACAAAGTATAGTACCGATGATGAAAAGATAAATCCACAGATATTGAGAAAATTTAAAGAACCATTTACCTAAAACATTCTAAATAAACTTTATATGGAAGAGATCCAAGAACTAGAAAATGCCATTATAAAGTTACTCACCTAATTGAAGAATAATAGAAAAGGGCTTTCATTTGATTAACAGATCAGTTTTAATCAATGACCCAAATATTAAGACTGCTTCAACAATGCTTAATGGTAACCGATTTGTTTACTGTAAAGAATCTATGATATATTTCATGTAATTTTCAGTCTTACGTATTCTATGAAAACCTGCTTTTAAGTAATTTTTATCAATGCAATTCCTATATTGGATTGGCTAACCTCATGATCTATAAGTAAAGTGTATGGTTTTCATATATGATTCATAATGATTAATCTCTCGATATTTAAAATGTTAAATTAATACACACAGAAACATTGGAAATGCTCTTCACTTGATAAGATAAAACTCTATAGACTAAATGGCCAAATATAGTTTTAATCATTGTTCACATGTTCATAAATTAAACAAACTTATATGTATTTGAATTGACTAACACCACCATATATGTGATATGCATGATCAGATTAATGTAACTACTATGATTTCTGGAATGGGAAGTTATATGTCTTCAATTTCTGGTGATAACTAATGTCTTAATGTAATTGATATGAAATTAATTGTTTTTTGTTTATATATACAAGCATAATCTCTGATTTTGTTGACTGGTCTCCTTTGAGATTGATATGTAAATCTCCTTCTTTTTGTAAATGATTCTTATGGTTTGTGAATAAAATTTCCTTTTGAAAGATATTTAGATATGTTAATGAAATCTTGTTCTATGTATTTTCTGTCTATATGTTGATTAAAAAAAAAAGATATATTTTTTGGGTTGTTTTCTATTCCCTCGTGCTAGCCGTTTGTTGACGTTGATGCTAATCCACATACATATTACGATTCCGGGCCGGGACTATGATTCTATATAAATATCGGCTTTTTTAGTTTTTGTAATAGAAAATTAGAGGAACTAATAGTAAATAATATTACTATTAAAAAAAAAACAACAACAAAATTTAGAAATTCACATTAAATTTAAAAATGATACCCGAATAATTGACGTTTTTTGGATAGTAATTAATCATAAAATGGGTTGTTTTGTTTGTGTGCATTTGTCAAATAAGACGCAATTATACATTTTTGTTCAATTTATACAAAATTGCTACATTCATGCTAAATTTACAAATGATACCCGAGTAATTTGTTTTTTTTTTTGTTTTGTTTTTGGACAGTAATTAATCAGAAAGTGGGTTATTTTTGTTAGTGTGTATATATAAAAAGTATCGTTATTTAAATACTACATTTCAAAATGATACCCGACTATGTTGCATTTTTTTTTTTTGGACAGTAATGAATCAGAAAGTGGATTGTTTTTGCTAGTGTGTAGATATCAAAAGCTGTAACATTATTTAAATACTAAATTTAAAAATGATACCCGCGAATAACTTTTTTTTTTTTGGGTATTGACAATAATTAATCAGAAAATGGGTTTTATTTTCTTTGTGTGTGTGTGTGTATATATATATATAAAGTTACGATCTTTTTTTCAATCGAAAATAAGACGCAATTCTTCATTATTCAATTTACCCCCAACATTTAAAAAATTCACACTACAATTTTAAAATGATACCCAACTAATTTGCTTTTTTTTTGGGACAGTAATTAATCAGAAAGTGAGTTCTTTTTGTTAGTGTGTATATATAAAAAGGACCGTCATTGAAAAAATTGAAAAATGATACCCGACTAATTTGCTTTCTTTTTTTTGGACAGTAATGAATCAGAAAGTGGGTTCTTTTTGTTAGTGTGTCTATATAAAAAGATACCGTTATTGAAATACTAAATTTAAAAATGATAGTCGAGTAATTTGCGCTTCTTTTGGAGAGTAATTAATCAGAAAGTGTTTTTTTGTAAATATTGTGTATATATAAAAAGTAATGTAATTCAAATACTACATTTAAAAATCAAACCCCGACTAATTTGCTTTTTTTTTTTGTTGGACAGTAATTAACCAGAAACTGGGTTGTTTTTGTTAGTGTGTAGATATAAAAACTAATCTTATTTAAATAGTAAATGTAAAAAACAATAAGGTTGTTTTCTATCCCTTGTGCTAGCCGTTTGATGGCTTTGATACTAATCAAAAACTCATACATATTACGATTCCGGGTCGGGCCTGTGATTATATCTATATAAATGTCAGCTTTTTTAGTTTTGTAATAGGAAATTAGAGGAACTAATAGTAAGTAATATTACTATTTAAAAAACAAAAATTTTAGAAATTTACATTAAATTTAAAAATGATACCCGAATAATTGACGTTTTTGGACAGTAATTAATATCTATAAAAAGTTATTAGAAAATAATACGGAATTATACATTTTTCAATTTACACAAAATTTCTACATTCATGCTAAATTTAAAAATAATACCCGAGTAATTTGCTTTTTTTTTTGACAGTAATTAATCAGAAAGGGATTGTTTTTGTTAGTGTGTAGATATCAAAAGCCTTAATATTATTTAAATACTAAATATAAAAATGATACCCGAATAACTTTTTTGGTATTGACAGTAATTAATCAGAAAGTGGGTTTTATTTTCTTTGTGTGTATATATAAAAAAAAGTTACGGTCTTTTTTGAATAGAAAATAAGACGCATTTCTACATTATTCAATTTACCCACAACATTTAAAAATTCACACTCAATTTTCAAATGAAACCCAACTAATTTGCTTTTTTTTGGACAGTAATTAATCAGAAAGTGGGTTTTTTTGTTAGTGTGTACATATAAAAAGGTACTATTATTTAAATACTAAATGTAAAAATGATACCAGACTATTTTGCATTTTTTTGGACAGTAATTAATCAGAAAGTGTTTTTTTTTGTTATTGTGTATATATATAAAAAGTACCGTAATTCAAATACTATATTTAAAAATCAAACCTCATAATTTGCTTTTCTTTTTTTTGGACAGTAATTAATCAGAAACTGGGTTGTTTTTGTTAATGTGTGTACATATAAAAACTAATCTTATTTAAATAGTAAATGTAAAAATAATACCCGACTAATTTTTTTTTTTTGGACAGTAATTAATAATCAGACACTGGGTTGTTTTTATTTGTGTGTATATATCAAAAGTAACTTATCACTTACTTTTCGTCAAAATACTGCTCTACCGCACCCTTAATAGCAATTTTTGAGGGTTACCCATTCATAATGGAACCTTCATGACCTTGTTAATAAAGTTACAACGTAACAGTAGGTTAGGGCACTTGAAAAAAAACCTTTGTAATGAAATTTAAAATAATTGCGACAGGCTAAAATCCACACATACTCACATGAAAGTACAGAGAAAATAGACATTCTAGCATTACGATAAAGTTAATAACACAACCAACTATGGCAGCCAATAAGGCATTTGTCTGTGCTTTTAGCATAGAAAAAAGCCAGACCACCTCTTAGCCTGCGGGTACTCTTTCTGTGTTTTATCTTAGAAATGCAGCCACTTAGGTTGGCTGAGGGTGCCGCGCGAGGACTCTTTTTGTGTTTTATTGTGGAAAGAAGCATCTAATACTGAGTGTAGGCCACTGAAACGGTATATTTCTAGTAATTGACCTAGAAATAGAGCCATCATGCGGCTGACATGAGAAAACAACCAAAAATAATACCTGACTAATTTTCTTTTTTTTGAACAAGTAATTACTAATAATCAGACACTGAGTTGTTTTTGTTTATGTGTAATCAGACACTGAGTTGTATATATATATAAAGTATTTGTCACATATACAATCAGACACTGAGTTGTATATATATATAAAGTATTTGTCACAGACGAATTCTCGCAAAAACATTACTTTTCATGTGATCCTCAAAATACTGCCGTTTCACACCCTTAAAAGCAATTTTTGAGAGTTACACATTCGTAATGGAACCTTCAGGACATTATTAATAAAGTTACAACATAACAATAGGTTTGTTCACTTGAAAAAAATACCTTTGTAATGAAATTTTAAATAATTGTGACAGGCTAAAATTCATACACTATCACACAAAAATATAAAAAAATAGATATTCTAGCATTATGATAAAGTTAATAACACAACCAACAATGGCAGCCAATAAAGGAATTTCTCTGTGGTTTTAGCAAAGAAAAAAGCTAGACCAGCAGGGACTCCTTCTGTATTTTATCATAGAATGAAGCCTCTTAGGCTGGCTGAGGCTACTGTGAGCACTCTTTCTGTGTTTTCTCATAGAAAGAAGTCTCTTAGGTTGGGTGTAGGCTGCTGAAATGGTATATTTCTAGGAATTGACCTAGAAATAGCGCCATCATGCGGCTGACACCAGGGAATAGAAAGCAACCATTTTTGTTATTGCTGTTGATTTATGAAATATGTAAATAGTATAAATAAAATTTTGTTTTCACGAAAGTATTCAGTTGTCTGGATAATTGCTTAACACTGTTCATCTTGTCATTGCTATTGCTACCCACCCATTATTGTTATTGCTGCAAACATCATCATCACTTAATATGATTGGTGTTATTATATATTTAGCATATTAGAGATATGTTTTGCCAAGCTTTTATATTTAGAATATACAAAATTTGTCATTTTCTGATCAAAAAATTGTTAATATTATGTACATATGCTATTTTCAAAAACTTCTTAAATGTTAAATATTTGTTTTGGAAAATAACCTTTTTATAAATTTTCAAATATTATCATTCACTGAATTTGATCATATTGTTCATTGTGGTCATATCTAAATTACTTTATAAATGATTATTATATTTACCTTTATGTTATTTGGGATTTATTGATCCGTCATAAAATTTAAAGTTTATTTTATTATCGCCATTGGAATAGTTAAATATTCTTTATTACTTCTATTTATGTATTATGAATCAGCTTTGTTTTCTATATTTCGATACTAGTAAACTCCCTTTTAATGATCCAGATATACCTTGTAAAACAAGAGGCATTTAAAATTCCATGAAACCTGAGAAATTAAGTTATCGATTAATAGTTTTAACTTTGATTTTATTATTAGTTTTCATTTCTTTTTCTTAAGTTTTTGATATGTATTACATTGATCTCTTACTTCTGTTCTTAGTGTTTATTTTATTCATTAAAATTTCTTTAAGTTTCCTTCTGTAGTTGTTAAAAATTAGAACTCTTTTTCTTTTAGTAGTTAAACTTCTCTCTTTAATTAGTCAAGCTTAGAATCCCCTGCACTTTATTTTAGTAATATCTTATTGTCGTTTGAAATAATATCAGTTTAATAGTTCATGATCCCATTCATCATCACCAATATTGTTTTAATAGTTCATCTATATTTTATTTTATTTTATTTTCATCGTCATCTCATCTTATTTCACTATCATATTGGGCCTACATGGATTTCTATATTTATCACCACCTCAACGATATCATTACCCTAACATATTTCCATTCTTTTTTCCTCATTCTTAGTTCCATTTATTATTCATTTCTATTAGTTAATTATTATTTGCTCTTTATCACCCATTCAATCTTCTACATCTTTATTCACTTATCATTCATTCCATAATTCTAATTTCATACTCATCCGTAAGATAAATGCCTTCCTGATTATTAACCATCACTTAAAGTTGTAAATTAAATATTTGTCTTTTGACAATTTATCTTATATATTGAAAGTTATTTTAATAAATGTGCTTTGTTTAATATTAGATATAAGAGATTAAAAGCTAGTGTAATGTAAGGTGGGTAGTACACTGTGGTCTC
Source organism: Epiperipatus broadwayi (assembly GCA_028023455.1). Taxonomy (NCBI): domain Eukaryota; kingdom Metazoa; phylum Onychophora; class Udeonychophora; order Euonychophora; family Peripatidae; genus Epiperipatus; species Epiperipatus broadwayi. Next base: position 5,023,609 of record JAQFVV010000092.1, read on the forward strand.
TCTTGTATTCACTCGTGCTTTCCTCTGTTTTATTTCGTATATCCTCTGTTTTATATTCCCCTTGTGTTTTATTATGGAAGAAGGTTACAATATATTTATATATTGGCAAGTCTGTTGAAAATTTACTGGAGAATTATAGATTTTTGTACAGGCTATTTTTTGGCACTTATTAAAGGAACAGTTATTTTATATTAATGTCAATTAAGGTTGAACTAACTTAAAAGTCTTTCATTATTTTAAAATAAAATAAAATAAAATTTTGGATTACTTTAATGTTTCTGAAGGTAATAATATCAACAATTAATTTTGCTATTTAATTATTTTCATTTCCTTAATTTTGAGTTAACAGTATCTAAAAATTTCACTAATCATGTTCGCTTCCTGTCTTGAATCCGTTAAAAACAGTACAGTTCTAAAATACCCATTTTGTTAATCAAAATATAATGGAATTGAGTCACACCTTCATGAAGATGTTCCCATGTTCACTCCGTTTCCAATTTTTTATGAAAGAAAAAATTCTTAATTTAAAACTTTTTTCTTACGTCCTCATCTACTTTCGTGTTTGTCACAAAAGTTTATTCCCAACTCTTTTAACTTCCAGTCACTATTCAGTTCTAGTATTAATGTTTTCCAAATCAATTTACAAATGTTAGTGAGAGTGATCTAAAGTAATCCTCTAAATTCTTCATCAAAATGAGAACCGCTTAGAACATAAACCTGAATTTTCAGCATTTGGCATCTTCTTTTAAGTTAAAAAAAATAATTTTGTCACTGTGATCTGATATATTATTAATTCCAGCAATGTTGTTTTTACACTTTCAGTTATTATAAATCCCAATTGCGCTTCTAATATTTATGTCCTTATATTAAAGTATATGTTCACTTTACAAATTAACAATTTCGTCATATTTATCTCTAATTTAAAGAAATCTGCAGTTGTAGATGGCTAAATAAATGGAGCCTCAACATGTATTCTGGAGATTTTTAGCACCTTCTACCTTCGTCTTCCAATAACGATCTAGACGATTTTACAATTTTCGAATAGTAAGAAATATAAATTATATTTGTCTGTAATTATTTGCCTGCTTCTTTTATATACAATAATAATTCCATCATTTTGTGGAGCTTTTGCACCTCTTAATTTTAAATGCTTCTCAATTTAATAGATGTAATAATTATAAAAGTTAAACCATCAACCTTCATATGATCACTATTCTTTATGCGTACACAAGTTGCTTTTCTCAGACGCAAAACTTTCCATATAGTAGCGCCATTCAGTGCAAGTCAAAGTAATCAATGGTTGCATGAAGGTTTATGCATAAAATGCTGAACTGATTTCAGATCTATACAACTATACAAGCTACTGAGCGTATACTGAAAACATTATTGTTTTCATGTTGGACTCAAAGCTTTATAGATATCTAAAAGTAAAAGGTGACTGCTGGAGGGTTGTATTAGATTCTAAGATCTAGATGCAGTAATCTCAGATCCAAGCCTCCTCACTGATGAAAACCAGAAGCTAGAAACTAGTCTGGGAATATTGGGATGAGTAGGTACTAGCTAGGAATTTTATGCACAAACATTCATGCATCCATTGATTATTGTGGCTTGCACTGAGTGACTGCTGTATGAAAAGTTTTGTCTCTGTGGTTATAAAAGTTCCTTAGATTTTTTCTTCTAAACCTTTCATGATGGCATCTTACTTTTTAGTAATAGTTACTATCTTTTTTTCATATTGTAAAATAATTTTTATTATAAAACCAAAAAAAAAAAATGTTTTATACTCTTGAACATATTTTTCATATAGTTTATCTGATTTACATTTATTCTCTTTTTGCACCATTTTACAGAAGTGACAATATTCAATTTTTCTTAAATGATTTTTAAGTATTTTCATGTTCTCTTTTTTCAGACGTTTTTTTGTTTCACTAAGATATTTACTCTATGTATAGCTAATTTAGTTGCAATAGTTATTTTACTATGATGAAATATCCTGTTCTAACTTTTTAAATCTATAACAGCAAGATGAAGTATGTTCTCCCTCTTACCAGCTATATCCTTTCTACTTTAATGACTACCAAGATCCTTTCTACTTTAATGGCTACCAATATTTAAATTTGCTTATATTATCGAGCAGGTAATCCTACAAATAAAAGTTACTGAAGTTGATAAAGAATTTTTTGAGCATTAATTTTTAAATTACATTTTTTATATGTTATATTCAAAACTTTTTACACATTCTATTTGTACTCTTTCAAATTGGAAAACAGTACAATCATCACCATATTGTATATCCAGAATCCAAGAAATTAAAGATATTATTTATGTCTTTAATAATTCAAATTAATAATTCCATATCAATCATCACACGATCACCATCTCTTATGCTAGCACATAACTGTTATTAAACAGGCAAAATTCTCCATTCAGTAGTGCCACCCTGTGTCAATCAGAGTAATGAATGGATGCCAGAAGGCTTGTGCATAAAATCTCCATCTAGTGCCTACTCATCCAATATCCCCAGACTAGTTTTTGGCTTGTGGCTTTTGTCAGTGAGAAGCATTGGATCTGAGAGCACTGCACCTAGATCTTAGGATATAATAAAACTCTCCAGCAGCCACCTTTTATCCTCACTGATTAAGGCCACAAGCCAGAAACTAGTCTGGGGATATTGGATGTGTAGACACTAGATGGGGATTTTATGCACAAGCCTTCTGGCATCCATTGATTACTCTGTTTGATACAGGGTGGCATGACTATATGGATAGTTTTGCCTGGTTAATAACAGTTATGTGCTAGCATAAAAGATGATGATCATGTGATGTTTAGTGGTTTAACACCAATCCTGCATAATAGGATAATGGTGTCTATGGTTGTTAAAAATCCAAAGACACCAAAATATATGGGTACTGCACTAAGTTCAGATCCATATGACTATATAAGCTATTGAGCTTAGATTAAAAATATTATTGTGTTTTCAATTTCATTCTCATAGTTTTGTAGTTAAGTAGAGCTAAACGATGGCTGCAGGAGGTTTGCATTAGATCCTTAAGATCTAGGTGCAGTGCTCTCAGATCCAAGACTCCTCATTGATGAAGGCCACAAGCCAGAAACTAATCTGGGGATATTGGATGAGTAGGCATTAGATGGGGATTTTATGCACAAGCCTTTTGGCATTCATTGATTACTCTGGTTGGCACAGAGTGGCATTACTGTATGGAGAGTTTTTCTTGTTTAAATTCATATCAAATTAGTATTTTACATGATCTCTGCATTAGTAATCCACTTACAAACAGTTCAATGATCATAGTCATAAAAATTGAAAACAATATTGGAACAAGTACTTATACTTGTTTAATACCACTTTGTAATTTCAAATACTTCAGGTTTCTCATCTGATAGAAAACAATCACATTTAATAATCTAAAAGTTGTATAATAGGGATTCATTATGGTTAGACAATCAGCTAGTATAAATAGTGCCATAGATCTGTTAAATTAATTATATCAAATGTCTTGAGCAAATCTGTAAAAACAATATGTAAATCTTTTTGCTCTCGAGATTTTTTTACATTCTTTCGTCAATAAATTGTGTCTATAATGTGTTTTGATTCTCTAAAATATTAGGTATTTCCTAGCTTATTTATCTATGACTATAAGTAACCTATTCAATAAAATCATTGAAAGTTCTTCATTATAATATATAATAAAGATATTCAATCGAAAATTCCTCCAATCCTGTTCATTTATTTTATTTTTAAAATTAAAACAATAGAAGCATTCTTAATTTCAGAACATAATTTCATGAGTCTCTATATTTCAGAAAAGTCTAATTCTTTTTGAATATAATATATCACTATTATATTTTACGTATCTCATTAAGACTTACATCATTTTCTATTTTTAAGATTTGATATACTTGTCCAAAGTTAAAAAAGTAGATGAAATAAATGTATTAATTTAATTCTTATATCGTTACTCAGAAACGATTAAAGTACTCTTTTTACTAGTTCAAATATCACTACCTTCATTTAAGGCTTGCTATTAATAAATTTAACAGAAATTCAAAGCCGCTTTTCAGTTCTATATGTTTATTTTTAGTGCAGCAAAAACATCATCTAAAGTGATACCAATCAGCAGCTTTAAGCCTCCAATAAATTTTAAGCCTTCACTCGTTAAAATTCTACGTTTAAATTTATATTTATTATGAAGTTCACAATTAATTTATTATTGTTCAAAACTGAAAAATCCACTTTTTTTTAAATCAAGTCACTAATAATAAAATTGTTTGAATCCAATCGTGATTCTTCTTTTTACTGAACACAAGAATAATTTAAAAAAAAAAAATCAATAACGTGTTTTATATATATATATATATATATATATATATAAAACACATTCACATGGTCACAATATATATATATATATATATATATTGTGACCATCTGAATGGGCACAAGGAATTGAGATACTTTATATCTGCATTGAACAGTTATATTGTATTAAAAAAAATGAAATAGCCTTAGAATTTTAAAATTTTTTGCTGGAAATTGTTTAAAGCTTAGATATGGATTGCTTATGCAGTTGATTGACCACTTTATAAGTATTCATTATTATTATTGTGGTTAATGAAGTGTTTAATGTAAGGAAGAGGGGTTATTTATTATAGGAATCAGTATATTTTTTGGCAGGAAAATGCAAAGTTATTTTATGTTAGTGTTTTAGTATTGGTTTGAATGTTTTCCTAATCCCTTAATTATTGATACCTATCCCTTTATTAACATTAATAGTCACCGTCAAGATGATTTAATATTTATATTACAATGTATGTGCATGCATGTATGACTCTGCAACATTTTCATTTCATTTTCATCTTTTAATAACAGCAAACAATAGTACATTCACAATAAAAACATTTAAATTACAGTAATTATCTTTAATAATTTAACAAATATATATTTCTTTTCAATGATTAATGGATATTTGGATCAGTAGATTATTTTATGAATTAAATAGATTATTAATCATTTTTGTTTAACAGTTAATTAATATTCATTTCTTTCAAGTTTGTAAAAGCTATTTATTTTATTATTATTATTATTATTATTATTATTATTATTTTTGTCTTGATTTAATTGTAGAAATCAGAATGATTTTTTTTTTTAAAGAAAAGATTTTTTTTGAATATGTAATTAGCTTGGGTGCAAAAACGTGGGAGTTAACCCTGGGAAGGAAAATGATCTTTTGCTAGGAAAAAGGAGATATCTATTTAACAGATAGCATCGAGTAAAAATTGCTCATTCTTGTTATAAGTGCAGCCAGTAAATTACTCTTCCCTGCTGTAACAAATATATTTTTTTCTTGAAGTCAAATTAATTTTAAAGAAATTTTTGAGTAAACTTCTGGAAAAGTTATAAGAAATTCATTACGGAAAGGTTTTCAATTGGAAATGCAAGGCTAAAAATTTAAAAAGGTACATTAGTTTTTCATTTTTCTCTTTAATTTAAACATTTGAATTAACCACCTCATACTTATTAATATTTAAAATGTATATTGTTGGTGTTAAGATGGCATTACTTTATTTATCTATAATTAAGAAAGAATATAGAGTGCATGAACATTATTGTTATATAATTAATCCACGTGTGTCCTTTAATATATCTTGGAAACGTATGTAGGACTGTTTTTCAGAATTTATTTTGATTTTTCACCCTCTTCTGTATTATGCTTTTATGAAAATTAAATGTAAAATTAAGAATATGTGTATTATGATATATCATGCCATGCTTAAATTAATTACAAAAAATGACAGTATTTATTTATTTGGTATTTCTAAAAATAATATATGTTTTAATGAAAGAAATAAAATGTGAATTACTCAAATAATCAAAGGATGCTACTCTTTAAATATTTGCTTAAATCGGATGGAAGGACGGAAGTGCGATTTGTGTTTCTGTTCTCTTGATAAAGATGCGCTATAATAATAAAGTATTATTAATTGTGGAATTACTAATGAATCATGATATATTAATTGGCAATATTTAAAAATAAACTATGCGTATACTAGATTATAAAGTGTCAAATGCTATTTAAGAAAACTATTAAGAATAATTGCGTACTTAATTTAAAACTATTATGGAGGGAATGAAATAATTCCTGTTCAACTGTAGCTAAAAATGTCTTATATTTTCGTCATAATAAAAGAGAAATTGATTACGTATGTGTGATATAGTAAACTCAAATAGCTCTGCTATGGACAATGGAGGTGCTGGATCATATATAAGTTGTGATTATATATATATATATTTTCATTATCCTACAGAAATTCATTTTATGTTCAAATTCAGTTTGTAATCCGTCCCCATATCATTTCATAAACCCGGATTAGAACTTTGCAAGAGAACTTTTTATTTTAAGTCAAAGAACAAATAACTTTTGTTTCTTTTTTTTTTATTGCTTGTCATTATTAATGTATATTATAGATAGATAGGCATACTTATTATTATGTTTTATTTATAATTTGGGTTATTATGATTTCCTAGATAGTCTCGGAATGCGTATTCACGAGCAGCGGATACGTTGGTAAAAATTGATTTTATACAAATATGTCTTATTTTTTTTTTACGAAGGTAAAGAAAAGAAATATATATATTTTTTTTATTATATCATTAGAGAGAGGTTTACATTTATTTTATATATTTTATTATTTCAAAATGAGAATTTTGGCTTTAAAATCAACGAACGTGTAACTGAAATAGTTTGCTCGATATGATAAAGAAAGTTCATTTGTAATAATTATAACTATTAAATTTTAAAAGTAACTTAAAGTTTATTCTGAATTAAAAGTTATATCTTAATGTATTATTTAATTACCATATTATCTGCATAGTAGATACTTAGAATTAATTTTTTTTTGTATATATTCTTATCCATGCGTGTGTGTCTATTTCACACAATTATGACATTTGTTTAACAAAGTTCAGTTTGTGAATATTTCATGTATAAATTTCAGATGTTGTCGTATTCTATAGAATTGAATGGATTAGTATGTTATCTGTGTGTGTTTATCTGCCGGGGGTGTGTAAATATAATGTTAGACATGTAGAAGAGCTTTGCGAATGGAAAATAATCTGATTGCGTTCTATATTTGTAGGGATGAGAGATTTTGCCTAAATAGTATATATTTAATAATTTTCCATGAGTAGAGTCTATTTTATATTGCATGCTTATTATGAAATGATAGTTTTGAAGTTATGTGATGTTCTTCTTAGAGTCTTGGTGATGAGGAAAAGGTTCCTGACCAACAATGTATTTAGAATTAGATGAATTATTGTAGAAGTATTAAGTAAAGAGTTTATTTACTCCTCATGTGAATTTTCCTTGGAACATGTAGTCTGTATAATCATGAAAATATAGCTCCGTGTTATTTAAATGTGGCCAGATAAATAGCTAAGTCAAATTCTTGATGTAATATTAGTGTCTTATTTTATTGATGGTTTAGGACATTGTCCAAAATGAAATAATTATTTAATATTTTCTTGATGAATGGAGAGTTTATAGAAAAGATTGTTTTCTATTATTGTTGCTCGACACACACACACGTGTAATATGAACACTATCGCGAATATAAAGTATAAAGTTATTGAAATTAAATTGGGAAATAAATGTTTTAAAACACATTATATTCTTTTAATACAGAATTATAAATCATCAAACCATCAGAATGAATATGATCTTATTGTCATGTGTGAAAGTATATGTAATTAAAAATGATTGTTTTCATTAGTTAGAAAAAGTTGCTTTGTTGATGGCCAAATATTTTAGTTTGATTTATTTTATTAATTAACAGAAATCCTCTCATAAATATTTATTGTGCCAACAATGTAATATGTTATGTAGTTAATGATAAGTTTAAGTGAAATACTTAAGCAAAACAAGTATACAAAGTTAGAAGATTCAAGTTTTGTTGCTAATTTCTGATTTCAAAAGGGTATAAATAATGTTATATAATAGGGATAATCCCAAACTGATGCTCAATGTTTGTTTAAGAATTTTAAATCATTAAGACAAGCAGTCTTACTGTAAATAAGTATATTAAATTAAATTTAGTGTAAAAATGATTTGTTTATTTATTAAAAACTGTGTCTTAAGTTATTCTTGCATACATTCATGTTTCATTTTCCACATCTCCACATTTCATTCATCTATTATAAAATAGATATATTATTTTATAGTTATAATATCAAATCTGCTGGTGTCTGACAATATTGTTTTCTTAATCCAAACATTATAAGGAACATTTGCCACTGGATAAATGTATTAGAAAGATTGCCAAGTTGGTATATTTGTTAGATGATGATATGAGATTAAAATACCATATTTCTGTCATTATCTTGTTATTGAAACACAGTAAAATATTTTAGTCAATGTTTCATTACATTTTATCATACTTTAGAATTATAACTTATGGGTCAATGTATTTTATTTAATTCAACTGTGTTTGTTAAATTCCCTGAGATCTTATTGTTTATTTCTTGATTGGCATTAAAGTAGATGTTTAGATTATGATATGCCAAGTCATAGAATTGTTTAATAATATAATTATAGCAAGCTGATATAGGTTATACTTGGATGAGGGAGGAAATTAGGTTGAAAGAATATTTTAATAGATTGTGCAAATAAACATTGTGATTCTTTATCATGCAATTAATTAATAAAAAGGATTTACATTATATTTAATTTTTTTTATCATGTTTCTTCTTTCATTTACTTATAATCATATATCTTATGAACTTCCTATAGTCTCCCACTGAGCTGAGCTGAATGTAGACTTAGGTAAAGAGTCTCAGTAATAATTTTGTATCATATATCTTGTTATATTGTTCTATTCATTAATAGAACTGGTGCCTGGGAATTTCGCTCACATAATGTATATGAGCAGGGTTGGGAGTGTAGGTTATAATATATATATATATATATATATATATATATATATATATATATATATATATATATATATATATATATATATATATATATATATATATATATATATATGTAGGAAAAACAAAAACAAGTTATATATATGTAAACTTGCTATCACTTGTATTTATGATCAATAGATGGAGCTTTACCAAGACCTCCAAACAAACATATTTTTGTTTACATAAACACCAGAGTCAGAATTCACTGTCTCTTTCATTGGATCCACCCTCAGATCAGTTGATTTCAAATTGATTTGTTATCATCAGTGAAGGATAGGAGTTAGAAACTAGACCTAAACACTACCTTCAAGCGTTTATGCAACAAGTTTCTATCAGTTTGCAAACATGAATTTTTTAGACACATAAATGTCTTCAAACTCAGCTTATCAAGCTAGATAGCTATATGGGTCTGATATAAGTTCAGTTTCACCACATATTCAAAGCTTCTGCAATATATTTCATTGCAAGAAACTTCAAAGGTACATTTATAAAAAACAAAAACCAAGTTATATATACGTAAACTTGCTAAGGTTTGTATTTATGATCAATAGATGGAGCTTTACCAAGACCTCCAAACAAGTGTATTTTTGTGTACATAAACGTCAGAGTCAGAATTCACTGTCACTTTCATTGGCTCCACCCTCTGATCAGCTGATTTCAAGCTGATTTGCTATCATTAGTGAAGGATAGGAGTTAGAAACTAGATCTAAACACTAACTCCAAGCATTTATGCAACAAGTTTACGTATATATAACTTGTTTTTGTTTTTCATAAATGTACCTTTGAAGTTTCTTGCAATGATATATATTGCAGAAGCTTTGACTATGTGGTGAAACTGAACTGATATCAGACCCATATAGCTATCTAGCTTGATAAGTTGAGTTTAAAGACATTTACATGTCTAAAAAATTCTTGCTTGCAAACTGATAGAAACTTGTTGCATAAACACTTGGATTTAGTGTTTAGGTCTATTTTCTAACTCCCATCCTTCACTGATGATAGCAAATCAGCTTGAAATCAGCTGATCTGAGGGTGGAGCCAATGAAAGTGACAGTGAATTCTGACTGAAGTTTATGTAAACAAAAATGCGTTTGTTTGGAGGTCTTGGTAAAGCTCCATCTATTGATCATAAATACAAGCGATAGCAAGTTTAGTATATATAACTTGTTTTTGTTTTTCATAAATTTACCTTTGAAGTTTCTTGCAATGATATATATTGCAGAAGGTTTGACTATGTGGTGAAACTGAACTGATATCAGACCCATATAGCTATCTAGCTTGATAAGCTGAGTTTGAAGACATTTATGTGTCTAAAAAATTCATGCTTGCAAACTGATAGAAACTTGTTGCATAAACGCTTGGAGTTAGTGTTTAGGTCTAGTTTCTAACTCTTATCCTGCACTGATGATAGCAAATCAGCTTGAAATCAGCTGATCTGAGGGTGGAGCCAACGAAAGAGACAGTGAATTCTGACGTTTATGTAAACAAAAATACGCTTGTTTGGAGGTCTTGGTAAAGCTCCATCTATTGATCATATATATATATATATAACATGCTTTATTTAAGATTTTTTTGTCTCAGTATTACTACAGTTCTTTAAGTTTAATCCAGCAGTTTTAATGTTTAATAACTATTGAAATTTAGCTCAAATAGAAATTTCTCAGGAAAGACCGTCGCGAGTATGAACAAAGTAAGATCTATTTTAAATGCAACTATCGTTTTAATCATAAAACCTTCTAATCTATATAGATTTGTTCAACAATTGCTTGTACGTCTTTCTGTAATATTAAATTCGTTTAGCATACTTATTTTCAACTATAATTTAATCAATAAAGCTATAGTTTTGAGTGGATGCTTCCGTGATTCTTTATAGCAATTTTTCTGGTTAAACAAAGAGTTGACGATGGTCATTTCATATGTTGTAGAAATATTTAATAATAAATTATTTGAATTTATAACATCAATACTTATTACACCCAGAAACATTGGCTCAAAGTTAAATATTCATAACAATGCTCTCTTAAAATAAAAATAGTTTTGTAATGACATTATTATAGTAATGCTATTAGCGCCGACATATAATAGTTTTCTACTTACTAATTCTCTGAATCTAGCTTTAGACTTTGGCACCAATAATATGAGCAATATTATCACTTTATAAGCTACGTTTTTACACTATTTGCTTTTATATATACTTCAAGATTACCAAGAATAAAAGATACTAAATTAAATATAGTTGAATTGCTCTTTCCAAAAAAATTCTGACAATCTATCTATTATATTAATCATTCGGTTTTTAGAAGTTGTTCACGAAGAGCAGCTATAAGATCTTAAATATTGAATAGTCACCAATACTTTCCTCCACTGAAGTCTTAAAAAGCTTGTAAATATTAAAGTTTGCTGATTCTTTATGTCTATATTTAAAAAAAACTATTTATAATACTTACTTTTACTTCATGATTAATAATATTTTTTTTCCATCGTTTTAGTGAGGATTCCAAGTATATTGTTTTATATTTTTTTATTATACTTTACTAAATATCTAAATCTATTCTCAATTAAATATTATCCAATAAACAAATCCAATTAATTCAATTATAATCTTTTTTATAATCCTTATAATCTTAATCTAAAAATAATATCAATCTTTTAATAAAATATATTTAAATAAAAAATTATATCTTACTAATTAAAAAAAAAGTCAAAAAAACATGAACACATCTTAAACTAAATTTTACTCTAATTAATATATATCAATTTATTCATACTTCCATACTATTCAAAAACATCATATAAATTACAATCCACTCAATAATATATTTCAAATTCAACAACTTCTCTATTTTCCCCTTTCAACACCCATCTTATTATAATTTTTTTTATAATTCTCATAAAATATATTTTTTTTCCTACTATTATTTTAACACCAACTTCTATTTTTACAACTCTTAAACAGTTTATTTTACCACTATATTATCTTCCTATTCCTTTAAATTTAATATTCAAATATTACTTTTCTTTAAACCTTTTAATCTTATCTTTTAAATTCTGATAACTAGAATGTAACATTTATAAACTCAACAAATATATTTTTAATATAATACTCAAAACCAACAATTTAATTCTAGATTAATTTTACACGTTTACTTAAATAATCACAAATATTAACACATAAACTTTATTTCTTCTTTGAACTATGAAATACTAATATTTAACATAACACTCCACTAACTCTCAATATTTTTTTAAACTTTTCAAAACAAAACCAAAACTAAACAAAAATTTATTTTTACATACCTATTTAATCAAAATTTTTAATCTAAAACATTATTTTTTTTACTTCTTAACTAATTTTTTGTATAATTCTACAATATTTAAATATTCTTCAAAATAATACTCTAAACCTTAACTAATTTTAAGATAAAAAACTATTAAACAATTTATTCTACAACAAATTTAAACTAAAACACTATTAAACAAATCTTTATATCTACAACAAACAAATAACATATTATATTAATTTTATAAGTACTAACACTTGAATACTAACTCACTTTTAATCCTATCTTTACAATAAATTAAATCGTAGAAAAGTTTTAATTTTTAAATTTTTATATAAACAATAAAAGCCAATATCGTAATTTATAATACTCTTATCACCTTTTAAAAATATTAATATAATTTTATACTATCTTTACTTTACACTTAAATATTTGTAGTTAAAATTTTCTCTTACTTTTTTAAGAATGATATAAACAAATACCTCTTTTTTTTAAAAAATTACCTTTTATTTAAAACCTGAATCAGAAACTTGTTGTAGGAGATACATTTTTTTCTTATACTATAAATCTGAAAACCTCAATTTTTGATACCTCCTTTAAGAAATAACATTTTTACTTCCTACAATACAAATTAAACTTAAACTTTACTTTATTTTTTTCATATACTTATACTATTTTTTTACTTTAAACCTAGAAACTTTTTAACTTTTTTCTTCTAATCTCTATTTTGAATACCCCATTTTTTTAAGCTTACCCTTTGTTTCTTCAACATTTAAAACAATTAAAACATTTTTTAATTTCATGTTTCTAACGAACAAGTGATATTGCTTTTTAATAATTTTTATTTTCTGTTTATATTGTATCTCATCCACTACGACAATATTTCCTAGCCGTTATAAAAAATACTAAAAATTTTTTAAAATATAACAATCTTTGTTTTTTTTTTAAAATTTTCAAAAAAAATCATAATACAAATTTTCACACAAACTATAAACTCTCATTTTTATCACCCTAAACATATATACCTAAAGTACTTACATTTTCCAATTTTTTACCAATTTTATCATTTAAATTTCCCACAATAATTTTAAAATGTTGTTTGGTCTGGTCACAAACTTTTTGTGCATCCATATAAAAATCCTTTACTTCTTTATCACAATGAGAAATTGTTGGGGCATAAACCTGAATTATCTGTATTTAATATCTGCTAATTAAATTTTATAACTAATCTTGCCACTTTGTATGATACAACATCAATTTCTACAATGGTGTTCTTCCCTTTTATTTAAATGAACCTACTCCCTTGTACTTCCTGTTTGTGCTTTTTAGAACAAGCGCCCTTTGTTAAATCAATTGTCTCTTCATTCTTCAAACTTCACAAACCAATAACCCATTTAATATGGACGTCTTTTCCCAACTTACAACCGTCATTTACTTGAAAGTGATCGGCAGCTGGAAGCACCTAAATATAGTCTTATCAAATGACAGCCTGGATCCGCAACTAGGATATTGTAAACACCCTCCATCGTCAGTCACTATCTGTTACCATGTCTGGTGACTTTGCAGCCACCTTACAATAAGGGCTATGATTTATTTTTGTCTGTCATGATTGTAAATATTTATTAGAAATTTTTTTTAAATTCACATATACATTTATTTGTCATTCAAAAAAACTCAACTGATTTAAGTTAAGAGCTATCAGAGAACTGAGAAAAAAAACCATGGTGTTTTTTGATCTTAAACGTTGAGGTAAAAAGACAATAAACTTATCACATTGGTTAGCAGTGGTAGCAGCTATCCAAGGGTGTAGCTATATGAATAACACTTAGTAATAAAGCTGCAACGATAAGAACGTATGGAGTAGTGTTAGGAATTTACCTGCTCGCCTTTAAGGTCACGAAGACGAATCAAAGGTTTTCGTAACGAAAACCTTCTGAGCCTATGAACAATATTCTTTGTTAATTATCTTTAAGTAAACAAACTAATATAAAGCTGGCATGTAGTCAGTGACATAAAAAGTGAAAGCATATTTTAAAATAGAGTCTTTTTGCTTTTTCAAAAACTGGTATAATAAATATATCATTTTATTGTCAGAATTTATGAAGATGTAAAACATGTGTTTGAGGAACCATCTTAAAAAATTCCAAAACTACCCTCACATTTCAAACGTATCTTAATACAATTCATGTGCTTTTTTTAAACAAAAGAAATCTATATCTAAGCTATCAAACGTTGCATATCAAAATTTATTGAAGCTGAAAAAAAAAATTAACTAAATCAAACTTATATGAAACAAAATACAAATTATGGGGGCTAAAAGAACATACTTTAGAATAAAATTATTTAGGTTGACATTTATTTAGATGAAAAAAAAAAACTGGAATTATGCATCCAAAGTTGTATTTCAGTAATTATCTTTCGCTTTCCCGGATAAAATATTTAAGAAAACTAAATAAAACTTATTTTTTCCTGGAATAAAATTATATTATTCTAAAGTCACTTCTTTTTAAATCCTTCAATTTGTAGAAAAACTGATATAATCCGATAAAAAACTTATTTATGTTGGAAAAGGAATAATTTGGCTAAAAAAATCTTAAAATAAACACGTCCTCTTTTACTATGGAACATACCTACACCACAAAAGACGTAGATTTAAATACTGAAAGAATGAATTAAGTCAATGATAAGGATTAAAAATCTGCTAGCATATTTATTTTATACTGTAAATGTATGAATTTATATTAAATCGTATAATCACAGTTTGATACTTTATAATTTTGAGAAGATATTTTAATAATGAGTGATATATTTAAAAATAAAGTCTTATTTGGGTTATACCGTGGTATTATATTTTTGTTTTAATTTTCAGTTTTAATAAAAAACATCATTCTTATCAAAACTACTTTCAATGAGACGCCCTACTTATGCAAAACGAGATGGTGGCTAACCAAAGAAGACATTCATATATATATCAGAGGTTCTTCATCACAATAGGTGGATTAACAAACATTTCCCGCCTTCTCTTCACAGTTGTTGATGTAAAAAATTGATTTTAGAAGAAAGAGAAAATAATTCGTTTTGATAAGACTGGAACATTTTATGTTTCATCACATTTGATTAAACTGTTTGGACTTTTTAATATTTCAATAGACCACTCTCTTAGTCCTTAAATCATATTTTTTCCAAATTAGTTACTATTTTAGTATTACCAAAGTTATATTACTGTGACAATACGCAATACTTATATAGATAAAGAGACCGAAAATTTGCTGATGTATCCGTTTGTTAGAAAACCAAAAATGTATCCGGTTGTTTTACTCCATTATAGAAAAGCGGAGACTGAAGTTAATATTTCCACAAATTTTCATGTTAAATTATAGCTAAAAAGTAGGCTAGAATTCAAAAAAAATTAAATTTGAAATTCGTAGAAGAGCAAGTTTACATAAAAAAAAAAAAGTTTGACAATTGAAATACAAAAATTTAATACAAGCAAAAATATCATGAGTATGTTTAAAAAAAGATACTTAACTCGATTCCTGTTAGTTATGACGTTGACGCTTTTACAGGTAGTATAGATGGCACACCTATCACTTCAGATTTTCTTTACTATGTTTCGATTTTCTATTTAGTGCATTACTTCACTGTTTTTACTCGTAAAAATTAAAATTAAAATTATTAGTTTAAAAATATATATGAAGAAATTAATTTTGTATAGACGTTATACAAATGTCATATAAAATTCAAACTCATAGGAAGACTGATAAGGCTGTTATTGATTGTATTATAATACAATAAAACCAACAATACTATATATTGTTAGATTATTTGTTTTTTCTTTTAATATTTAACAAACAAATGTAATTGCCAGTAATTTATCTATAGATTATAACTTATTTATGCAATATATTTGTAAAATATTTATTTTATACCAAAAATATACAAAATTACAATTAAATTTTATTTGAGAAATATTTGTATTTGAAAAGGCATATTGAAAAAATCATACTTATGATAAAGTAGAACTTGTTATAAATGCTGGAAAAGAAATGTTTTGTGATAAGTATAATTTTGAATTTTAAAACATATTTTTATTCTTTTTTGATGACTCAACTAAAATTTATTTCCATTTTAATTCAAATAAAAAATATTTAATTCAATATCTTTTTTCAATAGGAAAAATTATGAGCCAATATAAATGTTGTTACCATCACATGTTGAGTTTAGTATTCTTCTATTTTTCAAAGTTCAAATATTAACTCTTAGAATGTCTTTTATTTGTACCCTTAACAGGTGATGTAAAGATTATTAAAATATGATATACAATAAAGATTTAATTGTAAAAATAAAATGTTCCAAATATGACTTAAACTGTCACTTGACATTTTTTAAAAGAGAGAGAAGTTGATAATAAATATGTTAAGGAGCAGCATAGATTTAATGCAATTACATCCAGTATCAAAGCTTTTTGCCTAAAAAATGAAGCTCAATGACTGTCATTCATTTTCCAAATATTTATGTGGGTGGTTAGACTAAACAATAACATTAGCAATTCTGAAATTTAAATCAGCAACCATTCCAACATAATCTCATATTCAAATCAGATTATACTTAACTCTATAAGTAAGATTATTAACTAATTTGAAAAAGTTAAAAAATAAATAGGCCTTAGGGGATAATTGCATTACTATGATTACTACTTAGAAAATAGAAACTTTACTTTCCAGTTAATAATATTTATATATCATAATAAAAGAAGTGATATGAAGGTCTGATTTTATAGTGAGGAAATGATGACAATGGTGAAATAGTCTGTTTCATATTTAGATAGTCATCTATATATAACTGCAACTTTCTATAATAACTGTTACATGGTGTTCTCGTGATGTATCAATGATGGTAATGATTATCAACCAAAATGAAAACATCAATACAGTTTTCAATAATCAGATTAATAACTATAAGTGGAGAGAATTCAGGTATTTAGCTAGAATATCATTAGATTATGGCATTTATTATAATGGTCAGATTATTTTTGATAATCTAATGCTCAGTAAAACTAGTAGGTAGTGTTTATAATCGAGCTGGCAGAGATTACAAATTTTAATTATGTATGTCAAAATACCACCAGTTTTTACAAAAACCTGGAAGATGATTTATTCTCATTCAATAATAGCATATCAACTAACAATTAAATATTCAGTTTAGAAAATTTCTTTTACTTTATTCCTCTTATCTACAACCATTATGCAACCACAAAATATCGGGGGTACACCAAGGCCTCCCGATTCTATCTGATCTACGTTGAAATAAAACAGTAATAAGAAATAAACACAAGAGAACATTAACGGTATAACAAGTACAATATATTTATTGATCCATTCATAATATCATTTACAAAAATATCCGTTATCAATGACTTAATACTGAACATTGATATTTATCTAAATTTTAGAGAAAACCAAACTTATGCTATCTTACAATATGTATTATATTGCTGAATTCAATTGATTAGGTGAATAATATCGTGAACACAGGATGCAATCTGTTATAATTGTAGTTTATCTGTGTGCAAGTTTATGAATTGGAGATGCTAGGTCTCTGGAAGCAACACTAATACTAAATTTTCATGTGCTTGATAATACATAAAAATTTTTAAGAGTTATCTAAAATTCTCATCAGTTTTACAAATATGCTTATACTGTACAACTGATTGATATTTACTGAGTTGGAATACTTACCTGAGCTCTTTAGCAATGCATTCATAAATTTAGAAAAAAAACTTAAGATAAAATTGAAAAATATCATTAACTCACTTTTGAAATATTATCTTTTACTATATTCAAAAGTATCACTATTCAATTAACATATTATTACAAAGATTACATTTTTTCTACCATTGTACTATTCACAAACCCTTTTCTAATATTATATTCTATGTGTAGAAAATATTTCTAGTGTCATCCATTAGCATCCATTTATGTAAGGCATCTTTACCATTAATAAAAAGTGGCTTAGGATTTCATAATTTTAATATATTTTAAATATAAAGAACTGTAAATTTAATCTCCTTTTGTGTAAAATTATTCTCCCATTTAGAGTTTGTGGTAAAAGTAATACCAATTTGCACACTATCCCCAGCTATTGGATATCTGAAACACTAATGTCTTCCTTACATATAATTCCAAGTTTCACTTTTTGTTAACAATTCAAACACTGGGATGTTTATGAAATTACCCAATCAATAATTAAAAGGTACAATGGAGGAAAGAGTACTAAAATTAAATATCAAGCAACTTATTAGGAAATTTAAATTTTGGTCACTTGAACCAACATTCTTTGGTTTCCTAATCAAATTAAACCCACATTATCTACCTACATTGAATTTCTTCATATTCAAAAGACATTTCAGAAATGTTGAAGGTAAGTGTCGGTTTTGCAATAGAGATACATAAAATCCACCTATTTCTTCTTTGAATGTGCTTGTTTTAATAGCATTCATGGAAAAGTTTCTAGGCTATTTAACTATTCAAATATGAATATAGACTCATTGTTTAACTCATATTCAAGAGATGTTTTTGCTGACATCATCACAAACACATTTATATTATATGGGTTATGGTTACAAGATGCCCATTTATGTATAAGCATAATCAAGGAAGCCATATAAATATTTTTTTCAACAAATTAAGTACCTTTAGAGATATAAAAAGATTATCACTCATAAAATATTTACACTCATATGGTTTCAAATGAGAAAGAACCTGAGTCATTAGCACTATAAGCATCTCCAAAATGACAGAAGAATAATTTTGTGCTATTATGAATAAGTTGTAATCTCTATATACTTTGAGTGTATGCCAAGAAAACAATATAATCTTTTAAATAACGAATAAAATACAGGTCAAATGAAAATAAATACAAGTTTTTAACTCTCTTAAATTATTTAGTTCTCTTTTTAATTATTTCTAAACCCAGAACAATTTAGTTCTTTTTATATTATTTCTAAACATAGCACCTAGATACAAGTTTTAAAAAAAAACAATTATAGAGAAAATGGAATGTAGATAGCCTAGCCGTGAATAGCGGTATTATTAAATATGTTTGCACCTGAGCAATTTAAGATCTTTGTTAATTTAAATTTCACGTCCTTGTTTGACTAAGTCTGTATTTCAATATATTATTCTTGCAGCGTTTTCTAGAAAAAAATTGGTGTCAAGGAAGTGATGGACAATTTACATTTGAATTTTTAGCTAGCAATATGCTTTGGATCCATTCACACACACACACATATATATATATATATATTATGAAATAAATCAGTTGCATAATAGTATTTGAAATTTTAAATCTTAGTAAAATTCAGCAGCGCTGCCCGTCAAACAATCACTAAGTGTGAATAAAACAGTATAAGTAAAAGAGCTATGTAAAAAGATAACCTTTTACCTATTCCATTTATTCAAATTTTGTATTTATGTTTTCTCATGTGTCATAATATCAGCCATGAGACGAACCCGCTAAACCCGGGACAACTGCTTGTAAAGCAGCTGTCGCTGACTTCTCGACCACCAATGCTTAACAGATTTTGTATTTATTTAATAGATAGCACTACTGAATTATATATATATAATACAATAGAAAAATGAAAAAAAGGATATATGCAAAGAGATTATTAAACTTGCAAATGTTTAAAACACTAAATGTATTTAAATATAAAATTGAGTGAAAGAATTATTTCCAAAATAGACGGCTTAATACTACGTTAAAAATAGCTTTTACCAAACGTTACAATTACAGATTATTTTTACATCATCATTCATTTACATGGCAATAATTATCAATATTTTATTTCTAAAACTATCATAAAACAACTTCGATTTTTTGACATTAGAATGCATTGTAAGCAAACAAATCTTGCACAACCTCAATGGAATTAAATATAGCAAGGCTTTATATTATAAAAGATATATGTATTGTACCAGTCGAAAAAGCACCACCTCCTAAACTGCAAGTCGGATCCAAACTCAGGCAGTTCAAACTGAATTTAAACCCAACTCACCAGCTCAGATTAGTAAAAATATAAATAGACGGCACAGTGCTATGCGCCAAGAAACTAGCTCAACGGTTGGTGAGGATTAGAGACCCCTGAACTGACACTAATATCGGATAATTAATTAACTTAAGATACTTTTAAGTCAAATCATATGTATTTGTTGGGTTGCCAATACAGACAGCAAGCATTAACATTAAAATAATTATTGAATAAGATAATTAAGAAACCAAGTGTGTTTAGAAAATATTTAATAATAATAGTTTGTTTTGTTTGAATTTTAAATAATGATTATATTAATTAATTCTAGTTCTTAAACAAAGTTTATAATTATAATAAGAGCGGTGGTCCTTATTATATGCCAATGAGTATTATACACTATTTTGGAATTCTATATCTATGCCCCCAACAAGAAAATAAAGGCAGATAAAGGTATTCATTTGTAAAAGAAATTATTATTCTAATTTTATTTTGACAGAATGTGAGATTTATTTTCACATTCGCAAATCCATTCATGAAGAGCAAGATGCATATTTTAGGGCACAACTTTAATCTTTATTGGAAAACATTTACTTTGAGATAACTGAGAATTCATTTGACTTTAATTGAAATCACTTCATCACGAATTACGAGCATCAGAGCGGGCTTTACCAGAACAGAGAGGCAATGGTGCCGATGAATTATGAGCTATAAAATGGAATAGAAAGACAATAGCTGGTTGATGATCTAAGTCCTATGGCAGCTTGCATTTCACAAGTCTTACTGCCCTTTAAGGAGAGGTGATTTAAAAGTAGTATGGCAGCTTGTATTTGACAAGTCTTATACACTTTAAGTAGATGTGGAACATGGGAAGTCGTAACTATGAGCCTTTGGTGTTCCAAATATAACATGAACAGGAGAGGAAAAGTGCTTTCTTCCTCGATAATTTAAAATACCAGAAATATTATCACTGATAAGCCTAATGAAGCGGAAGATCGCCCTACATCAGCAACATTGAAGATGATGACTTGATAGTCACCATTTGAAAAATAAAACCCAATTATAGAATGCTCTACGTGATGACTTGATCAAATTAATTAAAGTCAAACGAGCTTTTAACTAAAACTATTTTAACGCATTATAAAATTATAATCATCATGCCCCAAATATCGCCCTTTTTGCAAAAACATTTTAGATTATACGTGAATAAATAAATATTGGTGAACATGAGAAAAAACATTTTAACGTTATGTGGATATATAAACATTTGTAAATTAGATAGGAGTTGGGGACATAGGTGAGAAACGGAGCTAACAATTTATTATAAAAATAACAAATATTTAATAATTTCTTTTGACTCGATGATTGATAGAACTGTATAAATCTAGTTCTAATGGGCGGAAATTATTATCAGATTTAATATTATATTATTTGCATGAGGCAAATGGAACAAAGGGGCTCATCTAGTCGAAGGATTATTGGCATATAATTAAAAATAAACAACATTAATAAATCACATGATAAATATATACAATATAGTAAATGAACCACCAAGTAAGAAAGGAGAAAGTTAAATTTAAAGACTAGAGATTGAGAGAATTTATATAATTTAAAATAGCATAAATAAAAGGGTTTACACAGAGTATTACATTTATAGAATAAAAAAAACTCTTAAAGGGAGTGTAAAGTAAAGTTCGGAAATTGGCCAGAAAGTTTAAGGTTCATTATGGAAATATATTACCCATTTCTTCCGGGCTGGATCCTTAGTTTACATGTCCAGGTGAGAAAAATGTAGGCATGCATTTGGTCAATTACTTGAACAGTATTTTAATGAATTTTCATGATTTTAGCAGCATGATTGGTCCAGAAAAGATTCAGCAGCTTCATTAAAGATTTCTAGGGGACTTCAGGAACAATAGCCAGATTCCTGACGTTTAGCCCCTTACCATGATAGGAACACTATTTGAATTCATGATTTAAAATGCATAGAGTTTACTGCACTTCTCTACAACAAAGATGGCTTCCTCTCCAAACATTTCAGAGCTATATATACTGTAATTGATGCCTTCAGGCTAGCGCTTCTTTCATTATCAATGTGACAAAATTTACTGGTTGTTTTTAGATACATTCCTTCGATAAGGCTTTCAAACTCATTAACTTGAATTTATTTTTTAATTAGAAAATGAATTTTTAAAATCAGAAAATGATTTTAATTAGGAAATCCTTACATTTTAAATACTTATCTTTTTTTCTAATTAATAAAACTTAACCCATTGTTTTGGATAGGGAAAATCTGAAAGCTTATCGAAAGAATGTAACTTTTAATCATTAAAGTTTTAACAAATTATTTAAAGTAAAAACAAACATTCCGATGCAATGACCTTTTGAACAATTATACATATATATTTAAATATTTACAAATATATACGCACAATCCACGCAGTTGTTATATATATAAATTCATGAATAATTCTATCGTGAATAATTCATGAATAATTCTATCATGAATTTATTAATAGCATTGATGAATTTAAACTCAAACGAATTAATTTTAATACACATTTCTGTAATAGTTTTTCTTTATGGAAATTAGCGTGGATTGAACGTATAAAGCTCCATTGCATCGGAAATTTAAGGTTAGTACTAGGGGTTTGAAGTGGGCTTATGGCTAGATGTCATGAAGTTAGGATCGAACTCAGATCCGACTGCTTCAGTATTCATAATGCAAACATAATAAAATTTAATAACAGATTATATATCCATTAATTGCATAAATCAAAACAATATGAAAAAATATCAACACTAAATGAAAAAAATACAATAAAATGTTACTTTAGATTTTCCTTTTCATCTCACTATGTTGATATTTTTTATCCTTCGGTAAATATGTCTGCTCGAATTATTAAATTTTATTTGTAAAATAAAATTACTTATACTCCAATAATAAATAATTTCAGAAACTATTTACTTACCTTTATAAAAAAAAACAAGAAGATTCTCATAATAATTAGGCAAAATTTATTTTATTAAGGTCCAAAACAAAAATGCTTAGTTAGCAAAAATGCAATCTTAAATTTAGCATTTACAAATCTACATTTAATAGCCATAGAAAACAATTTCGATGCTAGATGCTAATCAGACCAGTAGCACAAATAAAAAGAGGGAAAAATCCATTCTGAAAAAGTTGTGATATATTACCTGCATGTTATACTTAAGCCGCAGAAAGGCGTTTCCTATTTACTGAATGAAGACTGTTTGAGGCTGTAAACGAACTGAGAACAAATTACTAATGTCTATTTCATATATTCTTGTAGTTGCAGCAGTTCTTACTGAAACAGTAAGATTCGTATTCGAATCTTAAGTTTCACCTTTTTCTATCGTCTCTCACTCACCGGTCTATCCTACCCAAATTTAAACTTTTTGGTCTCGAATTGTGTGTGTAGCAATATTAAAAATGTATAGATATATGTAGATTTCAACATAAACACGCACACATTTCGATCTCAAATTTAAGGCAATAAATAAAGATAAATAATATAATTTAGATTTCTTCTTTTAGTTATATATAAAAATATATAATTTTAATCATTTATTTTGAATTGTAAAATTCGTTAGTTATTGCTTTGTTTAAATTTCATTTAGTAATAATTTTAGAAATAGATTGGTAATATTTAATTAAAAGTAAAAATAATCGTATGTCCCCTTTTTGTCTTTGAAATTTTAAAAGCATCGGTCGGTGAGAGATAATAGATTAATTAAAAAGAAAAATTCCCTAAAATGTAATTATAAAATTTAAATGTAAAAAGTAAATGTAAACAATAGAAAGGCAGCTTTCTTTATAATTAGAATTAACAAAAATGCATTGATTATCCTCAG
The DNA here is from genome assembly GCA_028023455.1 of Epiperipatus broadwayi. Classification (NCBI taxonomy): domain Eukaryota; kingdom Metazoa; phylum Onychophora; class Udeonychophora; order Euonychophora; family Peripatidae; genus Epiperipatus; species Epiperipatus broadwayi. The sequence continues at coordinate 5,047,775 of JAQFVV010000092.1, forward strand.
GGCAGATTAAGTGGAATCCAAAAATAAACTATGACAAAAATGTGAAAGATAAGATCTAAGAAAAGGGCCATCTTAGACTTGCTAGAAACAGGGACTTTAACTTTAGCTCTGCTCTCGATCTGGAGAGTCTCCAAGATATTAAATAAATTTTTCCTGCCACGGTATGATCGAGTAAAAGCGCCCAAACTATTCTCCGCCCGGGAGATGGCCTATTGGATGCCAAACCTTCCATTGCCCTTCATAAATTCAGCCACAAAGACTGCTGCCTAAAATAATTTGAAAGCTGTTGCTGTTAAATTGCACGAATCATCCAAATGCTAATGCTAGAATCATGAACAATTTGCTACTGATCACAGAATCGGAAAACTTCTCATAAACAGGTACCTGTGTCCAAATTCTCTAGAGTACTCTACTAATATCCCGCTATAGCTTATTCATTCTTTATCTAACTTATAAACTGTAAATTCTCGTTTGTAAAACTAAAATTAATTATTAAATTTTTTTTTATGTAAGTTCTTCAATAGTCTAGCCTGCCTAACTCTAACTTTCTTGGGTGTGTATTTCTAAAATCTACATTTTATTATATAATTATCGCATGCTCATAATTTTCTAAGTTTAAATCTATGATCGCTTGAAACAGTGGATGCGTGTCAAATTTTCATTAATATTTACTTTCATAAATAACTTAATTTTCATATAAATCGACACGCATTCAATGCTTCATTTATTGTAATGCAGGGGTCTACTACTTAGCAAATGGCTGGCGTATTAGTTGTAATAATCACCCAGTTTATATATATATATATATATTTTAGATTTATTAAATCTTAATTAATAATTCCATAAAATTGCATTTCTTTGAGAGTCGCCAACGTTCTTTATTAAATGTTGATAATGTAGGCCAAGTTAGAAAATATATTTAAATCTTACCAGAATCGTCTATACATTATACATGTGTTACGTTTTAGAGACGCGACCCATTCCAAGCCTTGAATATTCCAGATTCAATAGGGTTGAAATTAACCTTAGTCGTCATACACAAGCGGACATAATAAATGCTCCCGTAGGGCTTGACGAAAGTCACGCAGCCAACAGGCAATCGCGGCACGAACCACTTGTCCCTGGTTATGCTTATGTGACACCTTACTTCTTTGGGCCGATGGCAAACGCCAGCGCGTCGTTCTTATAAACTCATTCACGGCTTTGCAGTTTCAATATACTGCCATTCCATATCGCCTTTCTAAAACGTACCACGTGTTTCTTTAACTAACTTTATTATTCTATGTATCACTCCGTCCCTGCATTATCTTCATAATTCACTCTCAAATAAATGTTAGCCCTTAGTTATTAAAGAATATTTTTAATTAAATAAATATATGTCCGCCCGCTGATATTATAAATCTTATATTAGACTCTTGCATTGCAAAAGTAATAAATCCCTAAAGGCATGCCTTAGAAATACTTGCTCAAGAATTTTAAGTAGCTAGATTACGTCATCAAATAAATGTATTTCTCTTTGTAAACATGAACAGAATCGGAAATACCGCTACTGAGATCTTAAATAAAAGTATTATTGATAAAATGATTTCACATAAATGCTACTAAATAAATAAATGTATTTCTTGAATAAAAGTAGGAAAATTCCATTACTCAATTTAAATATCAAATATTATTAGTAAATAATTTATTAAAATGTTTCAATAAATAATTTCAAACTATACGTCTGCAGTTACGTTTTATTTATTGGATACCCATTCAATATGTTTCCTCGATTTGTAAATATAAGTGTTTAATTAGTATTAGTGTAAGATTAATGTTCTAATTGGCTGACTCGAAATAAAATCATGAATTTCTTGCATACTCTGACCACCGTGCCTAAAGAAATGTTTACTAATGTCGCATCAGATGCGTTGTTTCGTAGATTGTATTGTGGAACCGATAAACTATGTTCGAACTCAGTATTACGGGTGGCTTCGCTACCTAGATGGTGCTGCCGTTCTGTGTGGTGGTCGAATTCTGCATTGTTAATAAATTACCGATTCTGACTGTTACATTACTATATTATTACCTCATATAATATACAAGCATTGACGAGTTGTCTAGAAACATGGCTATTTACCTCTGAGTTTAATATCAAAAGAAACGCCATGGTCTTTTTTTTCTGTTGTCTGAAGGTAAAATGAATGTGCATGAATTTTTTATAACACACACACACACACGCGCGCGCACATACACACACATATATATATAATTATGATAGATAAGACTAAATCATGGTCCTTATTCCTAGGAGGATGTAAGGTCACTATCCCATGCAGTATTTGATGGCTAAAAGAGTGGGGCTAAAAATCTTCTGATTGTGAAATCAGGCTTCTATTTGATAATGACTTTTTATTTAGATATTACAACTGCAATCACATTCAAAAGAAAGATTGTGTGAGATGGAAAAATAATTTTCTAATATATTAAATAAAAGATTCCCAGACTTTTGTGAAATTAGAAGAAAAGGTTAAAACACTATTGATTTAATAAATGTATATTACTTTTCTATAAAGACACAAACATTGAAAGAACAAGTCAAGATGGATATTGGAAATAAAAATTGGAAGAATAATATTGGAGAAATTGATGGTGTATCAAACAAAATGACATGATTAGTTATTTAACTTAATGAAAGATACCAAATACAAATAATTCAACTTTATTTCCTAAGAAGTTTTCATTCTAATGAAATAGGTAATTTTTATATGGATGTACAGAATGCTTTTGGTCAGATAAATGAATACTTTAAAATTGTTACGGGAGAATTTAATGTTAGAATTAGCAAAGGGTAAAGACGTAAGTGTTGTATTTACATTTAGGTTTTAATGACAGAAATGAGAGAAGAGACAGATTAATGAAGTTTGCAGAAAAATAAAAACTGTATATTATGAATACTTTGTTTGAAAAAAATTCTAAATGGAAATATATGTAGAAAAATTCAAATAAAAGTACAGTAAACTGGATTATACTTTGACTAATAGAAAATATGTATTTGAAGATTGTAATGTCCCCAATAAATCCAACACAGAAAATGATAATTGAGATATAAGATATGTGTTAATGTAAAACTAGAGGGTCAAAAATTATCAAGAAAATCGTATTCAAGTTGATATTTCTATTTTTTAGAAATATTCCGATAAATTTAAATTAGGATTTGTACATCGTTTTAGTATATTAACTCATTTTAAAGATAGACTAGATTTGAATGAAATTAATAGGAAGTTAACTGGTACAAGAAGCAGCAGTTTATTAGAAGTTTTTTTTACTGACAAGATAATGTATAAAAAAATGAAATATGAACATATAAAAAAAATTAATTCATTAAAAAAATTGGATATTTAAAATTTTGAAAAATGGTACGAAAAAGAGTTAATAATGATGTAAAAAAAGTATAATTGTGAATTAGAGAGGAAAGCTATTGAGGGAATGAAGGTCGCAAAACCGTAAAACAACAAATTGGAATAACTAGAAAACTTATTTTTGCAATAAAAAGAAAAGATGGGACTATTACAAAAAAGGCGATATGAAATATGGGGGAAAATTCTATGAAAATTTATATAACAATAAAGAATAAGAAAATAAAATATCTCGATAATTGTTATATTTTCTGAATTACACATCGTTTTAAATGAAGTGAAATGCAATTAAATCAAAGAAAAAGCGGAAAGCTACCAAAGAGGAATTAAAAATATGTCTTAAGAGAAGTAGATGAAGAAATAAAAAATTTGTTGACAAAATTATTTACCAAATGTCTAAACATATATAAGGATGAACCAGATAATTGGAAGAATGAAATAGTAATTTTTGATATTTAAAAAAACAAGTTATAAAGAATATTTTTTTTGGAATTACAGACTTATAAATCTTTTATCAGTTCTATAAGTTTTTTTTGACAAAATAGTTACAACTTGTCTACAACGAATTTTGGATTGTAACCAATCCAAAGAACAAGCGGGATTCGAAAGTAATTTTGAGAGAGGTTATAGAAAGAGCGAAAGAATTTGAGTTGCCTAAAGATTTATGATGATGACGTTTTATTTTTATATTGGACTATTTCCACCATCTAATATGAATATTGCCTTTAGAAGACACAGCAGAATTATGCTGGAGAATAAAAAGAATACTTGTTAAGCAACAAAAATTGTAGTCAAATATATCCTATGATGAGAGGAAAGAAATTAAATCTCTCAAAGTAGATAAATGTATAATTATTCTCCCTGTTGACAAAAACAATGCAACAGTTGTAATGAATACAACTGATTATGACAACAAAATAAAATAGCTTCTCACAGCAGGCCAAGATAGAAATGTGCAAAAACTCCGATACCCAATACAGAAACAAAGTTACAAGCATTACTCAGTAAACATCTCATGTACGTCACTGATTCAGAAAAAAGTAAAATAACACCTTATTTCAGCAAAATTCCCCACCTTTATGATATACCTAAAATCCATAAGAATTATGTTCCATTAAAACCTATTGTTAGTTTTAGAAATTCACCTTGCCAAAATTTGTCTTCTGAATGTTCTAAGTTCCTTTGGCATAGAAGACTAACTTCTTTGTCAAGGATTTTAGACACTTTGTAGAATTAATAAAGAACATGAAAATAGCTTTGAATTGTAAAGTTTATTCATAAATGTACCATATAAAGAAGCACTGTCTATTATAAGGAAAGATTAAATGGTGATAATAGTTACATACCAGAACAGGTCTTCATATTGATAGTATAATGGAACTATTAACATTCTGCATAAAAAAAACAACCTATTTTGAATATAACACATAATTTTCCCAACAAATTAAAGAAATGTCTATGGGTTAACCATTGTCACCTCAATTAGCAATATTTAAATGGAAGAACTTGAAACTATAGTCATAAATACTGCTCCATAACCATCTAAAGTTTGTCTTCACTATATAGATAATACATTTGTTGTATATCCACATGGTGAAATACTACTGGAAACCCATCAAAAACATATCCCCTACAATTAAATTCACAATAGAATCAGAACAAGAACAAAAATTGGCATTTTTAGATGTTGTGATAAGACTCCCTCATGGAAAAATCAAAACTACAGTTTATCGAAAACTCACACATACAAGACAATACTTAGCATACACATCCAATCACCACAGAAACACAAAACATGAATTTATACAATCACTATGGAACAGAGCAAAAGATGTTTGTTTAGAAAACAGTGATTTGTTAAAGGAAAAGATCTATATAGAACAAACTCTTATGAAAAACAATTACCCAAACGCTGTTATTAAAAAAACCTTAAATAGACAAAAAAAGAGCCATCTAAATAAAAAAAAACAATTATTGGTACTGTAGTTTATCCACACATTCTAAAAATAGCAGACAGATTAAGGAAAATCTGCAATCAGTATAATATCAGAACAGCTTTCCAGAGCCTTACCATTCTATAAGGAGCTCTAACATCTACAAAGCCTAAACTTGAAATGCTGAAGAGAAAACACTGCATCTATGAAATCACCATGTGAATGTGGAATAAACATATATTGGTGAGACCAGTTGTCTCATTGAAAGGTGCTTGCAAGAACACAAACTGATGATTAGAAGAGAGAAAAAAGATGTGTCTAAAGTATCAGACCATGCATGTGGCAATGAACACATGTTCAATTGGTAAAATACTTACAAAAACTGGATAGAAAAGATACAAAGAAAAAAATTTAAAGAAGCTACTCACATGACAATGGCAACAAATCATACAAGTCAATCTAGTTTGAATAATACATAATGTATGCAAACCACTAATCAACTTTGCTCTTAGGAAAAAGTGAAAAAATCAGTAGGAATTTCATAGATAAGTATATCAAATTTCTACTGACTGCTGCCTTTGGTAGGATGGCTCAGTTGGCTAGAGCATTAATTTAAAATTCAATACTCAAGAATTTAAATGCCCACATTCTACTGTCATTGGTCCATACCTGAAGAAGAAAGAAAAATAATACCCTCAGAACATTGTGCATATAGTAACCTGTGTGCTATTACTAATAGTTGAATGTATTTGTAATATTTAAATAAAGTTAAATTTTTCCAAAAGATATTCAATACTCATATTAGATGATGGAAATAGTCCAATATAGAAATACAATTTGTGTTGCCATTATGTTTTGGATTTATGGATTATGAACAGGTATTTGATTCTATAAACATTTCTATAGAGATTAACGCATTGGAATATCGAGATATAGACCAGAATAGTATCACATTCTAAAGAATATTTGTCAAAATGAAAACCCATAATAAATTATATAGTTATATTAAGAAGATTAACATTAAAAAGGGTGAAAGATAGGGTGACTCCATATGCACAGAACATTTTACAGCAGTTTTGCAAAAAGTGCTTAGTCGATTAAGTGGGGATTAAAAGAAAATGAAAATTATTTAAGTCATCTAGATTTTGTAGATGATGTAGTGTTTTTTGTAAATAATTTTTCAATGCTTCAGAAAATCTCTGAAGAATTATCACATGAAAGCAAATAAGTCGCATTAAAGTCGAAAGCTAAAAAGACTAAAATAATTTTTCATGTATTTTCTCAAAAGAAGAATCTAAATATTGATAATAATGAAATAGAAAAAGTTATCTACAAATAACTTGTCAAAATTATTAATACAGATGAAAATATGATAGATAAAATTAATTATGAAATAAAATTTGGATGAGTGTTTTTTGTAGAAATAATATAAAGCAAAACTCTCCATATAGTAGTGCCATCTTGTGCTAACAAGAGCAATCAATGGATGCCAGAAGGCTTGTGCATAAAATGCCTATCTAGTGCCTACTTATCCAATATTCCCAGACTAGTTTCTGGCTTGTGGCCTTCATCAGTGAAGAGCCTTGGATCTGAGAGCACTGCACCTAGATCTTAGGATCCAATGCAACCCTCCAGCACCCACCTTTTAACTCTATTTAACTACAAAACTATGAGAATGAAATTGAAAACACAATTAATATTTTCAATCCAAGCTCAATAGCTTATATAGTCATATGGGTCTTGTTAGTACAATACGGCACTACTATATGGAGAGTTTTGCTTTGTTTTGAATTGCTTAATAACAATTATGTGCTAGTATGAGATAGTGATCATGTGATGTTTAGTGATTTAGAAATAATATATTAAAAAATAATATTCTTATGTGTTTGAAAAAAGTTTGTAATAAATATGTTTTACAAATTTTTATTTATGGATCTGAGACTTGGACATTTAATAAAAGAGTGATGCAGAGATTTCAGCACCCTTAATGAAGTATGGAGAGATGTATGTTATATGTAATAAGAAGAAATCACAAATGGAATATATGGGTAAGAGAACAAATAGGTATTACCAATGTCAATAAAAGAATTAAGTGACTGAAGTGGAGCTGGGATACACATATTGTTATAAAAGATGATAACAGTTAAAATATCAAACCAGAGTTGAAAAGATTGTAACCTAGAAAAAGACCACATATGGGATGGATGGAGAAAATACGCATATTTGTTGTGTTGTTACGTGAAACTTGGAGACACCTTCATTCTATAGTCGATCAATAATGATAGAAAGTAAGAATAATGATGTTATACTCAATAGCTGCATATATTTAAAAGGGTATACATAGAGTTTGAATTTTTATGAACTCAATATTTCAAATAGATAATAAAAATAGTCCAACATAAAACAACTAAATAAAAATATAAGAAAATGATAAATAACTCCTGAGGTACATTTAATGCTGTATTAGCATGTTCAATTGGTCCAAATAATAATTTATTAAAGTTGTTTTTAACATTTATTTAGATTTTATCAATAAGAATTATTATACTTTGACTTGCAAGTGTAAAACTTTCTGCACTCGCAGTTTCACATCAATCACTTTAAATAAATATATTAATTATTATTATTAAGATTTACATCTTTTAGAGATAATCTGTAATTTAATGAATAATTCAAAATAATGTATTAATGCATTTATAAAAAGTGTTTGGAAACAAAAATGTGAGTGGATAAAGTTCGACACTTGTAAATTTAAGAGTAAGTTGTATCCATTGCCATTCTTAATTTAAATATATATATTGTAACGATCAGAACGTGTATCTCGCTAACACCTTGCAGAATTCAAACCCCAGATCCGAAACTCAACACTCTAGGAGTTGCCTCCCAGAAATCATAAGTTCGAATCTAAAGTCTCTATTCCACAGCGCCACCTATGTGATAGCGCATCTGACGCTACTAATAGCATAGTTTCTTTCCGGTGCCGGTGGTCAGGTAGAAGCAAGATACTCTACATTAACATATATAATTAGGTTAACTAACTAGAGACTATGGATGATCCAAAATATATATAAAATAAGAAATAGACCGAAGTAATGGTGTGGATTGCAGAAAATAAATAAAATATATTTAAACTGATTATACTTTAAATACGGTTTATTAATTAGCACCATAAGATGGCCTTGTCTGAATAAGCTAGATCAGGGCATTAAATTAAAAGATAAACACATTTTAATAGATACAATAAAATGCCATGTACATTAACGGCTGGTTAATCTATACAATCTTTCTATACCTCGGGTTAATGCATGATGAAATTATAATAATGTGCTTAAAATAAATATATAATCATAAAAGAAAGGTTAATTCACAAATGCGAAGCCTATGGCAAATGTGATAAGTATTGCTTAAATCAATTTATATTCTAATATCTGAGAAAAGAACTTATATTGATTTCTAGAATGGTGCAGACGAAAGCTCGTTGAGCTAGAGGCATGGAAGTTGTTAAGACGTGGGTAATTGAACAAAATAACATTTAAATATAACAAGGAAATGATGATACTAGTGGATGCTTAATATATAGAATGGAGTGGGGTATGTTGAAACCGTGGCTTTGTGAAATAAAATAAATACTAAAATGAAAATGGATGGGATGGCATTTTGCCAGGGACCCTGTAGAGGTTTGATCACACATAGCCCGAGCATGGCCTATTACCATAAACTCCGTGGCTGGGTGATTGAAGCATCCTGTTCCAGGTATGGCTTCTAGCTCATACAATATCTGGAAATTGTGAGGATAAAAGGGAAAGGTCTGAGTCTTAAATCCCTGTATAAAGAAAGCAAGGTCTCAACATCCTAAATGCCCACCCTAGTAACACACAATATAAATTAAACAAATATATGAAAGGGATAACTGAACAAGTAAAGGCACTTAACCAGTTCCTATATTTTAAAGACGGTCTGCACATTCTTGGCCTCAATTTTGCAATTCGTAAAAGGCATTATAAATACAATGTTATTTAAACATAATAAAATGGAGTGGAATGCATGATTAAAAGGGGTTTAATAAGGCAATACGCAATCATGCATTTCTATAATTATAAAATCTACTTATCAATTTTATGCATATCCTCACATTATATATATAAAATATGAAATATACCTTTCTTGAAATAAAATAAAACAGAGTAGCCCTCAAACAAGTGATTTTAGAAAACATCTATTTAGCGATCAACTATAAAATTAATCCACAACAATTGGAAGCACACTAATAGGAGTGAAGGAAATAATTCACTCATTCGATGGCTATTTAAGCACACTACTATAATAGAAGAAATAAATTGGCAAATATATAAAATAGAAAATATTAATCCAAGGATAGAGAAAAAAGCACGCAAGTTAGGTTACAAATATATTTACAGAAACACTGTTTCATAACAACAGAAATAAATTAAAATTTTAGCTAGCTTTTGGAAAGGAAATAGGAAGCACAAGAGCTCTTGGGTTAATGGGGTTACCTTATTTTAACTTGGGACAGTCCGTGCACATTTTCTGGTTTAAAACTCCAATGAAGTTAAGTAGCATGTTATCAATATGGCAGCTTCTTGGTTCATGGTTAAAGATGATATATGTTCAGCAGCAATGGCAGTTTACACCAGATCTGGAGCATCAGATGGTATATGCTGCAGGACTGGCCATTCCGAGCAGGAAGAGCCTTCCTGCCGGTCTACTCAGACATTCTCCATTAACAGGTAAAGGCTGGTAATGTCCTAATTTCTCTAATGGTATAGGGCTGGCTTCATTAATTTCAGTTGTTCTACATTCAATATTTTAAATATCTTCACTCAGGTTGAAAGCAAAACACTCAAACGTCAAGTATTTGATGCAAAGAAACTCACACTAATATTATAACATCATAGCATAACCACAATAGCACAAGCATAGAATTATAATATCATAAGAATAGCATTATGCATGGCATAGAATTGATCAAGCATAGCATTATAATATTTATCCACACAAATAGAAATCGGCCCTATATATATTAAACCAGCATACAATAGAACTACCCCGCTGTAGTCAATCTAAAGCCAAAAATAGACAGGAAATCACAGCTGCCAACTTATCTTATCCGAATATCTGAAAACAGGGATTTTATAATTAGTTTTTGCTTTTAAGATATTCGGATTAGAACTTTTAATTTTAACAATGTTTTAATTAAAAATACCTGAGTGGACATCTGTTGTTTATTTGATGGCAAAATTTAAGCCACTAATTAATAAATATTATTAAAACTTTGATTAATTAATTCTATTGTTATTTCCCCCCATTTTCTTTTGACAGAAAATATGTGGCGTGAATTTAGAAATCTAAAAACAAAATTATTTTACTTTTAAATTGTAAAATGTTTAAATCTATTTACCGAGAAATATTACCTTACTAAATGAAAACAAATATTAAGAATGCAATATTTCTAAAATAAACAGATCTAACAAACATTACTTTAAATAACAAAAGTATTTTATTTAAGTTTTAGATGTATTATTGCAGTCTGTGGGTAAATTTACTTATGTAACCTACTTTTTAAAAATGAATATATATTATAACGGAAATCGTTATTCGTACGGTTGCTTAATTATTTGTGTATTCAATTATATTTATTTCGATTATTTTATTCTATATTATACTTACTTATTATATCCATTTATTCTTTTCATAACTTTTATTCCTATCCATTTATTGTTTACAACTTATATTCTTTATTATCTTATTTATTATTTTAACCAATGCTGTTACAATACAAGCAGAGAGCTAATACAGATACAAATTTACCTTCATATCTATACCCTTGACTGAACCCCAAGGCAATACATACATATTGTCTTGGCATTATTTTTCCCAGCCAAGAACTCTCGGCTGCTGAACAGAGCAAACTATTTCAAAGAACTTAACGAATGTCCAGCGCTTGTTATTTATTTTTAGAATTGGGATCTCACACGAGAAAGCAGCACATGAATATCTTAAACAAATCAGTATGCCCCTTTAATCACTACTTACAGTTTCCCCCCTGTCGTAGCATGGTGATAGGAGAGTACAGCAAGAATATGAAATTTAATGACAAATATGTTTAATAATAATATTCACACTTTATATAAAAAATTACATTATAATAATAATAATAATAAACACACACTTATAAATACATGGCTATAATAAATATATGCAAATAAATCAGATATAAAAGTTCTTAAAGTCCTGTTGATAGAGTTCTATTTTTATCAAATCATTAATTTTGTATTTAGTTATGAATAGTAGATAAATGAAAATGCATGCATGCTTTTACCTAGGCTTTGCTGTAATTGTCCCATGGGTATTTCTTCTGAGCGCTCTTGATTAACTTCCTCAGATTGTGGGGTTATTTTCATTCCAGTTTTTGCTTGTTGATTCCTTAGGTTCTCCATTAACTTCCTCTGTTTGTGGGGTTATTTTCATCCAGTTTGCTGGTTGATTCTTTAGGTTGAGTTTCAATCGACAGCTACAGAAGTGGCGATCCCTCTAGCAGGTCAGGCAAATATCTTATATTGTGAGTCAGTGATGAGACGGCTTGAATCCGAACCCACGTTCCTTTAACGCCACTAGCCACGCACTTCTTCCATTTTCTTTTAGCTGTTGCTTCTCTAAAGTCTCTACTAGCAATGCCAGACAAAAATTGTAATTTTTTTAATCTCATTCTTTTGTTCATTGTTTTTAAAATTTTTTAAATTAAGACTTAGATTTCCAACCAATTCTTATCATTACATTTCTTTATTTAATTAGTGGCTGGAATTTAAGTCCCAATTAATTTAACAGATCAGGCCAAGATCTTCCGTTGATAATATTTCTTTGTCCGTGGAATTTAATTTGTCCAACAGACTTTCACACCTATGGCCATATTGTTTTTTTTATATATCACATATTACATTTATTTTATTTAAAGTTTACAATTCATTCATTTTTTTCACATTTACGTTTTACATTTACTTTAATTTGTTATAATATATTTTTTAAAAGAGAGAAGAAATGCATTTTTTTTTATGCAGCCACTTTCCCTCTACCACAATAAACAAAAATAATTTCTAGCATTTGACTTATAAGAGAGAAAGAGACGCATTTCTTTATTTATGCACCCCCCTCCCCTTCTCTTACTATTACAAAATCCACAGTAATTTTAACATTAGAATTTCCATTTATATTTTCCTTCCTTTCTTTTTTTAAAAAAAATTTATTAGCTAATTTATTTCACCTTTATTACTTTCTGATTTTATTAATAAATATATATGTGTGTCAACGACTTTACATGGTCGTCACATTACACTCAGCCCATTTTTGAGAATTGGGTCGAATCTTATTCTGAGATGAGAGCCTATTTTAATTCTTTGCTTTTAACTCTTACTTCTGCTTTTATTCCATACTTTCTCACTCTGTCATGACAAGTGATAATGATGATGAGGATGACTGCAGAGAGACAGCTAAGCAAAGCTACACAATTCTTTCCCGTCGATTTTGGCTGCTCAACCAATTTAATCTCTATGCATACGAGACCATGGCATAACTTAACTCTATCAGAACAAAAAACATAACAGAGTTTAGAGTGTGTGAACAGCAGGATATTTCTACTGCCTGCTCATCTTGCACAAACAACAAATTCTTATCCTTGATTTATTTATTTATTTTATTCAAGGCACTAATTCTTATTTCTTCATTTATTTATTTTGAGACACTAATTCTTATTATATTGGGACATTAATTCTTATTATATAATGAGTCCAGGATTCTTACTGGTGCTTCATTTCAAAGTTTAACCATCGAGAGCCATGAGAATCTAAAGTGCGAAGAGATGGCTGAATCAAGCTCAAAATACGACCCAACATAATGCATACACACACATATATGCCTCAATCTGCAACCTCATACACCTATCAGTGATATCTATCATTTAAGCCTTATCACTGTTGTTCATTTAGTTTATTTTATTAATTATTAAATGGCTCTTTAATGAGCCTAAACGATTCTTATTTTTATTTTTACTTCTATTTAATTGTTAATTCTATCTGCATTTATACCTGACAGATTGTGATACGAATAAATTATTTATAGATTTATTTTTTTATTTTTTTTAATTTTTATTTACATTGGTCTTGCTGTGCTTGACTGCACATAAATATGCATTAAGTCTATCATACACATGAAAAAAAGGTCTATCATTAATTTTCCTCCATGAACACTACTCTTCCTTTTTCCTTTTTTTTTGTTTATCATAGTGACTTTAATTGTTGTCATGAGATGATTTGCCCCACCTGTCATATATTTAAAAAAAAAAAATTAACTTTATTTTTCGTGATCCCATGACGTTATCCATTTCACTGAACCGACATTTCTGTCCGTTTATTTCTTTCGGCTTAGTTTTTGTCTGGAAGTTTCTTATGCTTTTTACCATACATATTTTCACTTTCGCTTGGAACTGGAGCAATGTTCCGATGTCCTCTAGAGTCAACCTGCTCATATGGATAATTGAAGTCTGAACTTCTTCCGGTCTGTTCGGACATTTCAGCCCTTTCGGATCTATCAGGAAATGCCTGGCTCCCTTCCCAATAATCATGATGAGGATTGTATTGCATTCTCCTGATGTGCCGATCATTGGGCTGGAGTTTAAATCCCCGGTCCTCTGCCTTGTAATTAGGCCTAGTGCTGCCGAACGCATTCAGCAACTCGGCAACCTGCTCGACAGTCTTCCTTTCAGTGCCTATGAGCATCTGTTCTATATTATGAGGAAAATTGTGCCTTGTTATCCGAATGATTTGTCACTCTGACAAAGGATGGGCTGTTAGTGCCCGTAACTTCGCCACTTGGTGACGGAAAAATGGGGTGAACGGCTCCCCAGGCCTTCATTTGTCTTGTGTTGTCCGATGTAAAATATTTTCCTGATGATCTTCACTCCAGTAGCTGGCAAGTAAGGCATCTTTGTACTCCATAAACGTATTTGGTTTGTTAAATAATGAATCCAACCAAGATTGTGTGGCACCTTGTATATGACTACATGCAATGGCGATCATGGCCTCGCCACTCAGCCGGTTTGCCGCAAAATACCTCTCTAGGCTGCCAAGATGCTCTACTGGGCTTTCCCCCACATAACCAGAGAAAACCTGAATTTTTAAAAACTGGTTCACTGTAGCAGGATTCACAGGGTTATCTCCACTGCCTGCATACATGCATTCGCTCACACCTCTCTGCTCTTTATTATTAGTCTTGGCTACTTCTGTCCTATTCTCCCCTTCCCTTACCTTTACTTCTAGCTTCTCAACTGTTCCTGCTAACTGATTGATGCCTATTCTCATATTCTCTATGATTTTCTCAGTTTCATCCGCTATAGTCTCTAATTTCTCCTCTAGTTCCATTTTCAAATTTTCTACTTCTTGGCCTATTGTTTCCATCTTACCCTTCACATACTCCATCTCATCATTTACTTCTTCAATTTTTTGGTTAAAATTCTTACTTAGTCATTCGTCCAACTCTCTACCTTCCTACTATTTCTTCCACCTATTTCCCTCATTTCCATAAACAACCTTTGCTGGCCATCCATTAATTTCGTGAACATATCCATTACATTATAGCTTTCTATTTTAATTTTATCATCAACCACTGTCTCCATTCCCTTTCTAATTTCTATATCTCCGTCACTAGCCATTTCTCTGGACGGTTCCATTAGTTCTTCGGAGGTTTTTCCTATTTCGCCCCTAAGAGCATCCATTTTTATTTTTGATCTGGTGTGCATCAAATTTATTTAACACACACACACCAATTAATCACTTATATTTTATTCTACAGCTTTACTATCTAACCTTATCCTTATAGGATTATATTACTTTACTAACTTTATATTTCATGGACACTAGGTACGTTTGTTCGGCTCTCCCCGTCTCACTCACTAATCATCACTCACCCACGCCTGCCTTCAAGACCCCTCCGCAACTGTCTCCAATTTACAACCTAACTTCCCAAATTATATTTCGTTCTCTTTCTCTCCTTTTACCCTCTAATATTTATTTTATTTTTTGCTTTGTCTACCACCAAGCTATTTTTGATTTGTTTATTAATTATTGCATAAACTATTAATTTTGTTATATTCAAATGGGCTGAACTTGTAAACATGAAAATATCCTGGACTCTGGCCCCCAATTATAATGGAAATGGTTATTCATATGGTTGCTTAATTATTTGTGTATTCAATTATATTTATTTCGATTATTTTATTCTATATTATACTTACTTATTATATCCATTTATTCTTTTCATAACTTTTATTTCTATCCATTTATTGTTTACAACTTAGATTCTTTATTATGTTATTTATTATTTTAACCAATGCCATTACAATACAAGCAGAGAGCTAATACAGATACAAATTTACCTTCATATCTATACCCTTGACTGAACCCCAAGGCAATACATACATATTATCTTGGCATTATTTTTCCCAGCTGAGAACACTTGGCTGCTGAACAGAGCAAACTATTTCAAAAAACTTAACGAATGTCCAGCGCTTGTTATTTATTTTTAGAATTGGGATCTCACACAAGCAAGCAGCACATGAATATCTTAAACAAATCAGTATGCCCCTTTAATCACTACTTACAGTTTCCCCCCTGTCATAGCTTGGTGATAGGAGAATACAGCAAGGATATGAAATTTAATGACAAATATGTTTAATAATAATATTCACACTTTATATAAAAAATTACATTATAATAATAATAATAATAAACACACACTTATAAATACATGGCTATAATAAATAGATGCAAATAGATCAGATATAAAAGTTCTTAAAGTCCTGTTGATAGAGTTCTATTTTTATCAAATCATTAATTTTATATTTAGTTATGAATAGTAGATAAATGAAAATGCATGCATGCTTTTACCTAGGTTTTGCTGTAATTGTCCCATGGATATTTCTTCCGAGCGCTCTTGATTAACGTCCTCAGATTGTGGGGTTATTTTCGTTCCAGTTTTTGCTTGTTGATTCCTTAGGTTCTCCATTAACTTCCTTCATTTGTGGGGTTATTTTCATCCAGTTTTCTGGTTGATTCTTTAGGTTGAGTTTCAATCGACAGCTACAGAAGTGGCGATCCCTCTAGCAGGTCAGGCAAAGATCTTACATTGTGAGTCAGTAATGAGACAGCTTGAATCCGAACCCATGTTCCTTTAACACCACTAGCCATGCACTTCTCCCATTTTCTTTTAGCTGTTGCTTCTCTAAAGTCTCTACTAGCAATGCCAGACAAAAATTGTAATTTTTTTAATCTCATTCTTTTGTTCATTGTTTTTAAAATTTTTTTAATTAAGACTTAGATTTCCAACCAATTCTTATCATTACGTTTCTTTATTTAATTAGTGGCTGGAATGTAAGTCCCAATTAATTTAACAGATCAGGCCAAGATCTTCTGTTGATAACATTTCTTTGTCTATGGAATTTAATTTGTCCAACAGACTTTCACACCTATGGCCATATTGTTTCTTTTTTATATATCACATATTACATTTATTTTATTTAAAGTTTACAATTTATTCATTTTTTTCACATTTACGTTTTATATTTACTTTAATTTGTTATAATATATTTTTTAAAAGAGAGAAGAATCGCATTTTTTTTATGCATCCACTTCCCCTCTTCCACAATAAACAAAAATAATTTCTAGCATTTGACTTATAAGAGAGAAAGAGACGCATTTCTTTATTTATGCACCCCCCTCCCCTTCTCTTACTATTACAAAATCCACAGTAATTTTGACATTAGAATTTCAATTTTTCTTTTCCTTCCTTTCTTTTTTTAAAAAAAATTTATTAGCTAATTTATTCCACCTTAATTACTTTCTGATTTTATTAATAAATATATATGTGTGTCGACGACTTTACGTGGTTGTCACAATATATACATGCACATTCTCGATATTGATAAATTATTAATAATAGGGTTTTACAATTATATATACCACGAGCATTAATATATTTGTAATCTAATTTAGGTGGGATTTTGGCATATAAGCGGCAGTACAGACACATTACGATAAACTGGGGTTTGAACTAGGGTATGAAGGTAGGAAAGAAGTGAGAGAAGAGGTGCTAAGAATCCCCTGATTGTGGACCCAGGCTGCCATTTGATGACGACTTTTTACTTAGGTACTTACAACTGCAGATCACTTTCAAGTGAAGGAAGATTGCAAGAATTAGAAGAAGAACTGTCTTATATTAAATGGGACATTATTGGACTTTGTGAAGTTAGAAGAAAAGGAGAAGAAACAATTGATTTAAAAAGTGGACACATACTCTATTATAAAGGCACACATATTGGAAATACAAGTGAAGTAGGATTCATTATAAACAAAAAGTGTGAGAACAATATGGTGGAGATTGATGGTGTATCGGACAGAGTGGCAAGATTAGTTATACAACTTAATAGCAGATACCAAATGCAGATAATTCAGGTTTATGCCCCAACAAGTTCTCATAGTGATGAAGTAGTAGAAGATTTTTATATGGATGTACAAAAGGCTTTTGATCAGAGTAAACAACATTTTAAAATTGTTATGGGAGACTTTAATGCTAGAATTGGCAGACAAATGAAAGATGAAATTGCTGTAGGTAATTTTGATTATGGTAATAGAAATGAGAGAGGACATAGACTTGTGGAGTTTGCAGAAAAAGAAAAACTTTATATTATGAATTTATTTTTTGAGAAAAATGTTAAAAGGAAATGGACATGGAAGCATCCAAATGAAGGTACAGCAGAATTGGATTATATTTTGACTAACAGAAAATACATATTTCAAGATTGTAATGTTCTTAATAAATTTAACACAGGAAGTGATCATCGATTAGTAAGGTGTAAGTTACGTGTTAATGTAAAACTAGAGAGACAAAAATTATTAAGAAAAACAATATTTACAGTTGATATTCCTAATCTTCAGAAGCATTCTAATGAATTTAAATTAGAACTTACAAATAGATTTCAAGTGTTAGGAGATTTTGAACATGATTCAGATTTGAATGAAATTAATATGAAAATAACTGATACACTTTTAAAAACTGCAACAAACATAGCTGGTAGAAAAAATCAGCAATTGACTAATAAAATTTCTACTGAGACTAGAGAATTTATGAAGAAAAGAAGGAATATGAAGATATACAAAAATGATGTATTAAAAAGAATTGAATATCTCGAATTTTGTAAAATGGTGCGGAAAAGAGTTGAAAGTGATATAAGAAAGTATAACTGTGAAATAGTAAGAAAAGCTGTAGAAGAAAATAAAAGTCTCAAAAATGTTAAACAACATTTTGGTATTGGTAGGAAATTTATATCTGCAATAAGAAAAAAAGATGGAATTATTACTAAAAAGAGATGACATCATGAAATTGGTAGAAGATTTTTATCAAGAATTATATAGTAATAAAGAACAAGTACTTCCTATATCTATTACATCTTCCGAATTGCTCTGAATTTTAAATGAAGAAGTGAAACGTGCAATTAAGTGTATGAAGAAAGAAAAGCCTCCAGGAAATGATGGAATTATAATTGATATATTAAAAGAAGCAGGTGAAGAAATAGAAACAATTTTAGCAAAGTTATATACCAAATGTCTAAATGATAAAGATGTACCGGAAGATTGGAAGAATGCAGTAATAATATTAATATTTAAAAAAGGTGATAAAGAAGATATTAGAAATTACAGACCTATCAGCCTTTTATCAGTTTTATATAAAATTTTTACCAAGATAATTACAACTCGTCTACAGAGAACTTTGGATTTCCACCAACCAAGAGAACAAGCTGGATTTAAAAGTTGTTTTAGTACAATAGATCATATCCAGGTATTGAGAGAAGTCATAGAAAGGACAAACGAATATAAGTTGTCATTATGTTTTGGATTTGTAGATTATGAAAAGGCATTTGATTCTATACACATTTCTTCAGTGATTAAAGCATTGGATCATCAAGGTATAGATCCAGGATATTGTCATATTTTAAAGAATATTTATAAAAATGCAACAGCAACAATCAAAATATTAAAAAAAAATTCATCTTGCAAAGTCAAAGATGTTACACAAAATATTATCCAAAATTCAGTACTAGATTTTAGTATTTATCACACAATGTTTACTAATCATAATCTATTCTTCTTTAAGCCTTACTTTAGTATGATATAAGTGTAATCATCAATACATGTCTGTTAATCAATAAACAAAAAATATACTATGCATATATGTTTACATAATTTACTTTGTACTATTGTATTTTAAAATCTGCAATATTTATTTTCTCTTTAAAAAAAAATAATACTAAAGCATTTAAAATTATTATCACTTTAAAGAAAATATCTTTGTTTAGATACCTTATTTTAAAAAAAATTATATTTCATTTCCGAAATAAAATTCAAAATATATTCTATGATTCTTTTATTTCCTTAGGATACTTTGGATCTTCAATTTTAAGTTATAACGTCCTATTCCTTCTAAACAAATAAACCAATCTTATACAAAACGATAGCATAACCTAAGTTTTAAATTATTTATCATTTCTCTTAAACATATCTTACTAAATAATGCAGTTACATGAAATAAAGATAGCGAAAACAGATGCATAGGATTAAGGAAGAAAACTAGAGTATTACTCTTAACATATCTCAAAATCATGGCACAGTGTGAAGGGGTATGACATTTACTTGCCTAATATCCTCTAGTACAGGACGATGTTAAAGCTATTTCTTCAGTTTTATTAGAACATCAAATATTTAAAGAAATATAAACACTGTCCAAATAAAATGTATATCAGTCATAGAGCTTTGTTAACTATGCTGATATTCACATAAAGACTAAATATTATTTCCATACCTTATAACATCCCATTTCTTAAAACATCATCTTGGTTTCCTGTTCACTAAGTACTTCCAAGCCACTATCTCAACATTATTTCTCAAGATTTTCCACATCTTACATCGATAAATAACTATCTGCATTTACAAAACAATAAATAAAATTCATTAATAGGTAAACAATTTTACGATTCCATAA